>OX328127.1:92688400-93146318 GCA_946811695.1 Gonocerus acuteangulatus | reverse complement strand
TATTCTCTTAGCAAATGATTTGACGAGTTCTTTAACCAGAAAAATTGGTTCATCTGGAGGAGGGGTTTACTCCGGACCCAAAGTCGCTCGGACGAAACTCGATATTCGTTTGTGGAAATATTAATAGAAAAATATGTTGTAAAAATAAAGTAAATGGGTTTATTAGGAGGGGGGTTTATTCTGCACCCGATTTACCAACTTAGCACTAGCCGTAATCTATCTTCACATATAATAAAATACTAACGGATCGCTGTTTTTATATGCAAGATATATGAGTAAAAATACTATTGGGTGCCTTTATCAACGCAATTGTACCCAAAACAATGATTTATAGAATTGTTGTCTGTTTGTCTGAATGTCTGCTGTGTCAGACAATCTATACACACTACATTTAAACAATCCTTAAGAGGTGTAGAGCTTCTTCACGTTTTAGCAATCCTAGCAGCCTGTATGGTTGATCCCCGATGGCTATACCTCTAATATCGAGTAGGTATAAATCTACTGTAAAGTAGATTGAAAAAAAAAAATACCTATACGACGATGTTTAAAATCTAAAATAAACAAACAAGAACCTTCAAGTTTAACTCCTCTGGATTACGGATGGGATATTGAAGATAATATATAAACCTGTAAATGGTTTGACGGCGAACAATTCCGTCGAGTAGTTGATATGATTATTCGAGATCAGCAATTCACTGAAGATATTAAAACTATTTATTTTCTATGCTTTATTAATGTTTAATCATTTTATCAATAACAATAATTAGTATTTTCAGCTTAAAGACACCAAAAAAGAGGATGACCGCACAATTACATGCGGGGGGGGGGGGGGTTGATGATTCTGAAGGTGCAGAGTCAGAATCAGAAAACGATTGACTTTCTTTTTATTATTATATCATTAAGTTCCTTTAGTATACTATTATTATTATGATGATTAATTGTATAATACTTTTTTATTACCAATACAGTATTTTATACAAATAATTGACATATTTTTTCATCTTACCTTAATGCAAATACATAATATATTTTAACGTTGATAATAAAAATATTCATTTACAATCAATATATTCAGAAGTTGTAATCAATATAAGCATGCTTTCGTTATTAAATAGTCAAAAACTATATTAAGATTCCTGAAATTTTGTTAGTAGGTAGTATTCGTAATAAGATTGACAAAACAAATTGTCAGCTGCTTATATGTGGGTGGAAAAGTTGTCAGCTGGCGGTATAAAGCGGAGGCGCGCGCCATACGCTCAGCGCTTATACCCCCCCCAGCTGACAAGTTTTCCACCAAGATATGAGCAGCTGACAATGTTTTTCGTTAATCTCACTACAAATACTAGTAACCACCAAAATTTCAGCAATCTTAAAATCGTTTCAGAATTTCGTATTTTTGCCAAGTTTAGACCCCCAGCTGACAAGCAGTCCACCGCTGGCCGGCCAGCTGACAAGTGCCAATGATTATTGTATAATGAAAGGTGTTTCCCCAAAAAATTTCATGAATCTTAAAATCCTTTCACATTTTCATATTTTTCCGAAGTTCGCAACGCCCCCGTAGCCAAAGCCACCGCTACCTAGCCAGCTGACAAGTGGCACTGTTCTTGTTAAGACTTGTACAATCAATAGTGTAAAAATGAAGAATCTTAAAAATCGTTGCATGAAATGTACACGGGCCGACGGACAATCACCTTCATAACATAGATATGTCTGGACCATCTGCAGACTGGTGATCACTTCACCTTCATAACATAGAAGGTGTCTGTTCAGGTTACAGTAGCCCGAGACAGTTTCTCGGCTCTCTTCTGGTCATAACCAAGAAAAATTCCTTCTTACCTATATTTCTAAAGCCCAGGAAGGAAATATACCAATCTTTCTCTTGCCTCTTGCTACTATTGGCCCTTTAGCACAGGTTGCTGACAGTCGAGCAAATGACAGTTGCCTATTCCTGCCAGCTTGTCTGCCTTCTCGTTGTCTAGCATACCTAGATGTCTGCCTTCTCGTTTCCTAGCATAGCTGGACGTCTGCCTTCTCGTTCCCTAGCATACCTGGATGTCTGCCTTCTCGTTCCCTAGCATACCTGGATGTCTGCCTTCTCGTTCCCTAGCATACCTGGATGTCTGCCTTCTCGTTCCCTAGCATACCTGGATGTCTGCCTACTCGTTCCCTAGCATACCTGGATGTCTGCCTTCTCGTTCCCTAGCATACCTGGCTGTCTGCCTTCTCGTTTCCTAGCATACCTGGACGTCTGCCTTCTCGTTCCCCTTCTCGTCTGCGTTCTCGTTCGTATTTTTGCCAAGTTTAGACCCCCAGCTGACAAGCAGTCCACCGCTGGCCGGCCAGCTGACAAGTGCCAATGATTATTGTATATTGAAAGGTGTTTCTCCAAAAAATTTCATGAATCTTAAAATCGTTTCACATTTTCATATTTTTCCGAAGTTTGCAACGCCCCCGCAGCCAAACCCACCGCTACCTAGCCAGCTGACAAATGGCACTGTTCTAGTTAAGACTTGTACAATCAATAGTGTAAAAATGAAGAATCTTAAAAATCGTTGCATAAAATGTCACGGGCCGACGGACTATGAAGCCATCACCAGTCTGCAGATGGTCCAGACATATCTATGTTATAAAGGTGAAGCCATCACCAGTCTGCAGATGGTCCAGACATATCTATCTTATAAAGGTGAAGCCATCACCAGTCTGCAGATGGTCCAGACATATCTATGTTATGAAGGTGAAGCCATCACCAGTCTGCAGATGGTCCAGACATATCTATGTTATGAAGGTGAAGCCATCACCAGTCTGCAGATGTTCCAGACATATCTATCTTATAAAGGTGAAGCCATCACCAGTCTGCAGATGGTCCAGACATATCTATGTTATGAAGGTGAAGCCATCACCAGTCTGCAGATGTTCCAGACATATCTATCTTATGAAGGTGAAGCCATCACCTGTCTGCAGATAATCCAGACATATCTATGTTATCAAGATGAAGTCATCACCAGTCTGCAGATGGTCCAGACATATCTATCTTATGAAGGTGAAGCCATCACCTGTCTGCAGATAATCCAGACATATCTATGTTATGAAGATAAAGTCATCACCAGTCTGCAGATGGTCCAGACATATCTATGTTATCAAGATGAAGTCATCACCAGTCTGCAGATGGTCCAGACATATCTATCTTATGAAGGTGAAGCCATCACCTGTCTGCAGATAATCCAGACATATCTATGTTATGAAGATGAAGTCACCACCAGTCTGCAGATGGTCTAGACATATCTATGTCATGAAGATGAAGTCATCACCAGTCTGCAGATGGTCCAGAAATATCTATGTTATGAAGATGAAGCCATCACCAGTCTGCAGATGGTCCAAACAAGAAGATGAGGCAACACTCTCATTCATGACAATAATCATGTTTTGAAGTGGTGAAGTTCAGGGTCATTTACTCATAGAGAATGTAACACAAACTAAACTAATCTTTGAGTAAAAACAACATTAACAACCATTGTTTATAATCCATAAACTAGACTTCAGATTATCTTTCTTTACCTGACAAGTACTTGCATAAACAAAGTGAATATTCAAGACCTTCATTATTTTCGTAATAACGCAACATAAAAAAATTCCGACTCGCAGGAACTGCGTCATCTTAGGGCGGTTCAGTTCATATCCCTAGTCTCATTTGGAAAGACATAGAAGCAGTTATTGGCAGGTTTTGATCTTTCGTTAAATAAATAATAACATCTCAATTTAGAAGGAAGATTTAAGGCACCTCAACAGGAAACTGAGAGGGTCCTAAGTGGAAATGGCCCCCCGCCCTCTCAACAGGAAACTGAGAGGGTCCTAAGTGGAAATGGCCCTCCGCCCTCTCAACAGGAAACTGAGAGGGTCCTAAGTGGAAATTACTCTCCCGCCCTCACAACAGGAAACTGAGAGGGTCCTAAGTGGAAATGGCCCCCCGCCCTCTCAACAGGAAACTGAGAGGGTCCTAAGTGGAAATGGCCCCCCGCCCTCTGAACAGGAAACTGAGAGGGTCCTAAGTGGAAATGGCCCCCCGCCCTCTCAACAGGAAACTGAGAGGGTCCTAAGTGGAAATGGCCCCCCGCCCTCTCAACAGGAAACTGAGAGGGGCCTAAGTGGAAATGGCCCCCCGCCCTCTCAACAGGAAACTGAGAGGGTCCTAATTGGAAATGGCCCCCCGCCCTCTCAACAGGAAACTGAGAGTGTCCTAAGTGGAAATGGCCCCCCGCCCTCTCAACAGGAAACTGAGAGGGTCCTAAGTGGAAATGGCCCCCGCCCTCTCAACAGGAAACTGAGAGTGTCCTAAGTGGAAATGGCCCCCCGCCCTCTCAACAGGAAACTGAGAGGGTCCTAAGTGGAAATGGCCCCCCGCCCTCTCAACAGGAAACTGAGAGGGTCCTAAGTGGAAATGGCCCCCCCGCCCTCTCAACAGGAAACTGAGAGGGGCCTAAGTGGAAATGGCCCCCCGCCCTCTCAACAGGAAACTGAGAGGGTCCTAATTGGAAATGGCCCCCCGCCCTCTCAACAGGAAACTGAGAGTGTCCTAAGTGGAAATGGCCCCCCGCCCTCTGAACAGGAAACTGAGAGTGTCCTAAGTGGAAATTACTCTCCCGCCCTCTCAACAGGAAACTGAGAGGGTCCTAAGTGGAAATGGCCCCCCGCCCTCTCAACAGGAAACTGAGAGGGGCCTATGTGGAAATGGCCCCCCGCCCTCTCAACAGGAAACTGAGAGGGTCCTAATTGGAAATGGCCCCCCGCCCTCTCAACAGGAAACTGAGAGGGTCCTAAGTGGAAATGGCCCCCCGCCCTCTCAAAAGGAAACTGAGAGTGTCGTAAGTGGAAATGGCCCCCCCGCCCTCTCAAAAGGAAACTGAGAGTGTCGTAAGTGGAAATTACTCTCCCGCCCTCTCAACAGGAAACTGAGAGGGTCCTAAGTGGAAATTACTCTCCCGCCCTCTCAACAGGAAACTGAGAGGGTCCTAATTGGAAATGGCCCCCCGCCCTCTCAACGTTCGCTCTTTCAAAACACTAGTACCAATACCCTCCTCATTTTATTGCCTTCTTACTAAACTAATAATTTTACTGTTGAATGCAATTTAAAACTAAAAACAACCAAATAATAAGTAAGCTAAAAAAAAACAAAAAACAAAAACACGTTCAAAAGAACAAAACTGGCACTTTGGAGTGTTAAGCATTTATTTCTCCGATTGACATCGCCCAATCGAAAATTGTTTTAGAACCTTTTTCGTTGACAATTTAGTAAGCTTTCGAATGGTCACCTTCCACTTGCCACAGAGCCGCTTTCAAAATATTTACTACTAATTTCAATTACATGAAAAATGAAAAAAATTAATAAGAAATGTTGGTAAAAAGAGACAAAAATCTGAGAGGAACGGAAACAACACTTTTCAATTTTAAGCCCCGATTTCTATGAATGAGACACTTAGTAAATGAATTGATGCTTTTCAATTGCCACGATTCCCAAACTGGTTTCTAAAAATATGCCTGGTAATAAAATACTGGTTTTCTATTACTTCCTCAACTCCAAACGTAACCCATATCTTAATACGGTTGGTCGTAAAACACGTTGAAAAATATTCAACACAATCCGCCATTTACGAGAAACATAAACGAAAATTTTAGAAAATTCAAGTTAGGAAAACTGATATTTATCTCTGGTTTTTCCTGAACATTTTCCGAGCATTAGAAGGATCCAATAAAAAACCATTTGGCCCAAAAGAAAAGAGCATTTCGGATTCCACAAGGCATAGTGACTAAAAAAATGCTTCCTATGTGTTGTGCTTTTTGAGAGTGTGTATAAGCCTGTGCGCGTGCCCGGGATATTGTAGAGAAAGAAGGATAGGACTTTTGAAGGACCCTTGGGAAATTCCTTCAGTTTCCCAGCGCCGAGATGTGTTTTCTTTTATTGCATGATTCCCCCCCCCCCTCCCCTCACGCATCCTCTCAACAAGGACGGGGAGGGGGTTGGGGAGTTAACGACAATCCCTACTAGCAGGGGGTGTTAACAATAAAGGGTTTTTGTAACAAGTTAAACAAAAAAAAATTATATGGTCCAATACAAACGAATTATGCACAATAAAATGTTTGTTTTTTAGATTAAATTTAAAGGTTTAAATTTAAACTGAAAAAAAAACAGACAACAGGAAACGTGAAAACATCAAAATTCCAGGTGATATGTACGAACTTCTAACAGATGGTAGCCCACACATGTCCATTATTTTAGACTTTTTAAAACACATAAACATGTATAAAGAAATATAGCAGAACAAAATATTTTAATGTGTTAAATTAAATTTTATTTGTACAAAAGATGGCCTATTTAGTTTATTAAAAATAATTTTTTAGTTACCTTTTCTTTATTTTATAGTTGACCTCTATGTTTAGTATTTTTATTATTTTATTTTTTCTCGCTTTGCCTTTTTTTTTTTCTTCCTTGTTTCTTATTAATGTTGATAATTTCAGTTATTTCATTATTTATTTAAATGTTGTATTTTTTGATGTTCTAGATCTTTTATTTATTTTGCACTCTACATGTTTATAGAGCAAAGTGGAAGTGTTTGGTGATATATTCGCACTAGCTTTTCCATGTGAGTGAAAAATGGATGAACCTCCAATTCTCTATGGATCTGGCTGTTCTGTACAAACCAAGGAGCATTGGACACTATTCGGAGTACCTTGTGTTGAAATGTTTGTAGAGGTCCCAGCTGAAAGACTGCGCTGCTCGAGTCTGGAAGTGTTTGGTGATATATTCGCACTAGCTTTTCCATGTGAGTGAAAAATGGATAAACCTCCAATTCTCTATGGATCTGGCTGTTCTGTACAAACCAAGGAGCATTGGACACTATTCGAAGTACCTTGTGTTGAAAAGTTTGTAGAGGTCCCAGCTGAAAGACTGCGCTGCTGGAGTCTGGAAGTGTTTGGTGATATATTCGTACTAGCTTTTCCATGTGAGTGAAAAATGGATGAACCTCCAATTCTCTATGGATCTGGCTGTTCTGTACAAACCAAGGAGCATTGGACACTATTCGGAGTACCTTGTGTTGAAATGTTTGTAGACGTTTTAAGTGTTTGTTGATATAGGGAATATCTAACTATACTATATAGGGAATATCTAACTATACTATATAGGGAATATCTAACTATACTATATAGGGAATACCTAACTATACTATGTAGGGAATATCTAACTATACTATGTAGGGAATATCTAACTATACTATACAGGGAATACCTAACTATAGTATATAGGGAATATCTAACTATACTATGTAGGGAATATCTAACTATACTATATAGGGAATATCTAACTATACTATATAGGGAATACCTAACTATACTATGTAGGGAATATCTAACTATACTATATAGGGAATATCTAACTATACTATATAGGGAATATCTAACTATACTATGTAGGGAATATCTAACTATACTATGTAGGGAATATCTAACTATACTATACAGGGAATACCTAACTATACTATATAGGGAATATCTAACTATACTATATAGGGAATATCTAACTATACTATATAGGGAATATCTAACTATACTATATAGGGAATATCTAACTATACTATATAGGGAATATCTAACTATACTATATAGGGAATATCTAACTATACTATATAGGGAATATCTAACTATACTATATAGGGAATATTTAACTATACTATATAGGGAATATCTAACTATACTATATAGGGAATATCTAACTATACTATATAGGGAATATCTAACTATACTATACAGGGAATACCTAACTATACTATACAGGGAATACCTAACTATACTATGTAGGGAATATCTAACTATACTATATAGGGAATATCTAACTATACCATATAGGGAATATCTAACTATACTATATAGGGAATATCTAACTATACTATATAGGGAATATCTAACTATACTATATAGGGAATACCTAACTATACTATATAGGGAATACCTAACTATACTATATAGGGAATATCTAACTATACTATATAGGGAATATCTAACTATACTATACAGGGAATACCTAACTATACTATGTAGGGAATATCTAACTATACTATATAGGGAATATCTAACTATACTATATAGGGAATATCTAACTATACTATATAGGGAATATCTAACTATACTATATAGGGAATATCTAACTATACTATATAGGGAATATCTAACTATACTATATAGGGAATATCTAACTATACTATATAGGGAATATCTAACTATACTATATAGGGAATATTTTAAGGTTGCCTTTTCCGTCTTGCTTCACTTTTTTTTATATATTTATTTATTTATTTATTTTTTTTTCCATTCTAATTACCCCATAAATACATTTTCTACTTCCTTCCTTGCAAACATTTTCAGTACACTTATTGGAAAGAAAGGGCATTCTTGTTTGCAAACCATGGGTGTATATAAAGAGGGGCTGAGGGGGCAGCAGCCCCACTCCCGAAATTTTCATTTGATCGGAAAAATATGTCATAAAACCTTTAAAAAAAATTAAATAAGCTTACTTGATTCATAAAAAATATTTTATTTTAGGTTTAATATCGTTTTACTTGGTTAAAACTATTCCAGGTTCTAAATTGTTAGTATTCCATACCTCGGAAATGGGACAGCCCCTCACAGAAATCATTTCCAATATACGCCCATGTTGCAACCAAAAGAAGTTGGAGATTAAGCTGTATAATCCCCATGTGCTTCTGGCACATTGTCCCTTAGGCCTCTCGTCCACTGGAACCAAAAAGCTGCGAACTGCGAAGCAACGAATTCGGACAATCGGCGTTCGTCCGAATTCGGAGTAGACATTATGGCTCGTACTCACAGTCCATTTTCAACCATGACTTTTTGCACTCGTTCGCAGCTATAAATCCCAGCAGAATGGGATCGGTTCGCACTTCGCACAAGTTCGGACGAAAACGGACGAACGATACGGGCCCAGTGGACGCGGTCCATGATGGAACCTAGTGTTTGGATTGTTCGTGCGTTTTCGTCCGAATTCGGACGAATTCATTTTGCAGCTTTTCGGTTCCAGTGGACGAGAGGCCTAAGTGACGCCTCTTGTTTCGTTTTGATTTTTGATGAGTGAAATGAACAGTTTTTTACGTGTGATCTTTTGTCTGTCTCTACTGTAATGTTTTGATGCTCATGTCCTGCAAAAATTGTTTCGCTCTACTTTTTGATATTTTGTTATAGCATAACGCGATATCTTGACTTTTAGCCTACAATCAGCTGTTCATATTTAACGATATTTAGTCGTCACAAGTCCAATAGGAATACATTCAAGATTGTGATTGTGAGTGTATTGTACAACTCCCACACCTACAGTTCGAAAGAACAGAAAAACCCCCGGACCTTGTCATATAAAAAGGCGCGTAGAGAGAACTAGAGAGGGCGGTTAATCCATGGAGGTAGAAGGGTGCTCGAGAAAGGCTGATCCTCCTTGTTTACTCAGACCTGCCCGTACTCAATCTCGAGTGATGCGTTCACTTCGAGCACCAGCCGCCATCTTGATATCACCTCTCTACTCTAGGGCTCTGTTCCAGTGCGTAAGCAGGATCCCTTCCGGCCTGGTTATTGGCGAACTTCTGCTTTATCAGCATTTCTGCGCACAATTCGGAAACAATTCTCCCGGCGTCGGAGCATAATATTACGGCTTTACTATTACTATCAGTTAGCTGGATTCCTCCATCCCTCCATGGGAAGAAACCCCGCTTAGGATGAAGATCTGATGAGGCAATCCGAAAATTTGATAAGAACTTTCCACGTTTCAGAACCCATAGGTCATGGAAATACCCTTTGCAGATACCCATTAATAAATTATTAAAAGCTAGGTAGACTTAACGACAGCTTGGGACCCCGAATCCAACCCACGAACGAAGGCACTAGAAGATAAAATTTGTAGTGCGCTTGTGCTATGAACTCATTTCGTCCAGCTTATTAGTCGAGTGCAGACTTTTGTTTGAAGACAGCTTTAATTAATAAATTAGTTCCCAGCAATTGTGCTATTAATAATCCTCGGAGTAGATAGTGTTTAATTGTCAGGTAGATGAGTGTGGTGGCTACACTGCTTAATCAGGAAAGGCAACACTGACGAACCTGCTTCAGAAAGCCAGAAAAAACTGTGAATTAATATGTGGCAGCACTGCTCCTTTATCATTACATGTTTAAGAGGGGGGGGGGGGCTCTCTACTTCTCGCCATTTCTATGCGTGTATTATCTCTTCGATCTCAAGTCTCAATAGTTTTTAATATATAAATATATATATATATATATATATATATATATATATATATATATATATTAATTCTTGTGAAAGATGACCCGATATATATTTTCCACTTTTTCTTGTTTGTTTTTCTGGCAGGGGGTCGATAAAGCAGTACACTCTTTGTTCACATTAACCGCTTTATTTGTTATGTTCCGCCCGACATGTTTCGTGCCTTTTCGCACCTCTTCAGGGGCTTTCCTTATCAAGAAGTCCTCTCGTCATGTTGTCTAGCTTGAGTCAGGCGTAGTACTACTACGAAGATTTAAAGCTTTTCTCAAACTCCTATCCTGAGTAAAACCTCAATAGCTACAGTCCATGGAAACATGCTGAGACTGTTTACGGATATTATCAAAAACTGGGGTCTCCCGTAGTCTACTGGCTAGCGCGCTGGATTCATAAGCGGGAGATGGTGGGTTCGATTCCCACCTCCGGCAGGAATTTTATCATCTCAAGGCTCGCTGGGAAAATTCCTCGCTGCACCCTGGATGTCGGCGCTAATGACCTAGAAGTAGATGCGCCGTAAAAAAAAAAAAAAAAAAAAAAAAAATTATCAAAAACTGTACATCAACCAAAATATTGTCTTTACTAGATTACGATTGTGTTGGTTTTGATGATTACACTGAAGAATGTTATATTTCTTGAATATTGAAAGAATACATGAAAAGCCTCAAGGAAAAACCTTTTGAGGCAGCCATTTTGAAGGAAAAATCTACCCTTTTCTTTTATCCCTCCGTTTAGGGGGGGGGGGCAAAGGGGAGAAAAGCAAATATGCTATATCACTCACCCCCCCCCCCTCACCCCCTTCCACGGCCTTTGATATTTCAAATTTTCCTTTCATTATAAATATTCATTGAGGAATCAATTCCAATTTCCTGGTACGTCGCCATCTTCCCGGATAGGTTTTCCCTCGCTATTATTCTACCCGGGAGAAAAAGCGATAACTGGCCCTCGTCCCTTGTCAAGGCTCTGGAGGACTGGCGAGAGGATCCACCGGGGAAGAGGAGGAAATGAAAACAATCTGTTCCAGAAGGAAAGAGCTTTAAAGAAAGGTTTTCTAAAGGGGGGGGGGGGTTCTTTCTTATCAGTAATGTGATAACGACAAACGGCAATTTAGGCGGGAAAGGGTTCGAAAGAGAGACCGATATGACTGGAAAGGGATAAATTTACAGATGGAACCGACCGACCTAAGCCCCCATCCCCCTTTTCCACAAATAGAAATATTACGGCTGAATGGTCTGGTGGGGGGGGGGGTCAGGAATTTATCAACCCCCCACCACCTTCCCCCTCCCCTCCCTTCCCCACCCCTCACCCCCCTCCTCTGAAGATGGCAGTGTTTTATTTCCACCTGAGGCGAAATATTCATTAGTATTAGTGTTCCATTTTAACCCCCCCCCCCCCTCCAATCAAATCTGCAGTAAACCCACCTCTCCAAGTTATTAAAGAAGGGGCATTAGGTAATTTAAAGTTATTTTTTCATGCACTTTAATCATGAGATCTTTTTATTAATTTCTTAGCTGTTACCCAGCGTGCCATGCTACCCCTACTTTCTGCATCGATAAAAGCAAAAATAAATTAGAAATCAAGCAAGTAATATTAAAATCTAATAACGCAAATCTGTAACTGTTTGGGTTCACAGTTTCGAAGCCATGGCCTTCGAACTCCGAATTCCTAGACGATTTTGACCTAGCCTACGACACTCCCCGGATCAAGACCTACCTGTTGGCCAAGTTTGGTCAAAATCCGTCAAACTGTGTGGATTTGTGAACGGGCAAACATACAAACAAACAGACAAACACCTAATTTTTATACATATCCTTAGGTTCTTAAGTAGTCCAGGTGGACACCAGGGGTTCACGGGAGACAAGACGCGGGCCTACGTTGGCTCTAGAAAATTTGTTATTCATATCATTAAACTAAAAGAATAAAAACAATTAATTAAATAAAAACCCGCATTTTATTACAAACTTTTACAGTACCAAACAAAAAAGGTTGAAATCTGTTGAAAACTTGTTACTTTGTATACTTTTTTAAGATATTTAATTAATTATATAATTGAATGAATACGATACCATGTCCATTTTTTTATTAAATTGACTTAACAACATGTTGTTAATGTCGATCCAAATAATGGTATAAGGCACTATATCCTGTTCCCAAAAAATAACGAAGATAAGACAGTGATAAATAAAATTATGTCCCTTTTCATTAGAGGTAAAAGACTCCATGTGGAGGACTTGGTTCTGTTTGACTATGATCAATACTTACAACTACCTAGCAATATCAATAACAATGTGAAGACTCCATGTGGAGGACATGGTTCTGTTTGACTATGATCAATACTTACAATTACCTAGCAATAACAATAACAATGTGAAGACTCCATGTGGAGGACTTGGTTCTGTTTGACTATGATCAATACTTACAATTACCTAGCAATAACAATAAAAATGTGAAGACTCCATGTGGAGGACTTGGTTCTGTTTGACTATGATCAATACTTACAACTACCTAGCAATATCAATAACAATGTGAAGACTCCATGTGGAGGACATGGTTCTGTTTGACTATGATCAATACTTACAATTACCTAGCAATAACAATAACAATGTGAAGACTCCATGTGGAGGACTTGGTTCTGTTTGACTATGATCAATACTTACAACTACCTAGCAATATCAATAACAATGTGAAGACTCCATGTGGAGGACTTGGTTCTGTTTGACTATGATCAATACTTACAATTACCTAGCAATAACAATAACAATGTGAAGACTCCATGTGGAGGACTTGGTTCTGTTTGACTATGATCAATACTTACAATTACCTAGCAATAACAATAACAATGTGAAGACTCTATGTGGAGGACTTGGTTCTGTTTGACTATGATCAATACTTACAATTACCTAGCAATAACAATAACAATGTGAAGACTCCATGTGGAGGACTTGGTTCTGTTTGACTATGATCAATACTTACAACTACCTAGCAATATCAATAACAATGTGAAGACTCCATGTGGAGGACATGGTTCTGTTTGACTATGATCAATACTTACAACTACCTAGCAATATCAATAACAATGTGAAGACTCCATGTGGAGGACATGGTTCTGTTTGACTATGATCAATACTTACAATTACCTAGCAATAACAATAACAATGTGAAGACTCCATGTGGAGGACTTGGTTCTGTTTGACTATGATCAATACTTACAACTACCTAGCAATATCAATAACAATGTGAAGACTCCATGTGGAGGACATGGTTCTGTTTGACTATGATCAATACTTACAATTACCTAGCAATAACAATAACAATGTGAAGACTCCATGTGGAGGACTTGGTTCTGTTTGACTATGATCAATACTTACAATTACCTAGCAATAACAATAACAATGTGAAGACTCCATGTGGAGGACTTGGTTCTGTTTGACTATGATCAATACTTACAACTACCTAGCAATATCAATAACAATGTGAAGACTCCATGTGGAGGACATGGTTCTGTTTGACTATGATCAATACTTACAATTACCTAGCAATAACAATAACAATGTGAAGACTCCATGTGGAGGACTTGGTTCTGTTTGACTATGATCAATACTTACAACTACCTAGCAATATCAATAACAATGTGAAGACTCCATGTGGAGGACATGGTTCTGTTTGACTATGATCAATACTTACAACTACCTAGCAATATCAATAACAATGTGAAGACTCCATGTGGAGGACTTGGTTCTGTTTGACTATGATCAATACTTACAATTACCTAGCAATATCAATAACAATGTGAAGACTCCATGTGGAGGACATGGTTCTGTTTGACTATGATCAATACTTACAATTACCTAGCAATAACAATAACAATGTGAAGACTCCATGTGGAGGACTTGGTTCTGTTTGACTATGATCAATACTTACAATTACCTAGCAATATCAATAACAATGTGAAGACTCCATGTGGAGGACTTGGTTCTGTTTGACTATGATCAATACTTACAATTACCTATCAATGCCAATAACAATGTAACATGTTTTGTTTGACTATGATCAAT
This sequence comes from Gonocerus acuteangulatus, assembly GCA_946811695.1. NCBI lineage: Eukaryota > Metazoa > Arthropoda > Insecta > Hemiptera > Coreidae > Gonocerus > Gonocerus acuteangulatus. Next base: position 93,131,942 of record OX328127.1, on the reverse strand, counting down.
ACTTACAATTACCTATCAATGCCAATAACAATGTAACATGTTTTGTTTGACTATGATCAATACTTACAATTACCTATCAATGCCAATAACAATGTAACATGTTTTGTTTGACAATGATCAATACTTACAATTACCTATCAATGCCAATAACAATGTAACATGTTTTGTTTGACTATGATCAATACTTACAATTACCTATCAATGCCAATAACAATGTAACATGTTTTGTTTGACTATGATCAATACTTACAATTACCTATCAATGCCAATAACAATGCAACATGTTTTGTTTGACTATGATCAATACTTACAATTACCTAGCAATGTCAATAACAATGTAACATGTTTTGTTTGACTATGATCAATACTTACAATTACCTATCAATGCCAATAACAATGTAACATGTTTTGTTTGACTATGATCAATACTTACAATTACCTATCAATGCCAATAACAATGTAACATGTTTTGTTTGACTATGATCAATACTTACAATTACCTATCAATGCCAATAACAATGTAACATGTTTTGTTTGACTATGATCAATACTTACAATTACCTATCAATGCCAATAACAATGTAACATGTTTTGTTTGACTATGATCAATACTTACAATTACATATCAATGCCAATAACAATGTAACATGTTTTGTTTGACTATGATCAATACTTACAATTACATATCAATGCCAATAACAATGTAACATGTTTTGTTTGACTATGATCAATACTTACAATTACCTATCAATGTCAATAACATTGTCATTGAACTATTTCAATAAGTAACGAAGAAATAAATTTTAATAGACATAGTGTATTTTTGTAGGTATAATAAATTTATTTATAAGTTTATTAATAGACATGAAAAGTTTTGCGATCTTAGTATATATCACGAAAACGGTCGGAAAATCGTGGTTAAGTGGAAGGGTTTTTTTTTTTTTTTTTCAAACACGTTTTTGCAGTTGTTTAACTCACTTTTCAATAGGTTTGTTTTGTTTTTTTAATTGTATTTATCAGTAAAATTAGTATTATAGTAAATGAAGACTCGAAAATGACAAAATTTTTCGTAATAGTGTTTGCCTAGAGCGAACGTGGAGAAGGCCGGGAAGTCATTTTCCCAGGAAAGGGTACCCTTGCCATAGTATCTGGGGCCATAAAAGTATTTCACTTTTGTAGAAGTTATAACTGTTTCTACTCGTATTTCAAGCTATCCAAACGACACCAGGGATAAGAAGAGTACAGGGATAAGATTAGGCAGTCCAGCGAGACGGGCTTTTTTCGACATAAAAGTCACCGAAGCTACTGGGAATCGAACCCACGCCCTAGGGAGAGCTCACAGCTCCGGGCGTCCCTCTCTTATTTAAAAGAGCAAAGCTTCTACATCTGCTGAAAAGACTACCTAGAAGGGTAATGTGCTTGGGTGACACTGCTCCTGCGTGACAGGTTTTTTCACATTAAACCTTCCCCAAACGGCCTACAACTCCAGCATATAAATAGAGCCATCCCGTTAAGCCCCTCCGGACGACGCGTGCGGGAAAAAACCAGCAGACCCCAGAGCATCACGTGTAGTCCCACGTGTGTATGCACGTGACGACCCCGCACACAGGTGGGACACGTTAATGCTCCTGGCCTATCCCTAGTCTTGCTAGGATTATCCCCTACATCCTGTGCTTGAGAAATGGCTCCCCATGTACTAACTCTCCAGCCGTACTTTAGCCTACAATGACCCCACAAATTACCCCCTGGTATTATATATCATCCCTGCATATTATATTACTATTATAATTAATGACCAATAAAATAATTAATGACCTGGACATTAAATCATACAGGAATTACTGTCAATAACTAGAATTACTCTGGGAAATAGTCAATTGAAAACACAAAACGTATTTGAAGGTAGGGATTGTTAGGGTTCAGTCGTTTTTTCTTAATAAAAATACATTTTACAAGTGAAAATGGTTTTATTGTTTGCCAACGTTTCGGCTTGACATCCAAGTCTTCATCAGGGCGATGAGAAGACTGAGAACTATGCCTCACAGATGCGGGATGATTCCCAGCAGTAATGATCCCGCATCAGTGAAGCATAGTTATAGCCCTGATGAAGGCTTGAATTTCAAGCCGAAACGTTGGCTAACAATAAAACAATTTTCACTTGTAAAACGTAGTTTTATTAAGAAATAACGACCGAACCCTGACAACTCCTATCTTCGCATCATCAACGGTCAACCATCTCCTCTCAAAAAAATTTAATTATTCTTCAACTGACCCTTTTTTTCGTGGTAGGCGGAAGGTCAATTAATAAAAAATTCAATATACAGTATCACCAACTTTGGTAATACCAATAAAGTTGGTGATACTGTATAGTGAATTTTTTTATTAATTGACCTTCCGCCTACCACGAAAATAAAAAAATTTAATTTCTTGGGTAAATTGGGCCGAGGCACGTTACGGGATTGATTTTCTTTATAAGGATTTATAAACTAAAGGGAGAAGATTCTACTGTGTTTTCTGTAAAAGGAAAATGTCTAATTAAAGATAAGCTGTAATTTCGAAAGACCAAAGTAATTTTGGGTTTAATACCAAGTTGTTTCCCTAAACCAAACATCAAGGGTTGAAATAAGTTTCCTTTTGAAGATCTATAAACTTCGGCCGTAAAACCATCCAAAGTCTTTTATTATAAAATGAATACTCCTTCATTCTTTCTGCTTCTTTCGGCGAATGGTTGGTTTAACGTTTTTAAAAATCATGCTTTTCACGATTAACGAGCACTCAAACGTTTACTGTTCTCCTTCAATTCCAGACTTTAGATCTGGCCTTTAATACTTTAGGTCTTCGCTATTCCTTCTAATGATTTATATCGGTAAATCTGCTGGCCTTGACGGTATATTTCCAGACTTCATTCGTCACCTTGGAAATGTCCTCTGGGAGTCCAGAGTCCCCCATCAATGGAGGAAATCTGAAATCATATTTATATCATACCCTTTTTTAACATATATCATATGTTAAAAAAGGGTAAACCTACAAACCAGCTAAATAGTTACCGACCCATTTCTCTAACTAGTGCGTGTAGTAAAGTGGTGAACGCAGACTGCGTGAATTCTTGGAGTCTAAAGAAGCCATAAACGATCGCCAAGCTGGCTTTCGTAAACACAGGTCAACGATCGATTAAATGGTAAAACTCACACAAGCTGATAAGGATGTTTTCAACCACAAACAATCAACCCTCGCTGTCTTTGTAGATTTTAAAGCAGCATACGTCAAAATCTGGCGTCATATGCTCGTACATAAGTTGAAACGCGAAGGAGTAGCCGGTAACATGCTTAAGGATCAGAAGTTTCTTAGCCCAACGCTTCATCCGGTGCAAGTTCCAAAATAAAACATCGTGCTACAGACAGCTAAGGCCCTCAGGCTCCTCAGGGAGCAGTGCTCAGTTGTCTACTATTCAATGTCATGATTGACGACCTTCAGAAAGCTATTGAAGCAATCGCAGGAGTGCAATGTCTCTTATTTGCTGATGATGTGGTCATATGGGCTACGGGTAGTAATTTTCAGCGCCTCCAAGATGCTATCAATTCAGCACTTAGACAACTAGAAAAGTGGTCAAATCGAAAAAAAATGGAGGTCAGCACTGAGAAAACCATTGCCCAGCTATTCACACTTTCAACAAAACTGAGCCGAGTCAACGTACAATACAAAGGTGTAAACCTGCAGAAAACTTGCTTATCGAAATATCTTGGTATTACATTAGATAACTGCCACGTAGCATTTACTGCCGATAAAGCACAGAAACGTATCAACTTGCTGAAACGTTTGACGGCAACCATGTGGGGGGCGACCCAAGTCGTACTGTGCACGGCATACAAAACATATGTCCGTCCTGTTATGGAGTATGGAAGCGAAGTTGTTTACCTCTCCTCCAAGAGAATTCTAAGCAAATATGACGTTGTCCAAAACAACGCTCTAAGAACAATCACTGGCGGCGCCAAGTCCACTCCCATAGTGGCTATGCAACTACAGGCAGGCATAGAACCTCTCGAATCCAGAAGAGTACCCTGAAGTTTTGGGAAAGAGCCAGAAGAATAGATTTCAGACACTGGAGTAAGTACAGAGTAGGATCTCAGAGACTAAAAACTCAAGCCACGCACACGCCGAAGCTCTGCGAACTAAATATCAGATTCCCCTTCAGCACCCCTCCAGAGTTTCACTACTGTTGTAGCCGCTCTACCTAATGTACTCCTAGAATGTAGCCACGTCGGTCTTCCAGGTAACGAAAGCCGGCGAAATTGCCAAAAGGGGAGCAGACGAAGAGCAACCTGAGACTCTCCAATCGTTACAAGCAGCAAGAAGCCATATTGAGACCGAAACATCCAGGCATACTAAGGAACTCCTAAAAAGCTCCAGCACAGGAAAAATGTGGGAAAACCTAGCAACCCCAGGTCACATCCCTGACAATCTGTCAGATTGAATCTGAGGAGAAGCGAAGCTGTTGCAAGATTCCGCCTGGAAACTGGACACGACTACCTGCAGGCCCATCTTTATCGCCTTGGCTTAGCAGGCTCGGACATTTGCCCTCTATGTTCAAGCGGAAGGATGGTGGGAAGTCACCTCCTCGTCTGTCCTAAGCTGATCCATCTTCCTGACCTCACGACGCGATACTGGGAGGCTCGGCGTCAAATGGCTCAGCCGCCACCGACGGGCATTGGATAAAATAAAAAATAAAATCTAATGATTTATGCGAGGTTAGCTCAGTGGTAGGGCACTGGACCAATATGCTAGAGGATCTGAGTTCAAAACTCGAGGAAGCACTAAAGATTTATCTTCTAGTGTCTTCGTTCTTTGGTTGAACTTGGCGTCGCCGACCGTCTCTAGGCCAACCCAGCCATTAATTGAATTATTAATGGGTACCTGCAAAGGAGAAAACAGGTTCTCCTCAATATAGCGAATTAATTTTTAAAAATGAAAGATCCAACAATAATTTCTCATGTATTTTATTATATTTTTTTTTTTAATGTTCTCAGATGATAAAATTATCATTCGTAACATTTAATTTTTCAAATCTAAAGAGTAAAAGTGATTCCAATTTTTTCGTAGTTTTTGTTAACCAGAATCAAAATCCTTTGAATATTTCGGAGAAGAGACTCGTCTCTCTTGTGACGAATTCGAATATCTCAGGCTTCTTTGAATTCTTTGACCGGAGCGTTTCCGTCAACTTCAAGATGAACGGTGGTTCAACGAGACCATTGAACAAGGCAAACCAATCTGTCGAACGAAACCAGCTGTGTGTTTTGATATCGTCGACGCCTTTTCTCAAGTTTCCGTACCTCTTTGAGAGATCTACTTGAAGCAGACCGACGATGAGGTCCTTCAGCTCGTCCGAGAACTTTGGAGGAACGGAATACCTTCCAGCTATGATCCGGTCGTACACCTTCATGACGTCACTAGAGTGGAAAGGCGGGTATCCTGCCGTCATCTCGTAGAGGAGTACCCCAAAACCCCACCAATCTACCGCTTGGCAGTAGCCCTTTCTGAGGATGAGTTCCGGTGCGAGGTATTCTGGAGTTCCACAGAGCGTGTAAGCCCTTCCTGTGACGACCCTGCAGAAGCCGAAGTCTGCGAGTTTCACGAAGCCTTTTCGATCTATGAGGATGTTCTCCGGCTTGAGGTCTCGATAGATCAACTGGCAGTAGTGAAGATATTCGAAAGCCAGGAGTATTTGCGACCCGAAAAACCTCGTCAGTTCTTCGGGAAAGGATTGATACGTACGCAAATGTGTAAACATATCGCCATTCTCAACAAACGGCATCACCAAGAAGAGGTATACGTTGTCTTTGAACGAACACTCAAGAGAAACGGCGAACGGATGGTTGAGAGACTGCAGTATCTTCTTCTCGTTGAATATGTGCCTTACTTGCTTTCTGACCACCATCTTCTCCTTTTCCAAGATCTTGACGGCGTATGAATGGTTGATGTGTTTCCTGGTGGCATACACCACCTTCCCGAACGTTCAAAGTGTTCTGCTCCGTACAAAGATTCCATATCCAGCTCCATGATTTCTTCGAACTCCCTTTTACCTTCGGTTAAGAAAGCCTCCCAGTCTGTCATTGGATGAACATTACGCTTCAATGCTGAATTCATGTCTGACAAGATCTCTCAAAATACAATCAAATAAAACATAAACTAATTTTTTTACAGTTTTCCATCTAATAAACTAATTCAAAATGAAACTAATTATAACCTATAATGAATCATACGGCTAAATTCATACCACCAAAGGTCTTTCATGTGACTAACCTTTCTTAAAAGAGTCAACATATTTTTGGTAGGAGGTAGGCCGTAGGTGCTAAAGAGTCAATACTGCTTGCGTAAGGTTGTGGGTCCGATTCCCACTACGGGTGAAGGCTTTTCTTTAAAAAAAAAAAAAGTCAGTCACGCAGAAGCTGCATAACTAAGCACTTTCCTCAGAATTTGGGTAGTGTAGACTGCATTCCAGAACAATTTGCTTAAAATATCCTACATAAATAAAATAAAAACATGAATAGTTCTCTTTTAATTTTGTAATGAGTAACTGATCAATTATTAATTTGCTTCCAGAGTTATGTTTACATATGGTACCTACTACACTACGTAATAAATACAAAAAACCTCATATTATCGTATTTTGATCTAACGCAGGAACAGGATACAGTCCCTCTAGTGGTAGAAAGCGCTCCTCGCGGCGGCTTTGTGAACCTTCGGCTGGCGGGCTTTTCTATTGAAATCTATTACAAAGTAAAGACCCCTTTCCGATTGACCGAGTCACCTCATTTTCACAACACTTCTTTCCCATGAGTTACCCACGACGTATACCGCGTTTCGTTTCAATACAGCAGAAATTACGACCGGTATGAGTATATTAGTAATTTGGGTCCGGAGTAAACCTCCCCCCCCCCCCTCCTAATGAACCGATTTAGTTTATTTTTACAACACATATTTACCTGTAGATTACCACTACGAATACCGAGTTTCGTCGAGATAAACCAAAAATCAGGGCTGGTAGTGGCGAATTGGCATTGTGGGTCCGGAGTAACCCCCCCCCCCCCCCCTCCTTATGAACCGATTTAGTTCATTTTTATATCTCACTTTTCTCTTTATATTACCACTACGAATACCAAGTTTCGTTGAAATATAACAAATATTACGGCTGACATGGTCAAATTAGTGTTTTGGGTTCGGGGTAAACCCCCCCCCTTCCGGTGGACCGATTTTCGTGGTTAACGTACTTAAACTTATACATTTTAACGGGGGTCATTTTCGGTGTCTACTAGGTAGGATCGATAAAGATTTGAAGAAATATTTCAAAAATTCCGTCATAAGTGCAACCTCAATAGCTACTTTCCTTCGGAGGAAAGTGCTAATAAAAGCCATCAGTCCTATCCTGACTAGAAAAGCGTGGTAACTTGTAAACACCCCCTAAAAACACGTCCTAAAAATTTGTGTCATTTATAAGTACAACCAAGGTGGAGGCTGGGCTGAATGATCAATTTTTAATCCCTAAATAAGTTTAAGTTGACACGGGAGGCCCGGTAGCCAAGAGTGTTAAAGCGTGAGCACTTAACACTTCGTACCAAGGGTCGTGGGTTCGATTCCCACCATGGGGTAGTGGCTTTTCTTTGGAAAAAAGAAAAGGCATCAGCCCTAACCTGGCTTGAAAAGGGTCGTAACCTACAGATAACCCGTCCCAAAATTCGTATTCAATAATAATGGACGTTAAAATTTAAATAAATTTCAAATTTTTCTTAATATAAAACCCGTTTATCTTTCAAATTATTGGAAGAATTTATTCTATGGAATTATAAGCGGTCTCTTTGGACTCAGCAAAAAAAAAAAAAAAAAAAAAAATACTTTAAAAATGACAAGGCGCTAATGACCTAGATGTAGATGCGCCGTAGAAAAAAAAGTCCGTCTCGCAGGACTGCATCATTTTAGCACGGTTCCGTTCATATCCCTAGTCTAATTTGGAAAGATTAAACTAGAAGCAGTTATTATTTTGGTTCCACCAGTCTTTTTTTTAAAATTAATTATTATGATGGCGTGTCAACCCTTAAGGTCACTAACGCCATTCCTGTGAGTAGTAAAGTCTTGAAAGGTCATGATTTACAATCTTGCCTGGAAGGGTCCGCTACACTAGAAACGGACCCGCTAGTGACAAGGTCTTGGAATCTTGGAAATCTATATTTCTAACAATAAATTGTTTTTGTTATTTTACTTAACCAGTTTTATTGTCAAATACATTATCCAACTACAAGCAATTAAAAAATAACAAGAAATAAAACAGACAAAAAGAACCATTGGAATAAACGAAATCAATTAATTTAAAGCTTTAAGCACTTTTTTCTCCGATTGACATCGCCTAATTAAAACTTTCTTCAGAACCTTTTTTGTAGAGCATTTAGTAAGCTTCCGAATGGTAATCTTCCGCTTCACAAGATTGTCAACGGTTTTCGAGATACTAACGAAATTATACAAAGTTACCAAAACTTTTTTTGTCTGTTAATAAAATATTTTATTCTAACCCTTCCTTTACTCTAAACGTAACAAAAATTTCAACATATTAGTGTTGATGAAACTCCAACATGCAGAAAATGTTTCAACTGTATCCCATAATTCTAAGTACCAAAATCAAACACAAAGAACCCTCCCTAGGAAGGACGCTAGGCAGTTGAAAAGCTATATATCTTGGAAATCCATATCTCTAACATTCAATTGTTTTTCTTATTTTTCTTAACCTGTTTTATTTTCAAATACATTATCCAACAATAAGCAATTAAAAAATAACAAGGAATAAAAAACAGACAAAAAGAACAGTTCGAATAAGCGAAATCAATTACTTTAAAGTTTTAAGCTCTTATTTCTCCGATTGACATCGCCTAATCAAAACTTTCATTAGAACCTTTTTTTTAGAACATTTAATAAGCTTTCTAATGCTATTCTTCCGTTTACCAAGATTTTCAACCTTTTTCGAGATATTAATGAAAGTAAACAAAGTTACTAAAACTTTTTATGTCTGTTAATAAAATATTTTATTCTAACCCTTTCTTAACTCCAAACGTAACCAAAATTTCAACATATTAGTTTTGATGAAAGTAGAACATGCAGAAAATGTTTCAACTGAATCCCATGATTCTAAGTACCCAAACCAAAAACGGTATTCAAAAAATATTTTTCCAATTTTCTCGAAAACGGTTAAAGCTATCGCCTTGAAAATGGTTTCATTCGTTTTCCTAGCCCAGGAATCATATAAAACGAGTACTTAGAAGCTTATGAACTCAAAAACGTAAGCGTTACGATTTTTTTTGCGCGAATTTCGCCCCAAACGCCATCATCCAGTAGGCGGATTTTGCTGGTTAACGAACTTGACCTTTCAAATTGGACGAAGGATTTTTGTACCAAATTTCATCAAAATCGGACCATTCGTCTTCTATCTAGAGAGCGAACAGACAAATATATATATATATATATATATATATATATATATATATATATATATATATATATAAATATATATATATATATATATATATAAATATATATATATATAAATATATATATATATATAAATATATACATATATATAAATATATATATATATATATATATATATATATATATATATATATATATATATACACAAATTTGAACCACCGTTATTTTCGGTCTCTAGGGGTTCTGAAACGCGAAATTTTCTAGTCGGCACTTCCGGATTGTTTCATTGTATCAACCCTATAAGCGGGGTTCCTCCCTATGGGGGAGGGAGGAACCGCGCTAAAAAAAAAAAAAAAAAAAAAAAAAAAAAAAAAAAAAAAAAAAAAAAAAAAAATTAAAAATGACACCGATATCAGATAGATTCAAGTACGTACAGATTTTCCCCTAAATCGGGCGTAGTAGATTCTATAATAATGAAATGTTCCTACTAGACAGTCCTTCCAGCTAGAACTCAACACCAGTTATTTAGCTGCTGGATGGACGGAGAGTAAATGGACAACCATTAAATATACACATTTCCTGCTACATATTTTCCTACCAGCCATTTCCTTAGGTGTCTCAACCCTTGATACAGCAGTTAAGACCTTTGTCTATTGTCTTGCGATTCAGTACGAAAACAAGTCCAATAAATTATTTGATACCTTTTAGCGCGTTTCCTCCCTCCCTCCATAGGGAGGAACCTCGCTTATAAGGTTGATCTCATGATACAATCCGGAAGTGCCGACTAGAAAATTTTGTGTTTCAGAAACCCTAGAGAATGAAAATAACGGTGGTTCAAATTTGTATATATATATATATATACAGGGTGTTCAAAACTCGATTGACACCCCCCTTTTTTCCCACAATTTTTGAAATTTAAAAACGAAACTTGGTAGGTCTTAACGTGGTCGAATGAACTTTCATTGGACCTAATGCATGACCCCTCAACTTTCTCCAGTTGTTCTCCAGAGACCCTAACTCTGGAATATCCAATGGAAAGGGGTTATTTTTATGACGGATTATTGTAGAGAATTGAATTTTATGTCGATTTTATATCTGTCATTTTTTCGCTAAAGCGTACCAATGAGTAACAAATTGCCCAAAACCCGATAAAACCCTTGTTTTTCGTCACTTTTCTGCCAATAACGTAGAAAGTATGCCCGTAACGAAAAAAGTAGTCGATATAAACGTTGTAGAGGAGATTAAATTTACTTTCCAAAAAGTACCCCTAAATGCCTAAAATGTCAATAGGAATGGAGCAAAACTTTTGTTTCTAAAGTTTTCAGAAAAGTTTATTATCAACGTGATCTACGCTTCAATAAAACTTAATAAACATTTCCTAAACTATTTTTGCTCCACCTAGTTTTGGATTTAAGAACGTTTGAAGAAAAAGTCGAATTCAATTACTTTATGAAGGCATTAAAATAATAAATTTAAATTTAAAATCATAGAACACAAAAATAATGACTACGAAATTCTAATCATTAGGTGAGTTCTCCTAATGAGACGAAAAACAAGGATTGTACCGGTTTTGGGCGATTCGTTACTCATTGGTGCGCTTTAGCGAAAAAATTACAAATATAAAATCGACATAAAATTCAATTCTCTACAATAATCCATCATAAAAATAACCCCTTTCCATTGGATAGTCCAGAGTTAAGGTCTCTGGAGAAGAACTGGAGAAAGTTGAGGGGTCGTGCATTAGGTCCAATGAAAGTTCATTCGGCCACGTTAAGATCCACCAAGTTTCGTTTTTAAATTTCAAAAATTGTGGAAAAAAAGGGGGGTGTCAATCGAGTTTTGAACAACCTGTATATACATTTGTCTGTTCGCTCATTTCCGGCCCCCCTAATAGTCCGATTTTGATGAAATTTGGTACAAAAATCTTTCGTCTAATTTGAAAGGTCAAGTTCGTTAACCAGCAGAATCCGCCCACCAGAACATGGTTTTCGGAGCGAATGTCCTGCGAAAAAAATCGTTCCGCTTACTTCATATACTTGCAAGTACTCGTTTTATAAACTTCTTGGCCAAGGAAAACGAACGAAACCATTTTCAAGGCAATAGCTTTAACCGTTTTCCAGAAAATTAGAAAAATAGTTGTTAATACCGTTTTTGGTTTGGGTACTTAGAATCATGCGATTCAGTTGAAACATTTTCTGCATGTTTAACTTTCATCAAAACTAATATGTTGAAATTTTCGTTATATTTGGAGTTAAGGAAGGGTTAGAATAAAATATTTTATTAACAGACAAGTCATTGTCAATTAGGCATTGTTAGGCATTGCCTATCGGAGAAATAAGTGCTTATAACTTCAAATGTGTTTGTTTTGTTCTTTTGACCGGGTTTTTGTAGTTGTTTAGCTCACATTTTAATGGGTTGTTGTTTTTTTTAATTGCATATATTTATAGAATTAGTATTACTGTAGAAGAAATCAAGAAAATTAGAATCATTTTGATATTTGTTTTGATATTTAAAATAATTAATTGTAGTAGTGGGGTTGGCCAACCAGTGGTCGGAGGATTCCAGGTATAAGGGTACGCTGCCCCTTGGTAACGGGCCCTTTGTTTACGGGGGAAAGGTTGAACCAAAATAATAACGGTTTCTATTTCAATCTTCCCAAATGACACTAGGGATAAAAACTGAACCGCGCTAAGATGAGTCGGACTTTTATATATATACATATACGTATATATTTATATATATACATATATGTATATATTTATATATATATATATATATATATATATATATATATATATTTGTCTGTTCGCGGTCTAGCACAGCGAATAATGGTCCGATTTTGATGAAATTTGGTACAAAAATCTTTCGTCTAATTTTAAACGTCAAGTTTGTTAACCAGCAGAATCCGCCCACCGGAACATGGGTTTTGACCCGAAATGCGCGCGAAAAAAATCGTTGCGCTAACTTCATATTCTTGTAAGTACTCTTTTTATAGGCTTCTTGGCCTAGGAAAACGAATGAACCCATTTTTAAGGCGATAGCTTTAACCGTTTTCGAGAAAATTGGAAAAATAGTTGTTGAATAACGTTTTTGGTTTGGGTACTTAGAATCATGGGATTCAGTTGAAACATTTTCTGCATGTTCGAATTTCATCAAAACTAATATGTTGAAAATTTGGTTACGTTTGGAGTTAAGGAAGGGTTAGAATAAAATGTTTTATTAACATACATGAAAGGCTTTGGGAACTTCGTATACTTTCTTTAATTTTTTTTTTTTTTTTTTTTTTTTTTCTTTTTTTTTTTTTTCTTTTTTACGGCGCATCTACATCTAGGTCATTAGCGCCGACATCCAGGGTGCAGCGAGGAATTTTACCAGCGAGCCGTGGGATGATAAAATTCCTGCCGGAGGTTGGGAATCGAACCCACCATCTCCCGCTCATGAATCCAAGGTGCTAGCCATTAGACCACGGGAGACCCCGACTTTCCTTAATATCTCGAAGACGGTTAAGAATCTTGGTAAACGGAAGGGTACCATTCGAAAGCTTACTAAATGCTCTACAAAAAAAAAAGGTTGTGAAGAAAGTTTTGATTAGGCGATGTCAATCGGAGAAATAAGTGCTTAAACTTTTAAGTAATTGATTTCGTTTTTTCGGACGATTCTTTTTGTCTGTTTTTATTCCTTGTTATTTTTTTAATTGCTTATAGTTGGATAATGTATTTGACAATAAAACAGATTAAGTAAAATAAGAAAAACAATTTATTGTTATAAGTATAGAGAGAGATTCGAAGACCTTGTGACGGGGGCCTTTCTGGGGTTGGGCGACCCATACAGGTAAGATCATAAATCAAGACCTTTCAAGAAAGGTGGAACCAAAATAATAACTGTTTCTATTTTAATCTTTCCAAATGAGACTAGGGATAAGAACAGAACCACGCTAAGATGATGCAGTTCCTGCGAGTCGGACTTTTAGCACTTTCCTCCGAAGGAAAGTAGCTATTGAGGTTGCACTCGATCCTACCTAGTAGACACCGAAAATGACCCACGTTAAAATTTTTATATATATATATATATATATATATATATATATATATCTGTTAACACGATAGCGAACAGAGTTTTTGTTTTTTCTTCACGAAACGTGGTATATAGCGTTCAATTAGCAAACGATTGAACGAGTTCGTTAACCACCAAAATCGGTCAACCGGGAGGGGAGGTTTACCCCGGACCCAAAACACTAATTTGACCATGCCAGCCGTAGTTTTTGTTATATTTCAACGAAACTCGGTATGCGTTACGTTGATTTAAAGAGAGAAATACGTTGTAAAAATGAACAAAATCGGTTTATTAGGAGGGGGGGTTTACTCCGGACCCACATTACCAATTTGCCACTACCAGCCGTAATTTTTTTTACATTTCAACGAAACTCGGTATTCGTGGTGGTAATCAACAGAGAAAAATGTGTTGTAAAAATAAACTAAATCGGGTTATTTTGAGAGGGGGTTTATTCAGGACCTAAAGTACTAATATACTCATACCGGTCGTAATTTCTGCTGTATTGTAACGAAACGCGGTATACGTCGTGGGTATCGCACGAGAAAGAAGTATTGTAAAAATGAAGTAAATCGGTCTATTGGAAAGGAGGGTTTACTTTAAACTCTGTTTCATTGGAATTAGCCTGCCAGACGTAGGTTCCCAAAGCCGCCGCGAGGAGCGCTATCTCCCACTAGGGGGACTGTATCCTGTTCCTGCGTCAGATCAAAGGACAGAAAATGAAGTTTTTGTGTATTTATTAAGTAGTACACTATCATGTATTAACATAGCTCTGGAAGCAAATTATTTACAAAATTAATAATTGAACAGTTCTCATAAGGAATGTAAATGAGCAGAACTATTATTTATATAGGTTATTTACAGCAAATTATTCAGAAATGTAGTCCACACTACAAAAATTCTGAGGAAAGTGCTTAGTTATGCAGCTCCTGCGTGACGGCCTTTTATCATATCGTCCCTACCATGGTAGGGACGATATATTCTATCCATATTAACGAACATATTCTATCCATTGACGAAGTAATATATTGAAAAATTGTCTTATTCCATACTTTATTTTAAGCATTAAAGGCTAGTCTAAAGGGGTTAGGGTTGGGACAATTTTTGACAAGCCGTATCGTCCACAATCCAAGAGCAAAGTCTAGAATCTGAAAACCGATATTTTTCATTTTCGATAGTTTGACATGGTTAGGGATGATATAACGAAGACTGATGGAACAGCAGTTTGCTGCCTACTGTACTATGATCTATGTAGCCTTCTGCTGCTGCTGTTGGACTGACAATCCTCCAGAGCTGTTTCACCCTCTACCGATCTTCTCCAGGCTGGCTATAGTACCGTCCCTGGAACTGGAAGAAATCCTAGGAATAATTTATCCACGATAAAGGGGAAAGTGAAATATTTAAAGAGGGCCGAGTCTCGCCAAAGATTGCTTCTTCTTTGCTCAGTACTTCTCTGCATTCTTTCCTCGGCCTTCCTTTTCGGGGATTGTACAGTCCTTTGTGATTCCTTCTCCTGGAATAATTATATCCCCAGTCCTTGTTTACATAAAGGAGGGCTATGCAAACAAGCGGAATTTCAAATTACTTAATTAAGAAGAAGTGTGCAATAATATTAAATTAGTTAAAACTTCAGGGAGTGACATTTTATAACAAACTCCACAAGGTTCAGTTATTAATAATTTGTATTCGAGGTATTCATTACCAGAGAGTTCATAATGGCTTATTTTAAAATCAAATATACTGATTTATACAAAAATATTAGTACTTTCTAACGTGGGTTTTGTTGTGAGTAAAGGGTAATGGTTGCCTCAATCGTCTAAATGAGAGAGGGAGATAGGGAGAGAGAGAGAAAGAGGGGGGGGGGGGGGAGAAAGAGAAAGAGAGAGAGAGAGAGAGAGAGAAAGAAAGAAATATCCATGTTATTTTTTAGTTTTTTGCTTCTGGGCGATACAAGTTCCAACATATATATATATATATATAAACATTTTAACAAAGGTCATTTGCGGTCTCTTGTAGATTTTCTCCTGAATACTGAATGTGCAAATAACTATAAGAAATCTTTTTGGAAGGAATTACATTAGAAAAATTAATTATATATACAATTTTGGGTTTATTGTTATAGAGATTTGTGCCACTAAGTCCCTCTAAGCACGAAGCCCATCAAGCCGGGGAATTTTTCTAAGCCCCAGAAATGCGGTGCTTGATATTAATGGTCCTTGAAGAACCCTTTCCTGCCCGCGGGGGAATTTATTACAGACATTAATCTATTAATTAAATTCATCTAGAAGGAGAAGAGTTTCTGCGAGGGGGGGGGATTTCTCATGACAAACTTAGCCCATAAAGCTCTGGGAGGGATTTTTTTCAAGTCGTTATTTACCTTTTATTATTGTACGTAAATAGAACAGGTGAAGAACCGCGCGCAAATGGGCGGGAGTTGCAAACAGCTGAGATTTAACAGCTGGTTACTTGTTATCTAAGCTATAGAGAAATGGCGGCTATTATTGAAAGATATTACTGCCCATTACAGAGTTGGGAAATATTCGCTGGAAATTTTATTCATGATTTGGAGTCATTATTGTTAATTACACTCATTGCGAGTATAGTATTTACAATCCCTTGACCTCGTTCATCACACTACAACTTATCGTCCTATTACCCTCTTACCAATTTTAGGAAAACTTCTTAAGAAAGTCATACTCATAAGCCTTTATCCAATCCTTGAACCTTCATCATTCCGTCATCCAAATTTGGTTTTCATCAGTTTCATTCTACTATTCATCAATGTCACAGAATTGTGGATTTGATTTCGACAGCTTTCGAAAACAAACAATATTGCTCAGGTGTCTTCTTCCATATAGCTCAGGCCATTGACCGCGTGTGGCATGAGGGATTACTGTTTAAGCTCAAAAAAATACTTCCATCCACATACTACCTAATAATAAAATCCTACCATTGTGAGAGATTTTTTCAGGTCTGATATGGTACTTCATCCTCACCTATATTCCCTTAACTCGCAGGTGTTTCACACGGTGGAATTCTTAGCCCGGTCCTTTTCCTGGTGTACACGTCCAATATTCCAACTTATCCTGACACATCTCTCCATATGTGTGCCGATGATACAGCCATACTTGCTTGCAGCCAAGATCCGAGCCTTGCATCCAGGTCCCTTCAGGCTCACCTTAACATCAGCGAACCTTGGCTCACCAAGTGGAGAATTAAAGTAACCCCACAGAAATCCTGCCACCTAACATTTGCCCTCAGACGATCTATTTATCTTCCTGTGTCCCTGAACGACTCATTTCATCCTCAAAAATCCCAAATTCGCTACCTAGGACTTATACTCGACAAACGACTCACTTGGAAACCATACATTAATCAGAAGAGACAAGAACTCAACCGACGGTACAGACTTTTACTACACTTCATTGGGACTTAACAACCAAAAACTCATTTACATGACAATACTCAGACCATTATGGACTTATTGCATAGAACTCTGGGCATCCACAAAGCCCTCCAACTCCTACAAAAATCAATCATTGCAATCTAAAATCCTCCGCAAAATAGTCGGCAATCCATTTTTTGTATCCAAGTTGACTCTGCATAACGAACTCCACATTCCATTTATCCAACCATTATCGAAAACATTATATCAAAACTGTCATTCAAAATTACTCAACCACCCTAATTCCCTAATAAACTTCCTATCATCACACCTAATCCAGATAAACCCGTTCGCCGACCGAAGCATACCTAATTCCCTAATAAACTTCCTATCATCACACCTAATCCAGATAAACCCGTTCACCGACCGAAGCATACCTAATTCCCTAATAAACTTCCTATCATCACACCTAATCCAGATAAATCCGTTCGCCGACCGAAGCATACCTAATTCCCTAATAAACTTCCTATCATCACACCTAATCCAGATAAATCCGTTCGCCGACCGAAGCATACCTAATTCCCTAATAAACTTCCTATCATCACACCTAATCCAGATAAATCCGTTCGCCGACCGAAGCATACCTAATTCCCTAATAAACTTCCTATCATCACACCTAATCCCAGTAAACCCGTTCGCCGACCGAAGCATACCTAATTCCCTAATAAACTTCCTATCATCACATCAAATCCCAGTAAGCCCGTTCGCCGACCGAAGCATACCTAATTCCCTAATAAACTTCCTATCATCACACCTAATCCAGATAAATCCGTTCGCCGACTGAAGCATACCTAATTCCCTAATAAACTTCCTATCATCACACCTAATCCCAGTAAACCCGTTCGCCGACCGAAGCATACCTAATTCCCTAATAAACTTCCTATCATCACACCTAATCCAGATAAACCCGTTCACCGACCGAAGCATACCTAATAGTTCATTCTTTGTCGGGGTAGAGTCATTATAACTTGGCTAAGTAGGGTAAAGCCGAAACTGAACGGGAAACTTCTTTGCTGGATGCCTAAATAGCTACAATACTTCGAAATATGCTAAAACGGAAGACTTTTTTTTTAGTTTAATAATATTTTGGACAAACATGTGCAGCCTAAACGTCCAATATAGAGTTTTTCTTGAAGATCTGACTTTTTTATTCTCCTATCCGAGTCCCAACCATCCTTTGACTTCGCGTCACCTCAACGGCTAACTCTCTTCATCTAATTTAGTATTTCTGTTCCTAAGTATCAGCTTTCCTATTCATTATAACTACCTCTCTGCAAATCTAGATATAACCTTTTTAGATTATGAAATGAACACCAACCCTCTCCACCCCACCCAAGAAGCAACATGGCGGAATACAGTAAAATAATGGAGTGATTTTGTAAAAAGCTGTTAATCTCTGAGGCGTATTTGATTACTCCCCTTATTAAAGTGTTTAAACAGGATTCTAAACCCCCCGGCCATTGTTAACGACCCCCCCCCCCCTTCGATAAAAATCTCCCTTTATGTTTATGTCTTCATTAATAAGGCAAGAAGCATGTTCCACAAATAGATCTGAGATTTTCCATCTTTCGGATTAAATTTGGAAGGAATGCAGCCGGCTTCAGCAGCCATTTGCAATTCTACTTCAACCAACGAACCTGGGAAAACTCTCAGTTTTTTCTTAACTGAGAATAAATTACAAATCATAAAAAAAGCAATTAACACTTTGACAAACATCAATTCGAGCAACTAAAAAAGAATCGTCCATACAAGAATAACCCATTCATATCTAATGACCCGAGGCACTCGTCTACATTGTAAAACATTTAATCAAATAATCACTGTTCACCACCTGTTTATAAGTTGCAAAATCTATGATAAACAAAAAAGAGAAGCCCAGCTCTCAGATAGAATTGATAAAATATTAACGGTTCCCATTGATCACCGAAGTTAAGCAACGTCGGGCGTGGTCAGTACCTGAATGGGTGACCGACCACGCGCTGTTGGCATTAGAAGAGGGTGGTAACCTGTAGATAGCCCGGCGCTAATAGCCAAATAGTTGATGCGCCGTTAAAACGAAAAAAAAAAATTAACGGATCATCACCAACAGATTGATAAGCTGTTCCAATTGTTAACGTCAACTGATATATTCAAAAAAAAAATAATTTAAAAAATATGTAAAACTCCAAATATATGACTCCTTAACAAATATCATACATCAAATATTTAAATCAAATCAATAAATATCATAAGGAATAAAAGATAAACTCACCCGAAATAATAACCTTCCAAATAAAATTATATTTCCTTCCCCCCACTCTTTCTTGTTAACTTCGCGCAACGCCGATAGAATTATTTAAACAAATATATATCTATAACCCTGTGATTATTGACCTTATAGTGGTTGACAACACACACATTAAATATATATCTATAACCCTGTGATTATTGACCTTATAGTGGTTGACAACACATTAAATATATATCTATAACTTTGTGATTATTGACCTTATAGTGGTTGACAACACATTAAATATATATCTATAACCCTGTGATTATTGACCTTATAATGGTTGACAACACATTAAATATACATCTATAACCCTGTGATTATTGACCTTATAGTGGTTGACAACACATTAAATATACATCTATAACCCTGTGATTATTGACCTTATAGTGGTTGACAACACATTAAATATACATCTATAACCCTGTGATTATTGACCTTATAGTGGTTGACAACACATTAAATATACATCTATAACCCTGTGATTATTGACCTTATAATGGTTGACAACACATTAAAGGGGTCTCCCGTGGTCTAATGGCTAGCGCCTTGGATTCATAAGCGGGAGATGGTGGGTTCGATTCCCAACCTCCGGCAGGAATTTTATCATCCCACGGCTCGCTGGTAAAATTCCTCGCTGCACCCTGGATGTCGGCGCTAATGACCTAGACGTAGATGCGCCGTAAAAAAAAAAAAAAAAAAAAAAAAAAAAAAAAAAAAAAAAAAAAAACCATTAAATATACATCTATAACCCTGTGATTATTGACCTTATAGTGGTTGACAACACATTAAATATATATCTATAACCCTGTGATTATTGACCTTATAGTGGTTGACAACACATTAAATATATATCTATAACCCTGTGGTTATTGACCTTATAGTGGTTGACAACACATTAAATATACATCTATAACCCTGTGATTATTGACCTTATAGTGGTTGACAACACATTAAATATATATCTATAACCCTGTGATTATTGACCTTATAGTGGTTGACAACACATTAAATATATATCTATAACCCTGTGATTATTGACCTTATAGTGGTTGACAACACATTAAATATATATCTATAACCCTGTGATTATTGACCTTATAGTGGTTGACAACACATTAAATACAAAAAAATGATTAAAATAATTCTACTTCAATTTAATTATTTGTTCTTAAATCCTTACTATTAAAATTTTATGTGTTCAATAAGTTTTATCAAGTTCCTTCATGTCCGCTTCCTCTCCTTTATCTATGGCTGGAGTAAAACGGTAGTTCTGACAAGAGCATTGATAGTTTCCGAAACGCATCATCCACTGAGTTCAGAACAACCTTCCCAGGGAGGTTTCATACTCTATTTAATGTCTATTAGATATATTACCATTTGTGAAATTCATTGCTATATTATTCCACGATTTATAAAATGTTATTGATATTATTAATTGGCTCACATACTTATAAAATGTACTGACTTGTAATATCACTATAATGTATCATTCATATAATTGTAAATGTATTTATGTACACAATATGTAAAAGGTATTTTTGTAATATCATGATGTAATATTATAGAGCAAGTCGCCAAAAGTTGCGACTCTCTTAATTAATAAATAAAAAAAATAACCTTTATATATTGCTAACACCTGTCGTACAAGTAACATATTTCTGATAGGACTACAAGAAGTGGGAATCAACGCTGTTTTGAGAAGTTTGATTGTCTCTCTGCTCAGACTTGTTTCCTAAATTCTTAATGAGCTCTTTTTCTGTCATCAGACGAAACTACTTCAGACTTTGTTTTAATGTCTTTCCAAACAACTCTCCAATCAAAATAGCACATTTTAAATCTTCTTTCAGTGCTGTAATGTATTTAATTTTTGTCTGTGTGTGTGTTTAACGGCGTACCAACGATTGGGCTATTAACGACGGGCTATCTACAGGCTTCCACCCTTTTATAATATCAACAGCACGTGATTGGTCACCCATTCAGGTTCTGGCCACGCCCGACTTTGCTTAACTTCGATGCCTATGACCGTTGAATTTCTTTGATTATTACCATTTTTGCCTTTGTTTGATTTTATATATATATATATATATATAATATGTCCTCTTACATTCAAAAGTTACAACTAATCGCTATTTTTCCTAAAATAACGAACACCATTAAACCTGACATATTACAAGTAACCATAAATGTCCTTACACCATACCGTATCATCGTTAACAGCTAGGATTAGGATAACCAATGTTACAGCATCTGAAAAAGGAAGGAAATTGAGGGAAGGGGGGCGAGTATTTGATATAATATGCCTGGCAGAGGCAGGTGGTAAGCCTGTTATTCACTAAGCCATAACCTGCTAGTTATAACCTCTACTGTTGGCAGCACTGCGGGGTTAACTATCGATATCAACAGTTGGCCAGACTGGAATAATATATTGTTATGTATAGGTTAGGTTAAGGCTTTCGGTATTCCAAAGGAGTAAAAATGACATACTCAAAAAGTCCGACTGGCAGGAACTGCATCATCTTAGCGTGGTTCCGTTCAAATCTCCAGTGATATTAATAAAGGAATAGTAGCAGATATTTGTGGGGTTTGATCTCTCGCGAAAAATATAAAATAAAATCTGGAAGAGAAAATATATCTAAGACGCAATAGCAGAAACTGACAGTATCATAACCTACTCGCCCACTTTTTCAATGTTCGCAATGGGAAAACACTATCGTAACCTTCCAGTTATCCCGATTTTTCAATCGTTTTCGAGATATTTTAGAAAATATACGAAAATCCGAAAACCTTTCACGTCTGCTAATGAAATATTTTATTTCTAGTACAGCCTTAACTCCAAACGGAACCAAAATTTAATTATCTTAGATTAGATGGATGTGAAACGTCTGGAACAAGTTTTAACTGAATTTATCGTTTCCGAATACTCAAACTGAAAATTAGTTTTGGAAAATATTTGTCAATCAATTTTTCTCGTAAACGGTTACAAATATCGCTTTAAAAATGGTTTCATTCGTTTTCCTACTTTAAGAAACCTATAAAACGAGTAACTGCAAGCATATGGACTCGAAAACGTAAGCGCTGCGATTTCCTTTGCTCGAATTTCGCTCCAAAAGCCTTCTTCCGGTTTTCAGATTAGATGGAAGAATTTTGTACCATATTTCATCAAAATCGAATTATTTATGGAAGGACGGAGGATCCGCGAAACCGGGTCCCCTGAAACCAGGGATCTCTGACCGATTCTCCGCCTCCCCTTCCTTTTTTCAGAGGCCCTGACATCATTACCACAAACACCATAAGCCGAAGGAATGGAGTCGGTGTTGATGGTCCCCGTAAATACCCCGAGTACACGTGGGGAGTCAGGAGGAGGAGGGGAGGTTACAACACTCCTCAATAAGCTGGGGGGGAGCTGGGGGGAGCTGGGGGGGTGATTAGGTTATCACTAATATTCGGTACATCGGGCGCCAAGCCTTCTGGAAGTAGTAATCACAGATCTAGCCACGTGTCGAACTACACGGGGCACACCATCAACAACCCGCACAAGTCTTCTTCATTCTTGTATGTGTATATATATGTGTTATAAATATATATATATTGGTATATATTTGGGGGCGAGGTTAGCTCAGTGGTAGAGCACTGGACTAATAAGCTGGACTTATTATAGACTTCTGAAAAGGGACCATCGCCTAAGTTACGGGTCTGAAACAAATAAATAAATAAATAAATAAGCTGGAGGCCTGAGTTCAAATCCCGAGCAAGCACTAAAGATTTTTTCTTCTAGTGTCTTCGTTTATGGATTGAATTCGGCCTCCCTGACCGTCCCTAGGCCAACCCAGCCTTTAATTAATTTAATAATGGGTACCTTGGGTGCTAATGACTCTAGCAGTCGACGCGGCCAAGGGGAAAATCAGGCGGCCGGAGCGTAGTACTGACCATACTATCTCCCTAGTGTGCCGTATGGTCATGAATCAGATACCTCTATATAGGGCCCTTGTGGCCTGTTACGGGACTGATTTTTTTTTTTTTTTTTTATTGGTATATATTTAATGGTTATATTTTTCAGCATTCAAGAGCCAGAATAATTATTCTCTATCATGATGAATCACGTTACATAGGTTCGATGAAGGTTTTAAGTCATGGGTGTATATAGCCGATAATTTCAATAATTGAATATTTGGTATAAATTAGCCAACATTCCTCCTGCGTGACGGGCGTTTTTAATAACATACCTTCCACCCTATATAATTGCAATTCTGTTGCTGTATTTCTTGATATAGCTCAAGCATTATGGGAAAGAAAGGGTCTGGCAAAATCACCGGCCGGCAGCTACCCGGCGCCGGATGGCAGCAAAAGTACATGGGAGTGAACAAGATACCACAATCGGGCCGGCAAAATGACCGGCCGGAGATGAAAAACCCTTGCTTGTATTCTCTACTTGCCGGCCGGCCAGATATGACAGTTGTGATCCAGATATGACACTAAATCTATTTTAAAAGTATTTAATTAGAAATTAGATTTTTCTTGTATATTCTACTACTCTGAGCTATCACATAATATTTTCATAACTTAATAATATATAAATACATATATATATATATATATAAAATGCTCCTTACAGACTCCTATTTTTTAAAATGTGATGAACATAAAATCTTCTGGTAAGTTCTCTCTTCCGTCAGTAAAAGAGAGCAGACCAACACAGATTTCTTCCGGCTATTTAGTGTCATAACTAGACCACTACTGGTAGTAAAAGCTAGAGAGGAAGGAATGCTTGGAGTGTGTAACCCAGACCGCTTTATAATAAGAAATGTCTACCTCTTTGGCAGATCCTTAAACTGCTCCATAGAATCATCCTTGTCTTCTTCCTATCCTTAAATCTCCTTTCCTCGTGCTAATAGGGTCCTGACTATTTGGAGTGGAAGATCGGGACCTTAATCGTTCAGACTCATTGAGATGAGGGAGTTGGATATCCAGTGAAGCTAAGTCGAAACGTACATCTAAGTTAATCGCGTTAAGAAATCGTGACGACTTAAGGTCTTAACGGCCAGACCTAAAGTCTGGAATTGAAGAAGACCAGTAAACCTTTGAGTGCTCGTTAATCGTGAAAAGCATGATTTTTAAAAACGTTAAACCAGACATTCGCCGAAAGAAACAGAAAGAATTCATTTTATAATAAAAGACTTTGGATGGTTTTACGGCCGAAGTTTATAGATCTTCAAAAGGAAACTTATTTCAACCCTTGATGTTTGGTTTAGGGAAACAACTTGGTATTAAACCGAAAATTACTTAGGTCTTTCGAAGCTACAGCTTAAAGTAGACAGTTTCCTTTTACAGAAAACACAGTAGTGTCTTCTCCCTCCTGTTTATAAATCCTTATAAAGAAAATCAATCCCGTAACATGCCTCGGCCAAGTTTATAAATAATTATAAAAAACACGAAGTCAGTCCCATAATAGGCCACGCGGGCCCTACTACAGAGGCGGATACTGTAGAGGTGGAAATAGTGTGATAAGCAATATGCCCCGGCCGCCAGAATTAAAGGCTGGGTTGGCCTAGGGACCAACCATTCATCAACCAAAAATAAATTGTTGACTACAGGTTCATTTTTTTTGCAAAATAGACATACTTGTCATTGAAATTACCTTAATTTTGCGACGATGGGGTAAAACAGGCCTCGTATTCTAATTCAGCGACGCTCTGAACCATTGAAGCTCTAGTCATTTCTTCTTTAACAACTTCAGAAGAAATTTGAACACCCTGACCTGCTGGGATGAAACGGACTCCGGATTCGGATTCAGCGTGTCCAAATACTTAAGAATATATCGTCGATACAAAAGCAAACTAACGAATATGAAAAAATGCATCTTTCATTGTCCATCTTTAATAATTTCTGCTGGACTTATGTACGGCAAATTCTTCAATCTGACTTCACTCTATTAAAGGGAAAGTATTCCACTATCAAAAGGTCAAATCTGCCGAATATTTGACTGTCCAAAAAAAAGTTATGAATAAATACTTTTCCACTCTGAAAAGTGGTGATTTTCTTATTCGTTAGTTTGTATCGACGATATCCGATTTTGTTTTTTTTTAATAGTTTTTTGTTGTTTTTTTTTTTAAATATAATCGTGCTACTAGAATCGCGTTGAATACCTTTAGAAATGAAAAGGTATTAATCAGATATCGTGTATATATTCTGTAATGACCTGTTTGTAGGTAGGTGGGGGGGTGCCTTGATTTGTAGCCCATATGCAGCATATAGCCAACTATCCAGCCTGCAATACTAGCAGAAATGTAATTTACATAGAAGCAGACTAGGGGGTATGCTGTGGTGGCAACACTGGCCATCTGGCGTGCTACAACAGCTGATAAATGGTCTCTAATAACTCCTTCTGCTATTGGTCAGCCTGTGAGCGCTATTGCGGCGGACTGACAAACTACTTCTCGTTATGGCGCTTTTTAGGATTTGTCAAGTCCCGCTTTTCCAGCTGATTGACTTGGAAGTCACTAATGAATAGTACAAATGTATTCCGACAAGAATTAATTACATGTTGTATGTTTAACATTCAAGAATTATTGTTTCTGTTCCTCGTTTGGTCGAATCAGCGCTTTGTTCGAATTTTCCAAAATGAGTACCGGGGTTTTAACTCTTTGTTCAATTTTGCACATCAAACTTAAGCGCGGTTCACACTGGTGCGAGGCGAGAAGAGCAATCTTTCATTACAGATACGACTTCTATCGGCGCAACATTCCAGTCATCACAGGAGCGATACGATGACCAATGCGACATGAGTAATCATTCATCAGACGATACGACTTCTATCGGCGCAACACGCCGGTCCACACTGGAGCGATTCGATAGCCTATACGATAAGTACCCGAACAGTATTTTTCATCATTCGTCGCCGTAAGTCCTCGGATGAAGATGTGTTATCGGTACTTGCAACATATGAAACGGATAGTGGGTACACCCTTATAATGTTCCCAACATTAAACACAGTTCGGCAATGGTTTTCCGTCAACTGGTTCCGTTTATATCCATTAAACCATTGGTAAAGGAATAAAAGCAATTATTGTGGGGAAGTGATTAAAGTGCAACAACAAGAACCTAACAGTACCCTAAGTGGAATACTTTCTCCAAGCCTTCTCAAGGATCGCTCTAGGAAAGCACTATTATCAGCATGTTTCTCATCTTCTTACTTTGTTTAACTAAAATACACATTTATCTGTCTGTAAGTGCATTAAGTCAGTAAGTACTGTAACCTCTCTATTATCGGCTTCGGGTATGTTGTCCTGACCAACTAGGATGCCGTAGAGTTCAGCTGTAAAAAGTCCGACTCGCAGGAACTGCGTCATCTTAGCGCGGTTACGTACATCTAGGAGAAATGGAATAGATTAGCATCACAATGGGTCTCCCGTGGTCTAGTGGCTAGTGCGCTAGATTCATAAGCGGGAGATGGTGGGTTCGATCCCCACCGGCGCCAGAAATTTTCTCATCTCAGGGCTCGCTGAGAAAATTCCTGGCTACACCCTGGACGTCGGCGCTAATGGCAAAGATTTATGTCGATGCGCCGTAGCATCACAAATCACAGGAAACTGATAGTAGCCAACTTAGACAGAAGCGGATAATTCTTAATCTGTTTAAGTATCTTGTTTTACTAGCAAATTCGTTTTACTGTTATAATCAACTGTAAATATGTGCTTCAGTAACGATAACTTCAGTTGGAGGCTATGAGGAAGGTTATATAGATAGGAGAATTCAAAACAAACCTATGTATACGCCATCATGATATTGGCCACAGCCACTCCAAACTTATTACCAATACCTTTTATAGTTTCTTAGCTTCTGTTACTACAATACTAATTTTACTGATAAATTCAATTTAAAACAAAAAACAACCAATTAATAAGTGAGATAAACTTTCAAAGAGAAAACCCCTTTCAAAACAAACACTTTTTCAGTTTTAAGCGCTTATATCACTGATTGACGTTGCCATTACGAAAAATGTATGAAGATCCGAAAACTTTCCATGTCTATTAATAAAATATTTTTTTCGCATACTTCCTTAACTCCAAAAGTAACCAAAATTTAAACATATTAGTTGGGATTAATTTCCAAGATGTAGAAAATATTTCAATTGAATCCCACGATTCTAAGTACCCACAAAAAAATAATGACTTACAAAAACATTGATTCCACTTTTCTCAAGAACGGTTAGAGATATCGCCTTGAAAATGGTTTCATTCGTTTTCCTATGTTAAGAAACATATAAAACAAGTACCTGCAAGCATATGAACTCAAATACGTAAGCGTTACGATTTTTTTTTGCGCGAATTTCGCCCTAAAAACTATCTTCCAGTGGGCGGATTCTGCTGGTTAACGAACTTGACCTTTCAAATTAGACGAAAGATTTTTGTACCAAATTTCATCAAAATCGGACCATTTTTGAGCTTGCTAGAGAGCAAACAGACAAGCATATATATAAATATATACACATATATATATATATATATATATATATATATATATATATATACAAATTTGAACCACCTATATTTTCGTGATCTATGGGGTCTGAAACGAGAAAGTTTCTAGTCGGCACTTCCGGATTGCGTCATGAGGTCAACCTCATAAGCGGGTTCTCCCTATGGAGATAGGGAGTAACCGCGCTAAAATACTATAAATACTATTTATTCTCTTTTAATATTATTATTTTTTAATCTTTTTTTTTTCTTTTTTCTTTATTGTTTATTACATCCTGTATATAAATACATCTGGTAATATGATATATGATAGAATATAAAGGTTCTGTGCTCAAGGCCTCCCAACGTCATCCTCGATTCACGCCAAAAGGACGCTCAGATGACGTTGAGAGGTGCCTACATAAGCTCCCTTCTGCTCCGACCAGTGGCTGGAGTCGAAGAGAGATCGGTGAGCCACAGACATTGACTCACTCGAAGAAAGAGAAATCCATTGCTAACACTTCACTTGATCACTGAAATAGATCTCTGAGCCACTGTCTTCTGAGTCGCCTTGGTAGAGAGAGTGGATGGGTGACATCCTGCTTATAATTTGTTCTTCTATTACAGCTGCGGCACCCAAACCTACATCTGATTTACAACCATTAGTAAAGATAAAGAGGTTTCCAACATTTTCGACGGCTTTTATGAGTGACTTTTGAAATTCGGTTTTCCAGTGTTGTATTAATTTAAGGGAGGTTTATCAACTGAGCCACATGTAAATAAAGATTTAAGGAATTTGATGTGTCCTTTGGTCACTGTATCTGTCGGTTGTCTATGCATATTTGGTGACACAGAGAGTAGCCCAGCTAATGTTTTGTATTTATGCATCAGGAAAATTAATAGACTTTCTCTACCGACATGTGAAGGAATTTCACCTGTTTCTGCGAACAAACTAACACGAGGACTACTTCTGAAAGCTCCTATAGAGAGATTGAAACCCGTTAAAATTTAAATAAATAAAAAAAATATTGAAAACATATGTTTCAGAATAATAATGATTTGAAAAAGCATCGTATATTTGTGTAGTTTATTACATAGAATAATATATTACAGTTCTAGTTGTTGTTTAGAGTTTAACCATGGTAGAGGGTGGCAGAGGATACTCGGTTCTGGAAGAATTCTTCGTGGATTGGTATAGAAAGACAGGCGTCTCCGTTCCACGTCGTGTTCAGCAGACCTTGTACGAACTCTTTCTAAACGCTGTTTTGGACAATCCTCAAGACATTCTCCAATATTGCTACGAGTTCTTCAGGAAACTGAAAAGAGGCAAGAAAATCACACCATTTTACGCGGAAGAAAGCCAGATGGACAGGGAATTGGAAGAACTGCTTAGGACGAGAAGACACTCCATTTACGTGCATACGGTCAACCCGGAAGGCAACGAGACGTTCTACGCACAGGAAGTCTATCACCCGAAATCCGAACAGGTCAAAATACAGCTGAGTCTCGCTCTGAGGAACGTTTTCCTCTTCAGGCATCTTGACAGTAAGGACATCACGCAGATAGTCAACGCTATGTTCAGCGTAGATGTTGCCCAAGACGAATTAGTCATTAAACAAGGAGACGAAGGGGATTATTTCTATCTGATAGAAAAAGGTACGTTCACAGCTTTCACGGAAGTTGACGGAGTACGCAAGAACTTGTGCGTGTACTACGGCAGCGGTAGTTTCGGAGAGTTGGCGCTTCTCTACAACGCGCCGCGGGCCGCTTCTGTCGAAGCGGAGACCAGCGGCAAACTATGGGCTGTAGATAGAGACACCTTCCGAAAGATCGTCCTGAAAGGAGCCTTCGAAAAACGCAAGCTCTACACGGACATCCTCCGTAAGGTTCCCATCCTCTCGGAACTGGAGACTTACGATCTGATGAACATTTCGGATGCCGTCGTGGAAACGGTCTACACCGACGGGAAGTGGATCTTCCGCGAAGGGGATTCCGCTGACGGGATGTACTTCATAGTCTCTGGGACGGTGATCATCTACAAGAAAGACCCGACAACTGATGAAGACGTCCAACTGAAGCAGTTGTCAGTCGGAAGTTATTTCGGCGAGTTGGGCCTCATCCTTCTCAGACCGAGGACTGCTGGGGTCAGAGCTCTTGGGACGGTGAAACTCGCCTTTCTGGATTCAGAAGCATTCAACAGGTTACTCCCACCTAAGGTAATCAAACGGATGATGACGAAATTCAAGACTTATCAAGAAGAGCTACAATCTGCATTTGGCAACCAATCTAGACCATTCTTCTGAATTAAATTTCTTAAAAATGTTGCTAATAAGTTGTTTGTTTTTTTGGCATTACTTGAGGAAGCGTGTGATGGAAGGGGGAGGAGAGAGATAGATAGATAGAGAGAGAGAGAGAGAGAGAGAGAGAGATAGGATTAATGAAAGTGAGTAAGGACAAGAGGTGAACGGGACCACCTGTACCTCAACCCCATCAATCAAGCTACAACTAGATTCCGAATCCAGGCCAAAGAGCTCTCAGCCAAAGAGATAGAAGGAAACTCTCTCTCTAATCGATACAGGAATTACAGAATTAAAACACTTCAGACCATACCTGAACAACTTTTATTTAGAAAAACAAAATGTTTAATGCTCATTCTAAAGTATCGTATAATTGTGCAAATAACATAGAAATTTATTTATCATTATATGATAAATAAGTCATATTATGACTTGTCATTTAATTATTTTATATTTGATGGGAAATGAGGATTTATTTTATTCCAATCTTGTTTTCCAAGTCGGACTAACCCTCCATCGTGGGAGATACCAACGCCATCCTTTCTAATTCCTTTTCATTTTACATTAATCTAAAGACTAAATAATAATAAGAACATAAATATATACAGGGTGTATCACAAGTTAATGACAATACTCCAGTGCGTGAAACCATACAAAGAAATGTAGTTCAACACCACCAATCACATATTTCTATCTCACTTCATTCCAGACATGTCATTCCAAAGTTTCTTAAGAAAAACCGTGTTTTTTATAGTACAACTCCATTTTGCTCAGCTGAACAGATTTTGATCTTGAACGGGTATTTGTCAAGGAAGGTACGCAAATTAGAAACTTATTAGGCTAAAGACACACACAGCGGTTTCGGCCGATTCTGTGGAATAGGCCTGTGTATTGAAGCCATGAAGCCACACACCGTGGTCCAAGCAGACTCCTCCCTCTAAGGCTAGTGACACACACAGCGGTTTCGGCCGAGTCTGTGGAATAGGCCTGTGTATTGAAGCCATGAAGCCACACACCGTGGTCCAAGCAGAGTCCTCTCCCTCTAAGGCTAGTGACACACCCATCGGTTTCGGCCGAGTCAGTCGCCGAGTCTGTGGAATTGGCCTGTGTATTGAAGCCATGAAACCACATACCGTGGTCCAAGCAGAGTCCTCTCCCTCTAAGGCTAGTGACACACCCATCGGTTTCGGCCGAGTCTGTGGAATTGGCCTGTGTATTGGAGCCATGAAACCACACACCGCGGTCCAAGCAGACTCGGCACGTCATTCCATTGTTGCGCCTAGTCGGCTTTATTGTCGACTGGCAGAAGCTCAATACGTATGTTTCTACCTGGAAAGACACACACAGCGGTCCAAGCCGGCTCAGCTGCCGACTTCGCCGAAACCGCTGTGTGTTTCTTTAGCCTTAGTAATAGTGTTTCCAAGTGGGATCGTTGAGAAAGAGGATGGAGTAATTTCCGCTTAGGGACTGTCAGTTTCCATTTATGGTACCCAAAATGTTGCTTTTTTTTTACGGATCACCGACGACTGGGCCATTAGTACCGACATCCATGGTGCAACAAGGAATTTTCTCAACGGGCCCTGAAATGAGAAAAACCCCTGCTGCAGGTGGGACTCGAACCTACTATCTTCCGCGTGAGAAGCCGAGGCGTTAGCCACTAGACCACGGAGAGACCCAAAAAATCTTAATGCAATATATCAATAAGAATAGTGTAAGGGGTAGAAAAATCCTAAATCTATATCATTAAAGCGTTGGTTGGAAATTTTTAATGAACAATAAGGTGAGATACATTGGAGTTGACGATTGCATTCCTTAGCTGACTTGGAACTGTATATTAGCTAGGCTAAGCATTGGTCACAGCTAACTGTTGGAGGAAGATTGAGCCTGCAAAGGCTAGTATTACTTCCTTCCCCTCCTTTGAAACACTATTTGCACTGTTTATTACTCAATTATCCCGGAGAGTCCGCGTCTCCATAAACCTCATTCCAACTTCAATTAAAATTCCACTGAACAACAGAGCTTAGCGCTTAAGAGATGAAGTCATAAACTTCCACAGGTTGCTGGAGCACTCTGGAAGGGTGCGTTGGATCCATATTGCCGGAAGAAATGCCCTTCCCGTTTAGAAGCAACGCTATCAGAATTCGCAAGTATGCATTCGTACTATATATATATGTATATATATATATATATATATATATATATATATATATATATATATATATATATATATATAGGTAGTTGGTAACAGGTTATTCAGTTTTCAATTATTTTATATTACATTTTTGTTGTGGTAACGTTTCGGTTATAAGCCATTTTCAATCCAATTATCTGTATGATTTTTCATTATTTTTTATTAATTATAATCTTTATAAATTTGATGTTATTTAGTTTGAGAAAGAAATTTCATTTTTTTAAAATTGTATGGTTCGTGTTTCTATTATTACATGGATGATATTATTATTACCTCAATTATTACATATTATTTTATATATTTGAGTCTGCTTCTGTAAAAGAGGACTAGATGTGCATGAGTCTTAATTTATAAGGACATAATCTGAAGATTATAATTTTAAAAGAATAATGCAAAACCATACAAATAATTGGATTGAAAATGGCTTATAACCGAAACGTTACCACAACAAACATGTAATATAAAATAATTGAAGACTGAATATGCTGTTACCAACTTCCTAGAATATCTTAGTTTTCAACTTAGGATCTACACATATATATACATATATATAAATATATATATATATATATATAT
The DNA here is from genome assembly GCA_946811695.1 of Gonocerus acuteangulatus. Lineage (NCBI taxonomy): Eukaryota > Metazoa > Arthropoda > Insecta > Hemiptera > Coreidae > Gonocerus > Gonocerus acuteangulatus. The sequence continues at coordinate 93,099,190 of OX328127.1, read as the reverse complement.
ATATATATATATGTACACATATATATACATATATACATACATACATACATACATACATACATACATATTGCGACATGAGGTCAACCTTATAAGCGGGGTTCCTCCCAATGGACGGAGGGAGGAACCGCGCTAATAGTTCCCATGTACGATGAAAGTAACCCCAGGAGGATCCTATGTATAATGATGCCAGGGGTGGAGAAGGGAAGGACAGAGGATAAAGGCGAAGGACTACGCACTCTTCCAATCTGTTGAAGAAGTCACTAATTAAAGGAGAGAAGATTGGTAGTAGGGGCCGACGAGAACTGCTACAATCAGCTAGGATTGATCAATCAGAAAAGGAGTCTCATTGATTGAACCATTGAGCTGAGTCCAATCCACAATGTCGGTGTTAGTCTCGTCCAATCTTCCGGGGTCTGCTGGCTCCCAGCCATCCTCCGTGTGAAGGATCTGTAGCTGGGTTAATCATGATCCCGGGGTGTGGAAGGATCGAAGCATTCGCCCCGGGAAGAAGGGTCTTTTATAATTTAGAGGATAAATAATTCAAACGACAAGGAGGAGACCAGATGGCTGTCAACGCTGAGGACACTGGTCTAGGATTCTGGGTTCGATTTCCACTAGGGGTCATGGTGCTTTAAAATAAAAACGAAAAGCAACAATTCTGTCGAAAATAGAAAAGGATGTTACCTGTTATGTTCCTCAAAAATTGAATTCAGTCACCAAACATAGCAATAATTCATACAGCCACCACCAGGAGCACTGCCGTTTTCTGAACAGCTGTAGAATTGTGCATCATTATTATGGTTATGGTTTCTACATACTGCAAATGTCGTCATTTTCATTATTTTTTAAATTCAATAAACAATAATGTGTATTTATTAAGTAATGTACCAACTTGCATAAACTACTAAAGACAACCTGTCCTAAAAATTATTGTTATTTAAAACTATTTGCTAAAATTTAAATTTAAAGAAGGAAATCAATAATTGTTTTAAGAGATGATTCCTTTATGAATAATATATACACATAACAATATCCGAATAGGATGCCCCTTTCCTGAACTCGTTATATATATATATATATATATATATATATATATATATATTATGTTTTCGGGTCGTGGGGTTGCTTAATTCCAGAAGGTAAAACAAAATTCCGTCTTCCAAATTTCAGTCTGTGGGAAGACTGAATTTCACCTTCTGAAGTATATATATATATCTTGTTTTAATAAAATACTTATTTTACTATTATTTTTTTTTACGGCGCATCTACATCTAGGTCATTAGTACCGAAATCCAGGGTGCAGCGAGGAATTTTCCCAGCGAGCCCTAAGATGAGAAAATTCCTGCCGGAGGTAGGAATCAAACCCACAATCTCCCGCTTATGAATCCAAGGCGCTAGCCACTAGACCATGGGAGATCCCTTGGGTCTTTTTTACTTTACCCACGCCAGTTACTTTTTAGAATAACGTCAAAATATTTTGTTACAATATTGTAACAGGTGTTGCTAGGCTACATAAAATACATGAAAGAGGTTACAGATTATAATACACGTTTAGAAGATATATTTCAGCGTATATTAAAATCAATAAAAGCCTATTGGCCTCCGGAATAATCAACCATTTGTATTTTCAATTTTTTTTTTGTTTACATTTGTTGAATAAATAATTTATTTAAACTAATTATTAGTTTAAATATCTGTTCTTCATAACTATTAACTTAATGATACGATAAGTAACTGTTTTAGTAATAAAAGTAACTGGCGTGGGTAAAGTAAAAAAGACGCGCATTCTTTTACTAAAATACTAATTTTACTCATAAATGCAATTTAAAACAAAAAACAGCCAAAAGTAAGTTAAACAAACACAAACCCCCGTTAAAAGAACAAAAAAAATACCTTTAATGTTTAAGCACTTATTTATCCTATTGACATTGCCCCATCGGAAATTGCTTCGGAATCTTTTTGTAGAAACTTCTGTAAGCATTCAAATGGTCACCTTTCACTTGCCACGCTTTTCCAACCGTTTTTGAGATATTTACGAAAATATACGAAGATCCGAAACGACTAATATTCTTCTCTTTTTTTTTCGAATACTTCCTTAACTCCAAATGTATCCAAAATTTTAACATCTTAGTTTAGATGAATTTCAAATATTTGAATTGAATGCCACGATTCTAAGGATCCACTAAAAACAATGAGTTACAACATTTGTATCACTTTTCTCAAAAACGTTTACAGACTCGGCCTTTAGAATGGCCTCATTGGTTTTCTTGCGTTAAGAAACCTATAAAACGAGTACTTGCAAGCAAATGAACTCAAAAACGTAAGCATTAAGATTTTTATCGCGCGAATTTCGCTCCAAATGCTATATTCCAGTTGACGTATTCTGCTGGTTTGTGTACTTGAGCTTTCAAATTAGACGGAAGAGTTTTGTACCAAATTTCATCAAAATCGGACCATTTTTGAGACGGAATGTCGTTGGCTAGGTCGAAATCGTCTACCATCTGTCTGTTTGTTTGTTTGTTCCTTATACAAATCCACACCGTTTGACCGATTTTCAACAAACCTGGCACACCGGTAGTTCTTGATCCGGGGCGTTCCTTAGCCTAAGTCAAAAACGTCTACCATCTGTCTGTATGTATGTTTTTTCCTTATAAAGAGCCACACCGTTTGACTGATTTTGATCAAACTAGGTAAATAAGTATGTCTTGATCCGGGGAGTGTCATAGGCTAGGTTAAAATCATTTAGGACTCACAGTTCGGAGGAAACTGAGACCTTGAACAGTTACAGGTTTGCATTATTAGATTTGATGTTACTTATTTGGTTTATAATTAGTTTTTGCTTTTCTCGGTGCAAAAAGTAGGTGTAGCATGGCACGCCGGGTAACAGCTAGTATATATACAAAGTAGGTGTAGCATGGCACGCCGGGTAACAGCTAGTATATATACAAAGTAGGTGTAGCATGGCACGCCGGGTAACAGCTAGTATATATACAAAGTAGGTGTAGCATGGCACGCCGGGTAACAGCTAGTATATATACAAAGTAGGTGTAGCATGGCACGCCGGGTAACAGCTAGTATATATACGAAGTAGGTGTAGCATGGCACGCCGGGAAACAGCTAGTATATATACAAAGTAGGTGTAGCATGGCACGCCGGGTAACAGCTAGTATATATACAAATTTGAACCACCTACGTTTTCGTGATCTATGGGATCTGATACTTGAAGTTTTCTAGTCGCTACTTCCGGATTAAGGTCACCCTCATAAACGAGTTTCCTCCCTATGGAGGGATGGAGGAACCGCGCTAAAACGGTATAACGGTTTGTTGAGACGTGTAGGTACTGATGCTGACGTGTGTATACTGATTGTCTCAGAATGTAAGGAGCGAGAGAGGAGACTGTAGGAAGTGGCTTTGTCGAGACCGCATAAGGAGAGAGACAAGAGGTTTAGGAAATGACGTCATTATGGAGATTACTTAGAGCTAACAGCGCCATCTGCCTTACCGAGACAAAGACTTGATGTGTTCAAAGAGCCGTGTCTTGAAGATGTACTTGCTATGTTTGCCGAAACATCTTCTGCTCATTCGAGCCTAGCAGCATGCCTTTCTTGGCACTTGCTCTTAATCACGAGTATACTCGCATCAACAGTCTTAGTTCCAGCAAGCATTCATGGATTCATATTAGATCGATATCCCTCCTCTTCACCACCAGGCGAATATCGTCACTCAAATTTCACAACCGCGTAAGTCAATTTTCCTAACTTTTCAGGAGGACAATAAAACTGTAATGATCTGTAACTTGGAAAAATGCAATTCGCCAAAGATGCGATGCATAAAACCAATAATAATAACTTGCAACTTATGAGGATTTCCGAGTTAAGACATATTTTCGGTAACATTTAAACGAAAACCCTTGTCTGAATGGCCTAAAATAGATGAGAGAGAGGCGCTGTTATGATCGATCGTTTGAAATCAATAATAGTCAATTTTAGAGCGTTCTATTGTTATTTTTTTTTTTTATCTATTACCATAATGTCCGGGAGATAATAAGGCTTCTAAAGATACCAATAACTCAATTTCGCTAAAAATCTACTTACGCGGTTGTAAAATTTTAACAACGATATTCAGGTTATCTTCCGATCCACGAAAATAAGCCGCTGTTGAAATAGGTCTAAGGCCCATAACACTACAATTTACTTCTTACTGGTTTGTTTACTCATGTCCCTACATTTTTCACAACTTTAATAGTTGGGACAAGGGCTTACAGCTTGAGGAGAACTTTTTACTAGGATGGCCAGTTCGAAAATGGTCAATAAATATTCAATGGAATAAATTCAATATGGCGGAGATAAGTCAGCTGATCGATAACCTATACATATATCATATGTTTGAAATTAATTTCCAGAAAAAATAAATGTTTTGTTATAAATAATTTAATTATTAAATAGGTTTTGTTTTTATTTAATTATTGACAATGTTTTGTCAGTAAATTAATTTTAAACATATAACACATCAGTTACCGATCAGCTGACCTATCTCCACCATGTTGAATTCATTCACTCTATGACCAGTGTCCCTACTGGTGGAAGATACTCCTGTTCAAGTTAAGCTAGATTCTCGTGATTTTTTTTTTTTTTTTTTTTTTTTTTTAATAATCAAAATCCCTATTAAAAATGCACTTTGTTATGTCCTGAAAGGTTGTACAAGTCAAGTTTATAAAATCTACGATCCACAGAGGCTCTTTATTTATAATTTTAAGCAGTCCAGAAGGAATATCTTAATAAAAAGAAGTTAATCCGCATTTGTAAACAAAAAACTGTAGTGTCCTTCCAGAAGGACGTCAGGAGCACCTGGGTTAAGACTATAAGCCTTTATTTATATTTACAACATATTCCAATGAAGAGACCACAAAAAAGTGCGAAACATGTAGGGAAATAAACAAACGGACAACAAATTGTTGTGTAATTGGGCTTCCGCCAATTTCACTAATCACTGTAAAAGGTCATTTTAATATCGGCTGTCTTATTTCCCTGGTCAATGATAAGATATCCGGTTTATTGTAATTGACAATACGTTCCGTTAACTTCGCTTCGTCCCAATACATTTTAATAGAACCTTTCTTCAAAAGTCTATTTGGGACGTAGCGGTAATAAGGGACCACACCATCCAACATACCATATTTTTCTGCGAGTGCTTGATGGTATATTTTGGCCACGTTATTATGCCGCTGCAGATAATCAGATCCCGCAAGAATCTCACAGCCCCCGTAATATGCTGGATCGACTCATACGCTTTGTTACAAAGTCTACATTTGTACATATCTTTCAAAATGTGAGGTCGATAGGATCTCGTTGCTATTACTTGATCCTGGGTGGCTATTACAAACCCCTCTGTTTCGGGGAATAGCCTGCCAGAAGTAGACCAAGCTACCGACCACGTTGATTCAACCTCATGATCAAATAACCGAATATAGTATCGCCCTTGTAATTATTTCATTTGCCATCATGTAAGGCGATCTGATTTAGTCGTAATTTTCGTCCAGTTGTTAGTCTTCAATTTTAAAGCTGTATAATTCTCGTACATTTTGACGATTTCCATGAAAATACGATTATTATTGGTATTCTGTATGTGATTATTCTCCATTTTCTGGGATTTTAATTCACTTTGGGGAATTATTATTCAACCGAAATAAATAATTTGTGTGCGTACTTATACATCTTGAGTGTATATTGGGGGGGCAGCCCCCCCCCCCTTATTTTGATTTGATCAGTTAAAATGTGACATAAACCCTTAAAATAAATTAAATAAGATCACATAGTTTATGAAAAATATTTTCTTTTGGGTTTAATAGCGTTTTAGTTGGTTACAACTATTCCAAGTTTTAAATTGTTAGTATTCCATACCCCAGATGGTACAGCCCCCCCACCCCGAAATTATTTCCTATATACGCCCATGTTATACATAAATGTTAACAGAGAATCGGACGGTTGCAATTTATACCTACTGCCAGGGAATCTTTTTATTTATTATTTCTATTATTAATATTAACTACAAGATTATTAAACCCTAGAGGAGATTTATGTTTTTGTCTGAGTGTTCTTATATACTACACATAGGAATCCTTGCTTAACATAATGCATGAATACATTATGTAACTTGTAGTTTTTTTGCCCTAAAACACAAACAAACAACATTATGTAAAATTTGTATCTGCATCCTTTCTTCAATCAACCTAATTTAATACTATCCTGAAGAGTGCTTCAGTAATAGTGATTACCAATCTCAACAGTCCCATACCCACTTCATGCACATGCCAAAGGTGTGCATATATATATATATATATATATATATATATATATATATATATATTAATTGTTTAATATCCAGAAGTAGAGTATCTAGATTTTTGGAGCCACACAATTTTTTATAGTCATTCATGCCATTTAATATTTGCGTTTTCATGTTGCATTATTCAGGCAAACATGAAAGGTAAAAGGTTAAAGATTTATGAATGTTTGAACAGACTCTAGACTCATGAATCTACTTTAGGAATTTGTTTTGTTTTTTTCTGTTTTGTTATCTATAAGAGCATTAACAGCTGTAGGGAATAAAAAGTGAAATAATATAGAATGCTAATATAAGAGATTTATCTCGGCTTTGATGACGATGTCTTATCTCATTGATATGTTAAAAAAATAAAAAGATAAAGACACAAACAACCAGTATTCTACAACTAGGATCAGGCATGGAATCGTTTTCAATGAAAACGTGAGTTAATTTGTTTGGCTATGCTAAAATAATTTATTCCTAGTTTTTTTACATTTTATTTAATTTATTTTTGGAAATAGACAAAATTCAATTTACCAATTTTTTTCCTCCTTTATAATTCAAATAATTTTATTCATCATTTCATATTCAGTTTTATGTTTAATGAAAATGAATAAATGTAGGATGTTACTCACTGTATGCTTAATAATAAAAGTATTATTTAATTCTAGGAATTAAAATTACTCAGTAATGGGGAAAATGTTTTAATTTTAAAGTGTTAGTGGAATACAATTTTGGGGATCTATTATCAAAAAAATGTCAATAATATTTAGATATTTGTAAAAAAAAGGAAGGAAATTAAGAATATATGCAGGTATTTACAGTTTTGAATAAATGGATGATTTTCCTGTATTTTATAAGTAATAATTACAATTACAGGGAGTCTGGGTATGTAATTTACAAAAATTATGATAAATAAAATGAAGTGCAAAATAATCAGTGGCTGCATCCAGGAAAATAAAAAGAATCAAAACTTAGTCGTATAAGGAAAAATAAAAGAAGAACAACAGTAATAATAATAAATCAATGCTTTTGTAATGAACATACACGTTATGTAAAATCTCATATAATACAACAAAAGACTAAAAAAATAAAATAAATAAACTCAAGCACAGAATATCATAATTACTCATAAGTTATGCAAGGTCATATCGTCGATACAAATGCAAAGTATTGAATGTGAAAAAACGCATTTTTCATTTTAAATCTTTACTGGTTGCTGTTGGACTGATGGATGACAAACTATCGAATCTAAGTTCACACAGTGAAAGGAGGATGTTACCACTGTCAAAAGGTTGAATCTGCCGACTATTTGACACCCCAAAAGCAAAGTAATAAATAAAAGTATTTTAACTCTTGAAAGTGGTGATTTTCACATTCGTTAGTTTGCATTTGTATCGACGATATCTTCATTGGTTCTGTGATGAAGTAGAAGAGGCTGCTCCATGTGTTGGTGGTGATGCTGGTGAAGAAATGCTGTAATGCTTCATCCCAAGTCAAAGATGGCCTTGGATCCTTTGACACAAAAATATTCAGAATATTTTTGACCTTTCACAAAAAATATTCAGACACTTTTTTGAATTTTTAGGTGGAGCTAAATGGGACTATATTCAATTGGTTGATCCTTAAGCATGATAGGAACCACCTCAGAAAACAACAACATTTCTTTTTTTCTTGTTATTCTGCGCATATTTTGTTCACAATAATTTACAAATATGTTAAGCTTTACCCGTGCGTCCATTCTTGAATCACCTAACAATATATGATCATCGGCAAATAATAAATTGTGGAACGATGAGGCTGCATCTCAAATTCGCTAAATATGTACATCATGTAAATAAAGGCAAAAAAGTCCGTCTCGCAGGACTGCATCATCTTAGCGCGGTTCCGTTCATATCCCTAGTCTAATTTGGAAAGATTAAAATAGAAGCAGTTATTATTTTGGTTCCAACAGTCTTTTTTTTTAAATTAATTATTATGATGGCGTGTCAACCCTTAAGGTCACTAGCGCCATTCCTGTGAGTAGTAAAGTCTTGAAAGGTCATGATTTACAATCTTACCTGGAAGGGTCCGCTACACTAGAAACAGACCCACTAGTGACAAGGTCTTGGAATCTTGGAAATCTATATTTCTAACAATAAATTGTTTTTCTTATTTTTCTTAACCTGTTTTATTTTCAAATACATTATCCAACAATAAGCAATTAAAAAATAACAAGGAATAAAAAACAGACAAAAAGAACAGTTCGAATAAGCGAAATCAATTACTTTAAAGTTTTAAGCTCTTATTTCTCCGATTGACATCGCCTAATCAAAACTTTCATTAGAACCTTCTTTTTAGAGCATTTAATAAGCTTTCTAATGGTATTCTTCCGTTTACCAAGATTCTCAACCTTTCAGTTCAGAATTCAGATATTAATGAAAGTAAACAAAGTTACTAAAACTTTTTATGTCTGTTAATAAAATATTTTATTCTAACCCTTCCTTAACTCCAAACGTAACCAAAATTTCAACATATTAGTTTTGATGAAAGTAGAACATGCAGAAAATGTTTCAACTGAATCCCATGATTCTAAGTACCCAAACCAAAAACGGTATTCAAAAAATATTTTTCCAATTTTCTCGAAAACGGTTAAAGCTATCGCCTTGAAAATGATTTCATTCGTTTTCCAAGCCCAGGAATCATATAAAACGAGTACTTAGAAGCTTATGAACTCAAAAACGTAAGCGTTACGATTTTTTTTGCGCGAATTTCGCCCCAAACGCCATCTTCCAGCAGGCGGACTTTGCTGGTTAACGAACTTGACCTTTCAAATTGGACGAAGGATTTTTTTACCAAATTTCATCAAAATCGGACCATTCGTCTTCTATCTAGAGAGCGAACAGACAAATATATATATATATATATATATATATATATATATATATATATAAATTTGAACCACCGTTATTTTCGGTCTCTAGGGGTTCTGAAACGCGAAATTTTCTAGTCGGCACTTCCGGATTGTTTCATTGTATCAACCTTATACGCGGGGTTCCTCCCTATGGGGGAGATTCAACCTGTACGTATAGTATGTACAAAAAAAAAAAGAAAAAGAAAAAAAGTCATACAATTTAAACAATGTTGGCCATTGCATTCAATAAAACAATTAAATAAATACATAAGCTATTTCTGTCGTTAAAAGCTCAATATGAGAGAGACACTGATTGTTTTAAAAGCTCAATATGAGAGAGACACTGATTGTTGTAAAAGCTCAATATGAGAGAGACACTGATTGTTGTAAAAGCTCAATATGAGAGAGACACTGATTGTTGTAAAAGCTCAATAAGAGAGAGACACTGATTGTTGTAAAAGCTCAATATGAGAGAGACACTGATTGTTGTAAAAGCTCAATATGAGAGAGACACTGATTGTTGTAAAAGCTCAATAAGAGAGAGACACTGATTGTTGTAAAAGCTCAATATGAGAGAGACACTGATTGTTGGAAAAGCTCAATAAGAGAGAGACACTGATTTTTGTAAAAGCTCAATATGAGAGAGACACCGATTGTTGTAAAAGCTCAATATGAGAGAGACACCGATTGTTCTAAAAGCTCAATAAGAGAGAGACACCGATTGTTGTAAAATCCTGAAACAGATTTATTTTGATACAGTTATATTTAATGAATTTGTATTTTTTTTTATTCCAGGTTTGAGAATTGATGTGAAACCTGAGTTGAAAGCCAAACCTTTAGTTAAATTCCAAGTATAAATATGTTAATAGAAATTCTTTTATTGCTCATAATTTTTATTTCTCTCTACCATTATTGGTCTTTTGGATATTGGAAAAGGAAAAATGTATTTAGTCTTCAAGGTGAATTTTTGTTTGGAAATATAAAGGACATTTTGCTCAACAGAAAAACGCTAATTGAGAAGTTCACTGAAATGTATGAGTAGGTATTATCTTATGATATTACTTCGATAATTTTATATTTAGTATTTATAATCATGAATTACTCATTCTTCAATCAAATACAGTTTGATTTAGAGTTACGCTCTTAATGAGAATGTTATTGGCAGCTAGGAAATGGCCACTGCTCAATTCAAACAAAGGTTTTTTCAGCCATTAACCCCTTCATTGCTGTATTATTTTGGTTTCTTCCAATCTCTTCTTAAAGTCCTAAAGTTGCCTAATATAAATAAACATTTCAAAAAATGTATATTTAAAAATAATTGCTTTTCATGGGGTCTCCCGTGGTCTAGTGGCTAGTGCCTAAGATTCATAAGCGGGAGATGGTGGGTCGATCCCCACCATCGGCAGGAATTTTCTCATCCCACGGCTCGTTGGGAAAATTCCTCACTGCACCCCGGATGTCAGTGCTAATGGCATAGACGTCGAAGCGCTGTAAAAAAAAAAAAAAAAAAAAAAAAAAAATGCTTTACATGTGCCCCTGACTCATGCTTTTACTGAGAACTAATTCACCAATGTTAAGTTAGTTTGATTCTATAAAACTTGAGTTTCAATCGAACCTATGGAATTTCATTATGAAAATACAATTACAAAATTTTCGGTAAGGGCTTACAAATTTCGCCCAGAAAACCAGCTTCATAATATTAAACTAGAATAATTGTAGTTTATTTTTCATTACTCAGATTTTGCTCTTAGGTGCTATTTTCCAAGAAACAGTGCAAAGTCTTGTACACTGGTTTATTATTACTAATATTGGATCCAATCTCAATGTGGGTTTGTTTATTTACATCAGTTTGTTTATACGTTCATTTTGTATCTAACTATAATGTAATCTTCATCTATCCTCACTTAACTGGAAATATAAACAAAGAAACTCATAAATATTCAGGCTGTGTATGTAATCATACCAATCAACATTCCTTCCACAAAAAATCGTGAACTTTTTGAATTGATTAAAGTAAGCTTTAAGTAAAAAAAAATGGAATAATAAGGGCAAAAACCAATCTGTTCAATAGAAAACAGTTTATATGATAATAACAATACAATCAAAATCCCAAATTAAAAATTTTATTTTTCCCCCCAATGTCCAATATTACTGTAGGATTGCCCCATCGTGTGACATTCCCATAGCAAATGACCAACAGGCATTCTCATATACATGGTACCTAACTAATAATAAAAATTTGTTGTAAATTGACATGAAATCATTGCATTAGGAGAACAAGTTTACTCAGAAAATAAATTGTTAATTTGCCCATATTATCTGTAATTCTTGCTTCCCTGCAACATAACTTCATATGCATCGTATCCAACTAGTGATAAAGATGTTTAGTGAAAATAAGCAAATCAGTCCAGTCCAACAAAAAGCTATTATTCTTCTAAAATAATAATTAAAAGTAGATGTTTACCAGAATGTTTTTTAGATTCAGTTATACATTTAAAACAAAATAAATGTTTTCTACTTATTTATTAGTTTGTTTAACAACATTATCAGGAATGTAGCATCAGAACTAATCAACATGTTGAGAATCTGTTTAGTTATGCAACTCCTTAGTTACAGACTTTTTAAAATTTCATTTCAGCAAACACAAATCACATGGTTTAATAGGATTTTACTGTTTCTACCAACCCATGCTGCTCATCACTGATCCAGAGATAATTCGGCTTGTCTTAGTAAAAGAATTCAACAGTTTTGCCAACAACGGATATAGAGTTTACACTGAAGCTGATCCAATGTTCGGGGTGAATCCATTTTGTACAACAGGTCTTAGCAAGTGAGTATTTTTAACAAATTTTATTACAAAAGGAACAAATGTATTTCCTGGATGTTTTTGTATGTCTGTGTAATTGTCTATTTATTTTGGTTACAATTGATTATTCATCGAATGAAAACAATGAATATGAAAATCCGATTTGCAAAAACATTGACTTGGAAGAAGAGAAACTTAAAATTATTCTTTAGCAGAGTTGAGTGAAACAGCTATAGTTGAAAGTAAATATAAATTTATATATTTTAAAAAGACATATCGAGCAACACATTTCCTTAATCAAATTGAGTAAGACAACACTACTATGCCAAGCTAATGAATAAAGCACAGCGATTTCAAACATAAAACATCAGATGAGATGGATAGAATTAAAAATATGGCTTTTCAAATTTTACAGCCAATTTTATTGAAATGTTTCGAACTTCATTCTCCTTCCGAAGTATGAGGTTGCTGGCAGAGAAGGAAGACCTTCAGTAAAATGAAAGATGTCTAATTCCTTCACAAACAACAAATTTTATTTTTCACGCTAAGCGCTTTCAGATAATTTTTGTCTGTTTATGTGTTGACAAAGTAACAATATTGCGATTATTTATTTATAATTGTTATTTTTAGGAAAGTTTTAATATTATGATATATTTATGTTATTAAGCAACAAAATATTTTAACGTACTTATTCTGCCACAGCTCTGTAGATGGTAGCAGGAGCTGCTGAAAGCGCTTAGCGCGGGAAAAAAGAATTTGTTGTTTGTGAAGGAATTGGACGTCTTTCATTTTCCTTCTTCAGGCATAATACTGTAATTTCACAAATTTTAAGTAATAGTAATGAATTGTCATAAAATATTACGTTCAAACATTAGATAATATTAATGTGATAATTCTGAAACGTTAGATAATATAAATATGAAAATATTCTGATAATTCAAAAGTAATATTACTTAAGATTTCTGAAATTACAGTATTATGCTTGAAGAATGACAATGAAGACCGAAAAGTTGCAATAACATTGGCTTGTTTTATTTCCTGCAAATTATCCTCATGATTCCTAGGGAAATTCACATGTTCCACCAGTATACCAAGTTCAACTGCTGAAAACTGAGATTCTGCTTTATACGTTCCTCCCTCTAACATATATCCAAGAATTGCAGACAATTTTTACTTCAACTTGTTAATTTATTCTGTAAATAATGGATTTTTTTGTAGTTACTTTGCTTTAATAATTATGTGTTGAGAGAATAATTCATTTTTAGCTGGAAAAAAGTGCGAGGACTCCATGCTCCACTTCATACTCCAAGTAAACTAAAGGAGATGTTCCCTTTAATAAAGAACGTAGCAGAAAACATGATAGCTTTCCTTAGAGGAGAGAATGGCAGTTCTACGGAGGTAATTAGTATTCAATTATTACTAAAGTAGATCTACAATTGCACAATTTTTATCTGTACACAATCATTGAAAAACAATGATAAATTAAAATGGTATGGGTTTGGAGTAAGCCCCCATTTCTAATTGGACCAATTTTCCTTAATTTTACAACAGACCTTTCTCTTTAGATGGCACGATATATGTGGCTTTGTTGCAATATAACAAAGCTTTCCCACCATCTATTTATTATACCACCAAAGCTATAAGCTGGTGTCCGTAGTACACCAGCCTTCCAGATGGACCAATTTTGCTGTTTAATGAGCCAATCCTTAACCAGCGAGCCCAAAATCATTAACCACACACCCAAGCGCGTATACAGAAAATAATGAGGAAGTAATAGAAATATAAAACTACTAACTGAGTAGACAGACGTCGGGTCTATTTTACTTTACCGACACCAGTTACTTATTTCTAAAAGAGTGACTTATCTTATCATTAAATTAATACTAGTGAAGAACAGATGATTAAAGTAATGTATTTAACAAACTTCAATTGTAGACAAAAACAATTCTTTGGTGAAAAGCAAGCTTCATAAAGTGTACTTTTTTACATTTCCATGTGCGTCATGCCTTAGCACTCAAGGCCTCCGGCCTTCCATATTAAGTATTAAAAATAAAAATGAACAAGATTTTGTTTGTACAAAAGTTATTTTAAGAAAATTCTTCAGGAATATGGGGTACACACCTTTCTAAATAATGTGCTTAGTTACACATTATTGAAGAGCTTAGTGACGACACATTATCACGCTCCTGCGTGATGGACATTTTCTTAGCACTATAAGTAATTAAATCCTTCAATTGTACAAGTTTTGATGAAATTTCTTACATTTTTTAGATTCTGGAAATGACAGGTTTTTACACAATTGACAATGTTGCTACATGTGCTTATGGATTTGAACCCAGTGCTTTTTCAGATCCAGAGAATGGTTTTCGCAAGCATGCAACTACCAAACTTTTTACTTCTTCGGCCTTGGCAAATTTATCAGCTTTATTTTTTCCTAAACTTGCTGAATATTTATCATTAAGGTATATTTTTATTTGTAAAATATATTATATTATATTTTAAAAATTATAAACTTAAATACTAAAGAGAAATATATATACCATTTTCATACTTTATCGTGGATAATGAGAGCAATTCAAAAGAATGCTTGGTTGGCATTCAAAAACATTGTTAAAGACTTTCTTGGAAATATACGTACACAGAATTACACCAAAATTGCCCAGCAACTCCCCATAAATTGTGCTAACTTCCTGCAAAATCTTGGTACAGTTCGTGACGAGTAGGGTGAGCGATTCCACCAAGATTTGAAAGTGACAGAGGCACAGTATCAAGTTAAACGGGATGTAAATATGATGGCTGTCTATTTTCGAAATATCCAGCGAGAATGTCCACAGATTAAACAATCTAGAAAAAGTTTAATAATAGGATTTAGGTTAATATTATGTTTACGATCGAAATTTAACTTATAGTAACTATATATTACCTTTGTATGGATAAAACCATTTTTTGAACAGTATATTTGGAAAGTTTTTCCTATAAGCACATGTTGTATGACTTTTGAGACAAAAAGAGAATATACTGTATCTTAAAAAGCTGATAGGCAAAAACTGAGGTTATTTCGTTATTCAGAGGCCAAAAAGTAGTCAAAAACAAGCCACAGATCTATGACAACAAAATGGATGTTCCCCCGTGTAACCTAAAGGGTTAACTACTCAATCCACTGGTATTATAAGATGGTGACCCTATTTCTCACAAAATATTTATATGCAGCAGAAGGTAAAATTTCAATCAATATACTTACTTTCTTCACTACTCCTTTATTCTGCTCTATGTGTTTCTCGTCTTTATGATATGTCTTCAGGAGCACTTGAAATAATACATCACTACAGCCTTAACCTCCGGTAAAATCCGATCCTAGGCATAGAGTGCTCAGGCCTTAATACACACAGCCACAGGGCCTGCTCACAAATACGAAAAAGCAAATAATCGGATTATTTCCAGAAGTATAGCCACTAAAATAGAATCGACAGAATCCAAATTTTAGCTATTTTATTTTTATTTTCCAACCAATAAACTATATGCTATGTAAATGTTTTACATCTGCCTTTTTGTAAACAACTTTTTTCTCATTCTTTTGAATGCGTATATTTTCTTTAATTTTTGATTTGGTCATATTTGTTTTTCCTTGGTAAGAATGTTAAAACTAACAATGCCAAAATATAGATTATTTTCTATATAGTGTATAACATACTTTTCTTTTAAATATTTGAATTCTACTGAAGTCTTCATGGAAGTAACCTAGTCATAGGAAATTCACATTGTGCCTTTGAATTGCTTTCCAGGATAGTTTCGAAACATGCCGAAGAGTTTTTTATTTCAATGGTAAAATCAGTGGTAGAGCACAGAGAGAAGAATAAACCTCTAAAGAAGGATTTGATATACCTATTAATGAAATTCAATGAGAAACTTAAAGACGAGAATAAAGCAGGTATGCCTCGTGCTGATTTGCTGATTTTTTTTTTTTTTTTTTTAATTTATCGCCATTCTGTAGTGAGGTAAAGATGAATAAATGGGGAGAACCAAACCAAATGTTTTCCTTTCAGAAATGATGGTTGATCCCTAAGATTAATTAAGGAAAAAATTGTCGGGGTTCAGTTATAATTGATAATAAAAATACAATTTTAAGTAAAATTTAGTTTTTAATGTCAAATTCTTTTTTTTTTTTAGGACTATCTGATTTAGAATTTGCTGGGCACTGTATTACATTCTATTTGGATGGATATGAAACATCTTCGAGCGAGCTTGCCTTCATCCTCCTGGAGTTAGCAAACCATCCAGAGATTCAGGAGGCACTGAGGGAGGAACTCGCTTCAGCGGGCGGTTCAATAGAGCAATTAGATTACGAAAAAATAAATTCACTTCCTTTATTAGCAAACACCTTGAATGGTAAGTACTTTCATATTCAAATTTATTCATTTATATTCAAATGTATTCATTTATATTTCAATTTATTCATTTACATTCAGAGTTATTAATTAATTTGTATTCAAATTTATTCATTTATATTCAAATTTATTAATTTATATTTCAATTTATTCATTTATATTCAAAGTTATTAATTAATTTGTATTCAAATTTATTCATTTATATAAAAATTTATTCATATTCAAATTTATTCATTTGCATTCGAACTTATTCATTAATTCATATTCAAATTTATTCATTTATATTCAAATTTATTCATATTCAAATTTATTAGAATCTCATACCATATATTCATATTCAAATTGATTTATTGATTTTTTTATTATTTGGAATTTACAACAATGTAATAAATAGATTTCTAGTTCCAAATTCATTTTTAGAACAAATTGTCAACGTTCTTTAGTAATTCAATTTATCAATAATAGGGGGTTGGCGAATAAGTTATATAGATAAATATATCACAGCTAATTGTCCAAGAGTAGAAATGCTACTATCAGCTATAGATAAGGATTTAGGTAATGATGTATGTAACCTAGAGAGTGTTACGGAGGTAGAAATTGTCAGGGTTCGGTCTTTGTGTCTTAATAAAACCACATTTTTTAAGTGAAAATGGATTTCATTGTTTGCCGATGTTTCAGCATCTCCAACGGTTAACGATCTCTTCTCAATAGAGAGGAGAGTGTTATGAAGCTGGGATATTTATAATGGAACAAACAACTTGTACTTGAACATAGTTTTATTTAATTTATCTTTCCCTCTGTGTGAAATCACACATATCTTAACCCTCCAATCCCCATGACTATTGTATTTATTTTTCTAATTTTTTTTTTTTTCTTCTTAAATGGGTTAATATGAAGTCAATTGAAGTAACTTTTAAGAAATTTTTGTTATAAAACTGTCAATGCGTAAATAACATATGGTCCCCTAGAGGGGACCTTGGGCACTGGCTTTACAAGTATCAAAATCTGGTGTCTTTTAAAAATTCACTACATTTCATAAACAAATCTTTATTTTACTGCAAGTAGATAATAATAAAATGCATAATTACATGATTAGTTGCCTATGATAAATATTGGTTTTAAAAAAAATTATTTATTCTGTGAAAATGGAAATAAGAATGGAAATAAAGCCCTATATTGCAGCAGTTACTCATGAGTCTTGCAATTCGTGGAATGTGATTTCCCTCGAATAGTTTCAGGGCAGCCAGTGTTTGGTATATTGCAGCAGTTACTCATGAGTCTTGCAATTCGTGGAATGTGATTTCCTCGAATAGTTTCAGGGCAGCCAGTGTTTGGTATATTGAAGCAGTTACTCATGAGTCTTGCAATTCGTGGAATGTGATTTCCTCGAATAGTTTCAGGGCAGCCAGTGTTTGGTATATTGCAGCAGTTACTCATGTGTCTTGCAATTCGTGGAATGTGATTTCCTCGAATAGTTTCAGGGCAGCCAGTGTTTGGTATATTGCAGCAGTTACTCATGAGTCTTGCAATTCGTGGAATGTGATTTCCTCGAATAGTTTCAGGGCAGCCAGTGTTTGGTATATTGCAGCAGTTACTCATGAGTCTTGCAATTCGTGGAATGTGATTTCCTCGAATAGTTTCAGGGCAGCCAGTGTTTGGTATATTGCAGCAGTTACTCATGAGTCTTGCAATTCGTGGAATGTGATTTCCTCGAATAGTTTCAGGGCAGCCAGTGTTTGGTATATTGCAGCAGTTACTCATGAGTCTTGCAATTCGTGGAATGTGATTTCCTCGAATAGTTTCAGGGCAGCCAGTGTTTGGTATATTGCAGCAGTTACTCATGAGTCTTGCAATTCGTGGAATGTGATTTCCTCGAATAGTTTCAGGGCAGCCAGTGTTTGGTATATTGCAGCAGTTACTCATGAGTCTTGCAATTCGTGGAATGTGATTTCCTCGAATAGTTTCAGGGCAGCCAGTGTTTGGTATATTGCAGCAGTTACTCATGAGTCTTGCAATTCGTGGAATGTGATTTCCTCGAATAGTTTCAGGGCAGCCAGTGTTTGGTATATTGCAGCAGTTACTCATGAGTCTTGCAATTCGTGGAATGTGATTTCCTCGAATAGTTTCAGGGCAGCCAGTGTTTGGTATATTGCAGCAGTTACTCATGAGTCTTGCAATTCGTGGAATGTGATTTCCTCGAATAGTTTCAGGGCAGCCAGTGTTTGGTATATTGCAGCAGTTACTCATGAGTCTTGCAATTCGTGGAATGTGATTTCCTCCGAATAGTTTCAGGGCAGCCAGTGTTTGGTATATTGCAGCAGTTACTCATGAGTCTTGCAATTCGTGGAATGTGATTTCCTCGAATAGTTTCAGGGCAGCCAGTGTTTGGTATATTGCAGCAGTTACTCATGTGTCTTGCAATTCGTGGAATGTGATTTCCTCGAATAGTTTCAGGGCAGCCAGTGTTTGGTATATTGCAGCAGTTACTCATGAGTCTTGCAATTCGTGGAATGTGATTTCCTCGAATAGTTTCAGGGCAGCCAGTGTTTGGTATATTGCAGCAGTTACTCATGAGTCTTGCAATTCGTGGAATGTGATTTCCTCGAATAGTTTCAGGGCAGCCAGTGTTTGGTATATTGCAGCAGTTACTCATGAGTCTTGCAATTCGTGGAATGTGATTTCCTCGAATAGTTTCAGGGCAGCCAGTGTTTGGTATATTGCAGCAGTTACTCATGTGTCTTGCAATTCGTGGAATGTGATTTCCTCGAATAGTTTCAGGGCAGCCAGTGTTTGGTATATTGCAGCAGTTACTCATGAGTCTTGCAATTCGTGGAATGTGATTTCCTCGAATAGTTTCAGGGCAGCCAGTGTTTGGTATATTGCAGCAGTTACTCATGAGTCTTGCAATTCGTGGAATGTGATTTCCTCGAATAGTTTCAGGGCAGCCAGTGTTTGGTATATTGCAGCAGTTACTCATGAGTCTTGCAATTCGTGGAATGTGATTTCCTCGAATAGTTTCAGGGCAGCCAGTGTTTGGTATATTGCAGCAGTTACTCATGAGTCTTGCAATTCGTGGAATGTGATTTCCTCGAATAGTTTCAGGGCAGCCAGTGTTTGGTATATTGCAGCAGTTACTCATGAGTCTTGCAATTCGTGGAATGTGATTTCCTCGAATAGTTTCAGGGCAGCCAGTGTTTGGTATATTGCAGCAGTTACTCATGAGTCTTGCAATTCGTGGAATGTGATTTCCTCGAATAGTTTCAGGGCAGCCAGTGTTTGGTATATTGAAGCAGTTACTCATGAGTCTTGCAATTCGTGGAATGTGATTTCCTCGAATAGTTTCAGGGCAGCCAGTGTTTGGTATATTGCAGCAGTTACTCATGTGTCTTGCAATTCGTGGAATGTGATTTCCTCGAATAGTTTCAGGGCAGCCAGTGTTTGGTATATTGCAGCAGTTACTCATGAGTCTTGCAATTCGTGGAATGTGATTTCCTCGAATAGTTTCAGGGCAGCCAGTGTTTGGTATATTGCAGCAGTTACTCATGAGTCTTGCAATTCGTGGAATGTGATTTCCTCGAATAGTTTCAGGGCAGCCAGTGTTTGGTATATTGCAGCAGTTACTCATGAGTCTTGCAATTCGTGGAATGTGATTTCCTCGAATAGTTTCAGGGCAGCCAGTGTTTGGTATATTGCAGCAGTTACTCATGAGTCTTGCAATTCGTGGAATGTGATTTCCTCGAATAGTTTCAGGGCAGCCAGTGTTTGGTATATTGCAGCAGTTACTCATGAGTCTTGCAATTCGTGGAATGTGATTTCCTCGAATAGTTTCAGGGCAGCCAGTGTTTGGTATATTGCAGCAGTTACTCATGAGTCTTGCAATTCGTGGAATGTGATTTCCTCGAATAGTTTCAGGGCAGCCAGTGTTTGGTATATTGCAGCAGTTACTCATGAGTCTTGCAATTCGTGGAATGTGATTTCCTCGAATAGTTTCAGGGCAGCCAGTGTTTGGTATATTGCAGCAGTTACTCATGAGTCTTGCAATTCGTGGAATGTGATTTCCTCGAATAGTTTCAGGGCAGCCAGTGTTTGGTATATTGCAGCAGTTACTCATGTGTCTTGCAATTCGTGGAATGTGATTTCCTCGAATAGTTTCAGGGCAGCCAGTGTTTGGTATATTGCAGCAGTTACTCATGAGTCTTGCAATTCGTGGAATGTGATTTCCTCGAATAGTTTCAGGGCAGCCAGTGTTTGGTATATTGCAGCAGTTACTCATGAGTCTTGCAATTCGTGGAATGTGATTTCCTCGAATAGTTTCAGGGCAGCCAGTGTTTGGTATATTGCAGCAGTTACTCATGTGTCTTGCAATTCGTGGAATGTGATTTCCTCGAATAGTTTCAGGGCAGCCAGTGTTTGGTATATTGCAGCAGTTACTCATGAGTCTTGCAATTCGTGGAATGTGATTTCCTCGAATAGTTTCAGGGCAGCCAGTGTTTGGTATATTGCAGCAGTTACTCATGAGTCTTGCAATTCGTGGAATGTGATTTCCTCGAATAGTTTCAGGGCAGCCAGTGTTTGGTATATTGCAGCAGTTACTCATGAGTCTTGCAATTCGTGGAATGTGATTTCCTCGAATAGTTTCAGGGCAGCCAGTGTTTGGTATATTGCAGCAGTTACTCATGTGTCTTGCAATTCGTGGAATGTGATTTCCTCGAATAGTTTCAGGGCAGCCAGTGTTTGGTATATTGCAGCAGTTTACTCATGAGTCTTGCAATTCGTGGAATGTGATTTCCTCGAATAGTTTCAGGGCAGCCAGTGTTTGGTATATTGCAGCAGTTACTCATGAGTCTTGCAATTCGTGGAATGTGATTTCCTCGAATAGTTTCAGGGCAGCCAGTGTTTGGTATATTGCAGCAGTTACTCATGTGTCTTGCAATTCGTGGAATGTGATTTCCTCGAATAGTTTCAGGGCAGCCAGTGTTTGGTATATTGCAGCAGTTACTCATGAGTCTTGCAATTCGTGGAATGTGATTTCCTCGAATAGTTTCAGGGCAGCCAGTGTTTGGTATATTGCAGCAGTTACTCATGAGTCTTGCAATTCGTGGAATGTGATTTCCTCGAATAGTTTCAGGGCAGCCAGTGTTTGGTATATTGCAGCAGTTACTCATGAGTCTTGCAATTCGTGGAATGTGATTTCCTCGAATAGTTTCAGGGCAGCCAGTGTTTGGTATATTGCAGCAGTTACTCATGTGTCTTGCAATTCGTGGAATGTGATTTCCTCGAATAGTTTCAGGGCAGCCAGTGTTTGGTATATTGCAGCAGTTACTCATGAGTCTTGCAATTCGTGGAATGTGATTTCCTCGAATAGTTTCAGGGCAGCCAGTGTTTGGTATATTGCAGCAGTTACTCATGAGTCTTGCAATTCGTGGAATGTGATTTCCTCGAATAGTTTCAGGGCAGCCAGTGTTTGGTATATTGCAGCAGTTACTCATGAGTCTTGCAATTCGTGGAATGTGATTTCCTCGAATAGTTTCAGGGCAGCCAGTGTTTGGTATATTGCAGCAGTTACTCATGAGTCTTGCAATTCGTGGAATGTGATTTCCTCGAATAGTTTCAGGGCAGCCAGTGTTTGGTATATTGCAGCAGTTACTCATGAGTCTTGCAATTCGTGGAATGTGATTTCCTCGAATAGTTTCAGGGCAGCCAGTGTTTGGTATATTGCAGCAGTTACTCATGAGTCTTGCAATTCGTGGAATGTGATTTCCTCGAATAGTTTCAGGGCAGCCAGTGTTTGGTATATTGAAGCAGTTACTCATGAGTCTTGCAATTCGTGGAATGTGATTTCCTCGAATAGTTTCAGGGCAGCCAGTGTTTGGTATATTGCAGCAGTTACTCATGTGTCTTGCAATTCGTGGAATGTGATTTCCTCGAATAGTTTCAGGGCAGCCAGTGTTTGGTATATTGCAGCAGTTACTCATGAGTCTTGCAATTCGTGGAATGTGATTTCCTCGAATAGTTTCAGGGCAGCCAGTGTTTGGTATATTGCAGCAGTTACTCATGAGTCTTGCAATTCGTGGAATGTGATTTCCTCGAATAGTTTCAGGGCAGCCAGTGTTTGGTATATTGCAGCAGTTACTCATGAGTCTTGCAATTCGTGGAATGTGATTTCCTCGAATAGTTTCAGGGCAGCCAGTGTTTGGTATATTGCAGCAGTTACTCATGAGTCTTGCAATTCGTGGAATGTGATTTCCTCGAATAGTTTCAGGGCAGCCAGTGTTTGGTATATTGCAGCAGTTACTCATGAGTCTTGCAATTCGTGGAATGTGATTTCCTCGAATAGTTTCAGGGCAGCCAGTGTTTGGTATATTGCAGCAGTTACTCATGAGTCTTGCAATTCGTGGAATGTGATTTCCTCGAATAGTTTCAGGGCAGCCAGTGTTTGGTATATTGCAGCAGTTACTCATGAGTCTTGCAATTCGTGGAATGTGATTTCCTCGAATAGTTTCAGGGCAGCCAGTGTTTGGTATATTGCAGCAGTTACTCATGAGTCTTGCAATTCGTGGAATGTGATTTCCTCGAATAGTTTCAGGGCAGCCAGTGTTTGGTATATTGCAGCAGTTACTCATGTGTCTTGCAATTCGTGGAATGTGATTTCCTCGAATAGTTTCAGGGCAGCCAGTGTTTGGTATATTGCAGCAGTTACTCATGAGTCTTGCAATTCGTGGAATGTGATTTCCTCGAATAGTTTCAGGGCAGCCAGTGTTTGGTATATTGCAGCAGTTACTCATGAGTCTTGCAATTCGTGGAATGTGATTTCCTCGAATAGTTTCAGGGCAGCCAGTGTTTGGTATATTGCAGCAGTTACTCATGTGTCTTGCAATTCGTGGAATGTGATTTCCTCGAATAGTTTCAGGGCAGCCAGTGTTTGGTATATTGCAGCAGTTACTCATGTGTCTTGCAATTCGTGGAATGTGATTTCCTCGAATAGTTTCAGGGCAGCCAGTGTTTGGTATATTGCAGCAGTTACTCATGAGTCTTGCAATTCGTGGAATGTGATTTCCTCGAATAGTTTCAGGGCAGCCAGTGTTTGGTATATTGCAGCAGTTACTCATGAGTCTTGCAATTCGTGGAATGTGATTTCCTCGAATAGTTTCAGGGCAGCCAGTGTTTGGTATATTGCAGCAGTTACTCATGTGTCTTGCAATTCGTGGAATGTGATTTCCTCGAATAGTTTCAGGGCAGCCAGTGTTTGGTATATTGCAGCAGTTACTCATGAGTCTTGCAATTCGTGGAATGTGATTTCCTCGAATAGTTTCAGGGCAGCCAGTGTTTGGTATATTGCAGCAGTTACTCATGAGTCTTGCAATTCGTGGAATGTGATTTCCTCGAATAGTTTCAGGGCAGCCAGTGTTTGGTATATTGCAGCAGTTACTCATGAGTCTTGCAATTCGTGGAATGTGATTTCCTCGAATAGTTTCAGGGCAGCCAGTGTTTGGTATATTGCAGCAGTTACTCATGAGTCTTGCAATTCGTGGAATGTGATTTCCTCGAATAGTTTCAGGGCAGCCAGTGTTTGGTATATTGCAGCAGTTACTCATGAGTCTTGCAATTCGTGGAATGTGATTTCCTCGAATAGTTTCAGGGCAGCCAGTGTTTGGTATATTGCAGCAGTTACTCATGAGTCTTGCAATTCGTGGAATGTGATTTCCTCGAATAGTTTCAGGGCAGCCAGTGTTTGGTATATTGCAGCAGTTACTCATGTGTCTTGCAATTCGTGGAATGTGATTTCCTCGAATAGTTTCAGGGCAGCCAGTGTTTGGTATATTGCAGCAGTTACTCATGAGTCTTGCAATTCGTGGAATGTGATTTCCTCGAATAGTTTCAGGGCAGCCAGTGTTTGGTATATTGCAGCAGTTACTCATGAGTCTTGCAATTCGTGGAATGTGATTTCCTCGAATAGTTTCAGGGCAGCCAGTGTTTGGTATATTGCAGCAGTTACTCATGTGTCTTGCAATTCGTGGAATGTGATTTCCTCGAATAGTTTCAGGGCAGCCAGTGTTTGGTATATTGCAGCAGTTACTCATGAGTCTTGCAATTCGTGGAATGTGATTTCCTCGAATAGTTTCAGGGCAGCCAGTGTTTGGTATATTGCAGCAGTTACTCATGAGTCTTGCAATTCGTGGAATGTGATTTCCTCGAATAGTTTCAGGGCAGCCAGTGTTTGGTATATTGCAGCAGTTACTCATGAGTCTTGCAATTCGTGGAATGTGATTTCCTCGAATAGTTTCAGGGCAGCCAGTGTTTGGTATATTGCAGCAGTTACTCATGAGTCTTGCAATTCGTGGAATGTGATTTCCTCGAATAGTTTCAGGGCAGCCAGTGTTTGGTATATTGCAGCAGTTACTCATGAGTCTTGCAATTCGTGGAATGTGATTTCCTCGAATAGTTTCAGGGCAGCCAGTGTTTGGTATATTGCAGCAGTTACTCATGAGTCTTGCAATTCGTGGAATGTGATTTCCTCGAATAGTTTCAGGGCAGCCAGTGTTTGGTATATTGCAGCAGTTACTCATGAGTCTTGCAATTCGTGGAATGTGATTTCCTCGAATAGTTTCAGGGCAGCCAGTGTTTGGTATATTGCAGCAGTTACTCATGAGTCTTGCAATTCGTGGAATGTGATTTCCTCGAATAGTTTCAGGGCAGCCAGTGTTTGGTATATTGCAGCAGTTACTCATGTGTCTTGCAATTCGTGGAATGTGATTTCCTCTCGAATAGTTTCAGGGCAGCCAGTGTTTGGTATATTGCAGCAGTTACTCATGAGTCTTGCAATTCGTGGAATGTGATTTCCTCGAATAGTTTCAGGGCAGCCAGTGTTTGGTATATTGCAGCAGTTACTCATGAGTCTTGCAATTCGTGGAATGTGATTTCCTCGAATAGTTTCAGGGCAGCCAGTGTTTGGTATATTGCAGCAGTTACTCATGTGTCTTGCAATTCGTGGAATGTGATTTCCTCGAATAGTTTCAGGGCAGCCAGTGTTTGGTATATTGCAGCAGTTACTCATGAGTCTTGCAATTCGTGGAATGTGATTTCCTCGAATAGTTTCAGGGCAGCCAGTGTTTGGTATATTGCAGCAGTTACTCATGAGTCTTGCAATTCGTGGAATGTGATTTCCTCGAATAGTTTCAGGGCAGCCAGTGTTTGGTATATTGCAGCAGTTACTCATGAGTCTTGCAATTCGTGGAATGTGATTTCCTCGAATAGTTTCAGGGCAGCCAGTGTTTGGTATATTGCAGCAGTTACTCATGTGTCTTGCAATTCGTGGAATGTGATTTCCTCGAATAGTTTCAGGGCAGCCAGTGTTTGGTATATTGCAGCAGTTACTCATGAGTCTTGCAATTCGTGGAATGTGATTTCCTCGAATAGTTTCAGGGCAGCCAGTGTTTGGTATATTGCAGCAGTTACTCATGAGTCTTGCAATTCGTGGAATGTGATTTCCTCGAATAGTTTCAGGGCAGCCAGTGTTTGGTATATTGCAGCAGTTACTCATGAGTCTTGCAATTCGTGGAATGTGATTTCCTCGAATAGTTTCAGGGCAGCCAGTGTTTGGTATATTGCAGCAGTTACTCATGAGTCTTGCAATTCGTGGAATGCGATTTCCTCGAATAGTTTCAGGGCAGCCAGTGTTTGGTATATTGCAGCAGTTACTCATGAGTCTTGCAATTCGTGGAATGTGATTTCCTCGAATAGTTTCAGGGCAGCCAGTGTTTGGTATATTGCAGCAGTTACTCATGAGTCTTGCAATTCGTGGAATGTGATTTCCTCGAATAGTTTCAGGGCAGCCAGTGTTTGGTATATTGCAGCAGTTACTCATGAGTCTTGCAATTCGTGGAATGTGATTTCCTCGAATAGTTTCAGGGCAGCCAGTGTTTGGTATATTGCAGCAGTTACTCATGTGTCTTGCAATTCGTGGAATGTGATTTCCTCGAATAGTTTCAGGGCAGCCAGTGTTTGGTATATTGCAGCAGTTACTCATGAGTCTTGCAATTCGTGGAATGTGATTTCCTCGAATAGTTTCAGGGCAGCCAGTGTTTGGTATATTGCAGCAGTTACTCATGAGTCTTGCAATTCGTGGAATGTGATTTCCTCGAATAGTTTCAGGGCAGCCAGTGTTTGGTATATTGCAGCAGTTACTCATGTGTCTTGCAATTCGTGGAATGTGATTTCCTCGAATAGTTTCAGGGCAGCCAGTGTTTGGTATATTGCAGCAGTTACTCATGTGTCTTGCAATTCGTGGAATGTGATTTCCTCGAATAGTTTCAGGGCAGCCAGTGTTTGGTATATTGCAGCAGTTACTCATGAGTCTTGCAATTCGTGGAATGTGATTTCCTCGAATAGTTTCAGGGCAGCCAGTGTTTGGTATATTGCAGCAGTTACTCATGAGTCTTGCAATTCGTGGAATGTGATTTCCTCGAATAGTTTCAGGGCAGCCAGTGTTTGGTATATTGCAGCAGTTACTCATGTGTCTTGCAATTCGTGGAATGTGATTTCCTCGAATAGTTTCAGGGCAGCCAGTGTTTGGTATATTGCAGCAGTTACTCATGAGTCTTGCAATTCGTGGAATGTGATTTCCTCGAATAGTTTCAGGGCAGCCAGTGTTTGGTATATTGCAGCAGTTACTCATGAGTCTTGCAATTCGTGGAATGTGATTTCCTCGAATAGTTTCAGGGCAGCCAGTGTTTGGTATATTGCAGCAGTTACTCATGTGTCTTGCAATTCGTGGAATGTGATTTCCTCGAATAGTTTCAGGGCAGCCAGTGTTTGGTATATTGCAGCAGTTACTCATGAGTCTTGCAATTCGTGGAATGTGATTTCCTCGAATAGTTTCAGGGCAGCCAGTGTTTGGTATATTGCAGCAGTTACTCATGAGTCTTGCAATTCGTGGAATGTGATTTCCTCGAATAGTTTCTGGGCAGCCAGTGTTTGGTATATTGCAGCAGTTACTCATGTGTCTTGCAATTCGTGGAATGTGATTTCCTCGAATAGTTTCAGGGCAGCCAGTGTTTGGTATATTGCAGCAGTTACTCATGAGTCTTGCAATTCGTGGAATGTGATTTCCTCGAATAGTTTCAGGGCAGCCAGTGTTTGGTATATTGCAGCAGTTACTCATGAGTCTTGCAATTCGTGGAATGTGATTTCCTCGAATAGTTTCAGGGCAGCCAGTGTTTGGTATATTGCAGCAGTTACTCATGTGTCTTGCAATTCGTGGAATGTGATTTCCTCGAATAGTTTCAGGGCAGCCAGTGTTTGGTATATTGCAGCAGTTACTCATGAGTCTTGCAATTCGTGGAATGTGATTTCCTCGAATAGTTTCAGGGCAGCCAGTGTTTGGTATATTGCAGCAGTTACTCATGAGTCTTGCAATTCGTGGAATGTGATTTCCTCGAATAGTTTCAGGGCAGCCAGTGTTTGGTATATTGCAGCAGTTACTCATGAGTCTTGCAATTCGTGGAATGTGATTTCCTCGAATAGTTTCAGGGCAGCCAGTGTTTGGTATATTGCAGCAGTTACTCATGAGTCTTGCAATTCGTGGAATGTGATTTCCTCGAATAGTTTCAGGGCAGCCAGTGTTTGGTATATTGCAGCAGTTACTCATGAGTCTTGCAATTCGTGGAATGTGATTTCCTCGAATAGTTTCAGGGCAGCCAGTGTTTGGTATATT
This sequence comes from Gonocerus acuteangulatus, assembly GCA_946811695.1. NCBI lineage: Eukaryota > Metazoa > Arthropoda > Insecta > Hemiptera > Coreidae > Gonocerus > Gonocerus acuteangulatus. The sequence continues at coordinate 93,071,069 of OX328127.1, read as the reverse complement.
GCAGCAGTTACTCATGAGTCTTGCAATTCGTGGAATGCGATTTCCTCGAATAGTTTCAGGGCAGCCAGTGTTTGGTATATTGCAGCAGTTACTCATGAGTCTTGCAATTCGTGGAATGCGATTTCCTCGAATAGTTTCAGGGCAGCCAGTGTTTGGTATATTGCAGCAGTTACTCATGAGTCTTGCAATTCGTGGAATGCGATTTCCTCGAATAGTTTCAGGGCAGCCAGTGTTTGGTATATTGCAGCAGTTACTCATGAGTCTTGCAATTCGTGGAATGTGATTTCCTCGAATAGTTTCAGGGCAGCCAGTGTTTGGTATATTGCAGCAGTTACTCATGAGTCTTGCAATTCGTGGAATGTGATTTCCTCGAATAGTTTCAGGGCAGCCAGTGTTTGGTATATTGCAGCAGTTACTCATGAGTCTTGCAATTCGTGGAATGTGATTTCCTCGAATAGTTTCAGGGCAGCCAGTGTTTGGTATATTGCAGCAGTTACTCATGAGTCTTGCAATTCGTGGAATGTGATTTCCTCGAATAGTTTCAGGGCAGCCAGTGTTTGGTATATTGCAGCAGTTACTCATGAGTCTTGCAATTCGTGGAATGTGATTTCCTCGAATAGTTTCAGGGCAGCCAGTGTTTGGTATATTGCAGCAGTTACTCATGAGTCTTGCAATTCGTGGAATGTGATTTCCTCGAATAGTTTCAGGGCAGCCAGTGTTTGGTATATTGCAGCAGTTACTCATGAGTCTTGCAATTCGTGGAATGTGATTTCCTCGAATAGTTTCAGGGCAGCCAGTGTTTGGTATATTGCAGCAGTTACTCATGAGTCTCGCAATTCGTGGAATGTGATTTCCTCGAATAGTTTCAGGGCAGCCAGTGTTTGGTATATTGCAGCAGTTACTCATGAGTCTTGCAATTCGTGGAATGTGATTTCCTCGAATAGTTTCAGGGCAGCCAGTGTTTGGTATATTGCAGCAGTTACTCATGAGTCTTGCAATTCGTGGAATGTGATTTCCTCGAATAGTTTCAGGGCAGCCAGTGTTTGGTATATTGCAGCAGTTACTCATGAGTCTTGCAATTCGTGGAATGTGATTTCCTCGAATAGTTTCAGGGCAGCCAGTGTTTGGTATATTGCAGCAGTTACTCATGAGTCTTGCAATTCGTGGAATGTGATTTCCTCGAATAGTTTCAGGGCAGCCAGTGTTTGGTATATTGCAGCAGTTACTCATGTGTCTTGCAATTCGTGGAATGTGATTTCCTCGAATAGTTTCAGGGCAGCCAGTGTTTGGTATATTGCAGCAGTTACTCATGAGTCTTGCAATTCGTGGAATGTGATTTCCTCGAATAGTTTCAGGGCAGCCAGTGTTTGGTATATTGCAGCAGTTACTCATGAGTCTTGCAATTCGTGGAATGTGATTTCCTCGAATAGTTTCAGGGCAGCCAGTGTTTGGTATATTGCAGCAGTTACTCATGAGTCTTGCAATTCGTGGAATGTGATTTCCTCGAATAGTTTCAGGGCAGCCAGTGTTTGGTATATTGCAGCAGTTACTCATGAGTCTTGCAATTCGTGGAATGTGATTTCCTCGAATAGTTTCAGGGCAGCCAGTGTTTGGTATATTGCAGCAGTTACTCATGAGTCTTGCAATTCGTGGAATGTGATTTCCTCGAATAGTTTCAGGGCAGCCAGTGTTTGGTATATTGCAGCAGTTACTCATGAGTCTTGCAATTCGTGGAATGTGATTTCCTCGAATAGTTTCAGGGCAGCCAGTGTTTGGTATATTGCAGCAGTTACTCATGTGTCTTGCAATTCGTGGAATGTGATTTCCTCGAATAGTTTCAGGGCAGCCAGTGTTTGGTATATTGCAGCAGTTACTCATGAGTCTTGCAATTCGTGGAATGTGATTTCCTCGAATAGTTTCAGGGCAGCCAGTGTTTGGTATATTGCAGCAGTTACTCATGAGTCTTGCAATTCGTGGAATGTGATTTCCTCGAATAGTTTCAGGGCAGCCAGTGTTTGGTATATTGCAGCAGTTACTCATGAGTCTTGCAATTCGTGGAATGTGATTTCCTCGAATAGTTTCAGGGCAGCCAGTGTTTGGTATATTGCAGCAGTTACTCATGAGTCTTGCAATTCGTGGAATGTGATTTCCTCGAATAGTTTCAGGGCAGCCAGTGTTTGGTATATTGCAGCAGTTACTCATGAGTCTTGCAATTCGTGGAATGTGATTTCCTCGAATAGTTTCAGGGCAGCCAGTGTTTGGTATATTGCAGCAGTTACTCATGAGTCTTGCAATTCGTGGAATGTGATTTCCTCGAATAGTTTCAGGGCAGCCAGTGTTTGGTATATTGCAGCAGTTACTCATGAGTCTTGCAATTCGTGGAATGTGATTTCCTCGAATAGTTTCAGGGCAGCCAGTGTTTGGTATATTGCAGCAGTTACTCATGAGTCTTGCAATTCGTGGAATGTGATTTCCTCGAATAGTTTCAGGGCAGCCAGTGTTTGGTATATTGCAGCAGTTACTCATGAGTCTTGCAATTCGTGGAATGTGATTTCCTCGAATAGTTTCAGGGCAGCCAGTGTTTGGTATATTGCAGCAGTTACTCATGAGTCTTGCAATTCGTGGAATGTGATTTCCTCGAATAGTTTCAGGGCAGCCAGTGTTTGGTATATTGCAGCAGTTACTCATGAGTCTTGCAATTCGTGGAATGTGATTTCCTCGAATAGTTTCAGGGCAGCCAGTGTTTGGTATATTGCAGCAGTTACTCATGAGTCTTGCAATTCGTGGAATGTGATTTCCTCGAATAGTTTCAGGGCAGCCAGTGTTTGGTATATTGCAGCAGTTACTCATGAGTCTTGCAATTCGTGGAATGTGATTTCCTCGAATAGTTTCAGGGCAGCCAGTGTTTGGTATATTGCAGCAGTTACTCATGAGTCTTGCAATTCGTGGAATGTGATTTCCTCGAATAGTTTCAGGGCAGCCAGTGTTTGGTATATTGCAGCAGTTACTCATGAGTCTTGCAATTCGTGGAATGTGATTTCCTCGAATAGTTTCAGGGCAGCCAGTGTTTGGTATATTGCAGCAGTTACTCATGAGTCTTGCAATTCGTGGAATGTGATTTCCTCGAATAGTTTCAGGGCAGCCAGTGTTTGGTATATTGCAGCAGTTAATCATGAGTCTTGCAATTCGTGGAATGTGATTTCCTCGAATAGTTTCAGGGCAGCCAGTGTTTGGTATATTGCAGCAGTTACTCATGAGTCTTGCAATTCGTGGAATGTGATTTCCTCGAATAGTTTCAGGGCAGCCAGTGTTTGGTATATTGCAGCAGTTACTCATGAGTCTTGCAATTCGTGGAATGTGATTTCCTCGAATAGTTTCAGGGCAGCCAGTGTTTGGTATATTGCAGCAGTTACTCATGAGTCTTGCAATTCGTGGAATGTGATTTCCTCGAATAGTTTCAGGGCAGCCAGTGTTTGGTATATTGCAGCAGTTACTCATGAGTCTTGCAATTCGTGGAATGTGATTTCCTCGAATAGTTTCAGGGCAGCCAGTGTTTGGTATATTGCAGCAGTTACTCATGAGTCTTGCAATTCGTGGAATGTGATTTCCTCGAATAGTTTCAGGGCAACCAGTGTTTGGTATATTGCAGCAGTTACTCATGTGTCTTGCAATTCGTGGAATGTGATTTCCTCGAATAGTTTCAGGGCAACCAGTGTTTGGTATATTGCAGCAGTTACTCATGTGTCTTGCAATTCGTGGAATGTGATTTCCTCGAATAGTTTCAGGGCAGCCAGTGTTTGGTATATTTAATTCTTAAAAGAGGTCTATGGTCCTAAGACATTGTCCACATAGAGGCTGTATGGACCAAATCCTTGGGGTAACCGGGAAGACAGCTCAACTACTACAGATTCACCGAAGCCGTAACTATTCTGCAAGGGTATTGTAGCCGATCTGATAAGACAACATTTTATAACGAAACCTTATGGTCTTGCCATGGCGAGATGCTCCTTACAGCTATTTTTGAGTTTCGAAAAATCCGTTGCATCTTATACACAAAAGTGTTATTATACACCAATCTGTCAGATTCAAAATGTTCCCAGAACATTCACATATTTTTTGCCGTCATGTATCCTGTCTAAAGTAGTACATTTAATAAATGAATACTATTTTTTTTTATGGAAGTAATATTCAATTCATGGTTTCTGGAAATTGAGTATGAGTAGGAGTTTTCAACGACAATATTTATACTTTCTTCTTCAAACATCCTTTCAAACATATTCAATTGAAGATAAGGTGCTGCAATTTCCGAATAATCTTTCTGTATAACCTCCATTCCCAGCTCTATTTGAAAATTTACATTCCTCTTAAAGCCATTCAATTCTGCATTTATAAGCTTTTTCGTGCATTTAGTTACTCTAGATTTATTTGACATCGCTTTTTTTTTTACAGACCGTTAACTCTTTGTTGTCTGCGGTTTTTTTTTTTATTCTTTATTTATATCGTTTAAAACTTCTAATAATTATAATTATTTTGAGAAACTGATGTTATCACATTTTATTTTGTGAAATAAAGTCAATTTTTTCAAATATTTGAAGGTAGATATTTTATTGGCACCAATAAACAAATCAGAATTGATGAAGCTCCTGTGTCCAAGGTCCCCTACTGGGGACCACTGAATTCAAAGAATACTTATGAACAGAGATTTAATCAAATTTTCTCAAACTTCATTTTATTTGATAAAAAAAATGTTCAGTACATGATTTATTCAGAAAGAAGTATAAAACTTAACCATTTTTTAGCCATAACAATGAAAAATGCAATGAAGATTCTAACCGGTTGTTATTTTCATTGTTGCAGTAACTTCAAATCCAATTATCGTTGTTATCTGTAACACTGGAGGGTTATAAATTTTCAGTAATGTAAATCAATCCCTTCTTTAAACATACAAGTAAAAATCCTAAACCCCAACTTCTTGGAAAACTTTTAACCTAATGTGAAAAAGTGGTCCCCTGTAGGGGAGCTTGGGCATTGAAGGGTTAAGTTATATTTAAGTATTTATTGTTCTTATTTTGAATTCAGTAGAATACTAACTTTATTATTATTTATGTAAGTGATATAAAATGTTTGTTTTGTATTGTGTAAATTATATTTTTGTATTAATGCAATAAGGCTGCAACCCTTGCATATAAGTTGTAAAAGTTGAAGTAATAAAACATATTATTATTATATATAATAAGGATTGGCAACTTTTTTGAAGCTGCACTCGTGTCAAAAGTTTTGAAAACTTCTTCAGTTTTGCAATAATCCTGTCTCCTAAGCACCAAAAATACCCTCAGTTAAAATTTATACTCACTCATTCACACACACACACATAAATACACACACACGCACACATATATATACAAGTGTGTGTGTGTCTGAGTGTCCTAACAAAAGATTGCCCGAGTTCGTTAATCAGCAAATAGTTCCTTAAGAGAGATTGCTACATCATGGTAAGTGGAAGATGACCTTTTCACCGTTGCCCAATCAAAACCCTTCAAACATTCCCTTGTAGAATTAGTATAGTTGATGACTTCTTCCTTAGCATGGCACACCTACCATAATTACTTCCATCGAGGAAAACATGTTTCAGAGGCCTTGCGACTCCATCCCCTCCTACCAGTTCTATCTCGTGAGTGCACAGAAGATGTTACCATTTTGAACACCTCAATCAAAAAGGGAACAAAAGTCTTCATTCCTGTCCAGTGCCTTCACTACGATGAAGATTTGTTTCCAGAGCCCTTCGTCTTCAAACCTCATCGTTTTGCTGAAGAAAACTCCATCGTAAAGTATTCATATCTACCGTTTGGCGAAGGCCCCAGGATGTGCTTAGGTAAGATGAAATGCCATTACCTCACCTATAACTTTATCAGCTTAATTCAGCTGGGTATAGTTTTCTATAATTTATTTAAAACTAGCTGTTACCCGGCGTGCTGTGCTACAACTACTTTCTGCATCTATAAAAGCAAAAATAAATTAGAAACCAAATAATTAATATTAAAATCTAATAACGCAAATCTGTAACTATTTGGGTTCATTGTTTCGAACTTGTAATACCCTAACTGTGAGTCATAGACGATTTTCACCTAGCCTATGACTCTCCTCATGTCAAGACCTACCAGTATTCCAAGTTTGGTCAAAATCGGTCAAATGGTGTGGTATAATGAACAAACAGACAGACAAGTGATTTTTATATATATAGATTTTAACGTCCATTTAAAATAAATTATAGAAAACTATACTCAGCTGAATTAAGCTGATAAAGTTATTTCTACAATTTGCTTACATTTTCTACTTAAATATATAGATAGATGTTTATATTGTATTTAATAGGTAAGTATATGGAGCAAGGTTTGACTCTCATAAAAAATTTTACATAGTTACTTAAAATAAAAATAATTTATTGTAAATAACTTCATAAACTCTTACTTAAGGGAGAAAAATTATACCACTTCCTAAACTAATTAATATTTGTCTACACCATGGGCTTATATAGAAAATAATTTCGGAGGGGGCTGGGAAAATTTCCGGGGGGGGGGGGGGCTGAGACCACTTCCGGTGTATGGATTACTAACAATTTAGATCTTGGAAGAGTTTTAGCCCACTTAAACGCTATTACACCCAAAATAGAATATGTTTTATGAACTAAATGATCTTATTTAATTTATTTTTAAGAGTTTTATGAAATTTTTACCGATGAAATCAAAATAAGGGGGGGGGCTGCGGCCCCCCCTTATATACGCCCATGGTCTAAACATTTATTATTTTCTGTTTTATAATAAAAATCACTAAAGTATTGTATATGATTCCATCTATTAACACTTTAACACGTTGACAGCCAACTACAAGTTATCTCGTATTTTGCGTTATTGCCTTGGATGCCAGCTACAAGGTAACTCGTAGTAAATTAGCATTAATAATGAAAAGATGGCCTCAAGAAAGAGAACAAAAATGTAGCGATACAGTAACATAACAACAGGTCGAAGCATGTCTGGGTACAAACTCACTTGTAGTTGGCTTCCGTGAGGAACTTCTCTAACATAAACCTACTTTAAATGATTCATACAACCTTTTTTTGTGCACAAAATATATTTTATTTGGATTATGGTGGTCATGATGTATTTTAATTATAGTTTTCAATAAAAAAATGATTAAATTGACTTTCTAGATCGGAATCTTCAAAATTACTGTGGCAGTCAATGTGTTAATTAATTTGGATCTCTTCTACTTGAGGCCCCCAGTTACTCTTAAAGTTTTCATCCCAGAAACGTCTTCTGTGATTTTTTTGTCTTCATTTTTTGGATATAAAAGAGAATAAATGTTCCGATCCAGCCTTAAATGGGTGCCTGAAAAGAGGAATAACAGGCAGCCAGAGCATACAACTGACCACACTATCTCCTATAGTGTGTGATGTGGTCATATCATATATCAGATACCTGTAGAGTATCTGTTTCTTAAAGCCCTTGGCATCCTGTTAAGAGATTTTTCATTTTGAACTACCAATATAAATTGTTGGTTATGAATTTTTGTAAGAAACAGGTCCTAATTTTTTTAAATAAAAGTGAATTATTTTTTACTGGCTCAACATATTTCAGAATTACTTCTCCTTCTAAAAACACTGTGATACAATAAACATTCAATTAAAATTTTTCAATAACAAAGAAAATTTTAAAATACATTTAACAAAATTTATGCTGTTCTATTACTTCAGCAATTAATATAAAACCTCCTGATATCTATATTTTAGAATTATATTTTCTTTAATTCAGAAGAGTTGTTTCTAACATGGAAGATAGAATATTTTCTTTCAGACTGTTTTGCTATTAAAACAGTGAGTGATCTGATTGTTTCTAGGTTTTGCTATTAAAACAGTGAGTGATCTGATTGTTTCTAGGTTTTGCTATTAAAACAGTGAGTGATCTGATTGTTTCTAGGTTTTGCTATTAAAACAGTGAGTGATCTGATTGTTTATAGGTTTTGCTATTAAAACAGTGAGTGATCTGATTGTTTCTAGGTTTTAGATTTGCACAACTCCAACTGAAAATAGCTATGGCATTCATTTTATGGCATTTCAAAATCCTTCCTTCAGCTAACAAATCCAAGGAGGAAATAATCTCTGAGAAATCTGCGCCTTTTGTCGTCACTCCAAAACAAGGAACAAAATTAATATTCGAGCCTATTTAATTTATGGTCATCCAATGCTTAACCTTCAGGTAAACAATACTTAATTGTATTATTGGCTAATAAGTATTTACTATTCAAATTAATCTGTTGAATAAATATCTTGTAGCATTTATAATTTAGTTAAAAGTTTTATTTAATATTATTATTAAGTTTTAACCATTGCTATTTATACATTGATACACTGTTCAAACACTCTGATGAACACATAACTACATATAATAACTCAATATAAACATCAACAGTACAGATTCACTTTACAACTTATCAATTTATTACTAAGATTGATTTTTGTTAGCACTTTCCTCCGAAGGAAAGTAGTTATCGAGGTTGCACTCAAGACGGAATTTTTGAAAAATTACCTCCCACCTAGTATTTTCCCATGCCCCTTGTGTATCCTTCCATTAACACCTTTTTCTCCTCTCCTGTCATAAACAGGCCTTTGATCCCTACTGACCTCCTCCCACCACCTGGTTTGTTTTCAGTTGCATATACCCTTGTAGATTCCTTTTTTCTTAGACACTTCCACAATGGTTACTTAACTGTCAACTTTGGTCTTCCTCTGCCTCCCGGCATTTTCATTGGTATGTAGCATCTTATTTCTTTGTTAAAATTAATTAATATTATTATTAGCTCCTATTTACTTATATACACTTCAATATAATAGCCATTTTTCTTCTTTTTTTGTTATGTTTCTATTGATTTTCATTCTACTCATTCTAAGAATTTAAGAACAAATTGTTCTTTTATAATAAGTTAATTGTATTTATAGTTCTGTTACTTATCTTAATCATAAATTTTTTTTTCTGTATTAAGTTCTGTTTTTCTTGTCATTTTAGCTGACGAAGGCTACCAATGAGTAGCCGAAACGTCCTAAATATAGATTTTTTTAATAAAAATCGTATTGAGGTTTCTTTAGCCGAATCCCAACTATTCCATCTTTACTTTTCATTTGATATATTAAAAACAACAACTTTGGGCTTATTTTGTTACATGTTAACCCCCCCCCCCCCCCCAAAGTGTCTGCCATACTTATTGCTCATTGTAAAATTACTTTAATTTTACATTAAAGATTGTTGGCTTCTGCATAAAACACTCTTTTTGGGTAATATTTTTTTACACCTTTCTCCTCTGCACAGAACCTGGTGTTCCAAGGTACGTCAAGCGGACACATATATATCTTCTTATCTAGCCAAGAGGTACATTATAGCAAAATTTCAAGGTTCATAAAACACTTCATGAAAAGTGCGTTGCCAGCTCTCCAACTACTCGACCCTACCCAATTCTGAGGAAAGTGCTTAGTTATTTAGCTCCTGTGTGACAGACTTTTTTATATAAATAATGATTGAACTGTTGTATTTCCTTGTAGCATTAGTATTATTATTAAATTTTAACGTCCATTTATTATTAACTACGAATTTTAGGACGTCTATAGGTTACCACCCTTTTCTAGCCAGGATAGTGCTGATGCCTTTTCTTTTTTCAAAAGAAAAGCCACTACGCCTAGTGGGAATCGAACCCATGACCTTAGGTATGGAGTATGATAACTGTGTCATTAATAAAGGTTTATAATAAAATAACTCTAATAATTTATTATTTCCGTGTCCCGCAGTCAAACGGAAGAAGGTAGACACCCTTATCCTGCAGCCACTGCTTGTCCTTTGCTGAGCCCAGCCAGTCGCTCATCTTGTCCAGAGGCTTGTAGGCTACTTCCACTCCGAGTCCCATAAACATCCTGCCGATCTTCTCGCTGACACCTCCTACTTAAGGCAAAGTTGTCCTCTTTTCCACCGCTCTTTCAGGCTTTGTGCATCCACTGCACAAAGAGCAGTGTTTGTATACGCTCGTCCCGGTCGTATACAAACACTGCAGTCCTGCCCATGGGATGGGGTTTTTACTGCGGTTCCTCCCTCCCTCCATAGGGAGGAACATCGCTTATAAGGTTGACCTCATGACGCAATCCGGAAGTACCGACTAGAAAATTTTGCGTTTCAGAACCTCTAGAGAACAAAAATAACGGTGGTTCAAATTTGTAAATATATATATATTTGTCTGTTTGCACTCTGGACGCCTCAAAAATGGTCCGATTTTGATGAAATTTGGTACATAAATCTTTCGTCTAATTTGAAAGGTCAAGTTCGTTAACCAGCAGAATCTGCCCACAGGAACATGGTTTTTGAAGCGAAATTCGCGCAAAAAAAATCGTTGCGCTTACTTCATATGCTTGCAAGTACTCGTTTTATAGGCTTCTTGGCCTAGGAAAATAAATGAAACCATTTTTAAGGCAATAGCTTTAACCGTTTTTGAGAAAAGTGCCAAAATAGTTGTGAAATGCGTTTTTGGTTTGGGTACTTGGAATCATGGGATTCATTTAACAAAATGTCTGCATGTTTGAAATACATATAAACAAACATGATTGAATGTTGGTTACGTTTGGAGTTAAGGAAGGATTAGAGTAAAATATTTTATTAATAGACATGAACAGTTTTGGGGACTTAGTATATTTTCCTTAATATTTCGAAAACAGTTTGGAATCTTCATAAGCAGATCGTTACCATTCAAAAGCTTTCTAAATGCTCTACAAAAAAGATTCTGAGGCAATTTTCGATTAGGCGATGTCAATCGGAGAAATAAGTGCTTAAAACTTCAAATGTGTTGGTTTTGTCCTTTTGAACGGGTTTTTGTCTTTGTTTAAATCATTTTTTAAGCGTGTTTTTTTTTTTTATTTTATATTGCATTTATCTGTAAAATTAGTATTATAGTAAAAGAAAATAAGAAACAGTAAGTAGTGTGTTTCTAGAGCAAACCTTCACAAGGCCAGGTAGTCAGGTATAAGGTATGGACCCTTGCAACCGTGACCTATTTGGGATCATAAATTATTTCATGAAAGGTCTAACCAAAATTATAACTGTTCCTATGACAACCTTTCCAACATTAGGGATAAGAACGTAACATTAGGGATAAGATGATGCAGTTCCTCTGAGTCGGACTTTTTTTTGTAATGCTCGTCAACGTGTTAATTGTTTATATGAGGAATTCATTTTTAACAAAGATCTTCCGAGTTTTATCCTGTTAATCTAATAAGTCTAGAATTTACTAGAGATGGCTGGAAAAAGGGTCAGAGGGGACTTTTTATAGCAAAGAAATATTAAAAACTTGTTATCGTATTTATTTAGTTCTCTTTTCGAAATATACAACACTCAAATTACATATTTTATTCCTACCTTAAAAACATATAGATTTTATGTACAGGTATATTTAGCATATAGACAAAGAAACATTGATTTAAAGAAAATTAGAGGCATCATAATGATTATGAAGTTAATACGAAAAATAGGTACATAAATCAAGTAAAGGAAAGGCTCTCGAAGTTGGGAATAACATTTTACATTTAATTACTTATAATATATATTGTATACATTTATTATTGCACAAACATTTAACAATATTAGATTATCTCAAGAATGTTTAAGATATTATTAATCTCAGGGCATTTAAAGTGATCATGCTTCTTGAAAAGAATTTTAATTTATTGTTTTAAAAACATTAAGTACTAAATTTTAAGGCAAACAAAACAAATAGGAGTAGCTATATAATGCAGACGAGCTGGATAATACAGTGATGGACTAATGGTTAAGTTCGATTCCCACGGGGGAGGGGGAAGTCATCAGCTGTATCATCGTTAGAACGGAGTGGAAACCTCTAGATAACTCAGCAAAAAAATCTTAATTCTTAATAAAGGGAATACAAAATTAAAGTAATTTCTAGCAATTATGTTAAGGTTAAAAATAAACAAGAATCTTGAAGCTTCTATAATTGACCAGTACCAAATTTATTCATCTACTAAGGCCAAAGCCCAACTATCTGAATCATGGAAAAAAAAAATTAAATTATTTGATGATAAGAAATGTTTTGTGCATTCTTTTGAATGAATGTTTGGCTGAATAAACTGAAATCGTTTGTCTAATGAAAATCCAATAAACCTGAAAAATGTTAAGATAGTAGAATTTGTCAGGGTTCGATCGTGGTATCCCAATAAAACTACATTTTTAATAAGAAAATGTGTCTTATTTTTGCCGATGTTTCAGCTTGAAATTCAAGCCTTCATCAGGGCTGTAAAACAAGGAGGACAGAGTTAATATTGCAATTTCTTCTGTATTTATATACAGGAGAAATTACAAAAAAAAAGAAATTATACATGGAAGAGGATGAGAGATGAATTTGGTAAGTGTGTGTTATAGCAAGAGCTTAAATTAGAGGTAGATTAATACAGATTTAATATTACAGATCATTCACCCTCTTTTCCACATGTAATTTTTTTTTTTTTTTAATTTCTTCTGTATATAAATTTGTATTACCTCTGTCCACCTTGTTTTAAAGCCCTGATGAAGGATTCAATTTCAAGTCGAAACACCAGCAAAAAATAAAACAAATTTTCTACTAAAAAATGTAATTTTATTATGATGCGACGACCGAACCGTGACAAATTCTATCTTTGCATTCCCAACGGTCAACGATCTCTCAAAGAAAACGTTTAAGTTAACATAAAAATAGATTAGATATTGCTATGTTTAATCAGTGATATATTTACACAAACATGAGCCAATCCTATAATACTTAATTAGTAAAACTAACTTAAAAAAGTATTATCTTACATTATTTTAAGGCAAATGCTTTTTATTAGACTATCACATAACTAATATCACAACGATTTCTCTAATTACAAAGGCCTTAAATAATTACGCAGTTAGCTGAGTACAGCAGAACCAAATAGTAAGCTATTATTTCACATTTCTATACAAATACTCTTATCTTAACACTTTCAGGACCGATGGCTTCGAAAATATTTCCATCAGGGCCCAAGACTTTCTTTTGTATAGTTATTTTGGCAAACATATAAAAAAATAAATAAATAAGTGAAGAAACTTTTGAAATGATGTACTTTTAGTGGATTAATTACAATTTAGTTAGGTGTCAAATACACCAAGACAGCGGGCCCGCTGAAGGAATTTTTCTGGCGGATTCAGTATAATATAAGACCCACAAACCTAACCGGGAATAACGTAATGAGGTCCCAAACCAAATACAAAGGGTATAGGACAAGGCCTGGAGTAGTGGGGATAGAAAGGCAAGCTATTTGTTGAAGCATATGCCATGACGCTGGGCCCGCAGAACACATCTCTCGGACGCACATGCCATGACGCTGGGCCCGCAGAACACATCACTCGGACGCACATGCCAAGATGCTGGGCCCGCAGAACACATCTCTCGGACGCACATGCCAAGATGCTGGGCCCGCAGAACACATCTCTCGGACGCACATGCCAAGATGCTGGGCCCGCAGAACACATCTCTCGGACGCACATGCCAAGATGCTGGGCCCGCAGAACACATCTCTCGGACGCACATGCCAAGATGCTGGGCCCGCAGAACACATCTCTCGGACGCACATGCCAAGATGCTGGGCCCGAACATGTTAATGTAGAGCATGAAGGTTTTCTTGTTAGAGTATTCTCTATTCCAAGCTGCTTTTGAGACAGAGAGAGAAATGCAGGTTATTATATCACAACCTTTGAAGAGAAAGGGCGAATCTGAGAAATTGATTTATTTTTCTGAATCATAAAGATGTAGATACCACGACGCTTCACCTTGTTTCTCTGGTTTGCCTTTAGTTCTCTCACAGTTTCAAGTTAAAGTGAATAGCAGCATCATCATGAAATTCAATGTCCGATTTTCCTAGAGCAGCAAGTGCGAATTCCGAGTCTGAAACTCCCCTCCTAGCATTTTGTTCACTTGGATAAATTAAAATTAAAACATTGAATTTTAATTGAATACTTTTTCAATGAGTTTTATGAATGAGCATTCCATAGAGTAAACATTCGCCTTTCCTATCCTCAAGCACTTTTAGAACTTTACTTGGATTTGCCAACATCTGGATTTCGAGATTTGCCCTTTCTCTTTCAAGGTCCTGATATCTGACATAAAATCCCTTCTATTTCATTCAGCAGCAGGTGTGTTGAGAAGAAAATAGATACCTCCAAGCCACCAGCCAAACATTTAATAACTAATTTCCATGGTTTTTAATCCAAAAATAATGAATGGCACACTTACACTGAAATTTCTTAATTTATGCGCCTCTAGCAAAGTAACTGATCTAGCCTAATCTCGCTGGCTCTCTACATAACTTTTTCCATTACAAGAAGGGGCGACAAGAATATCAAATAATTAGGAGAAATAAAGACAAAACGTTTTTTTTAAAACTAGATATTAATTTATAGATGAGCCATATCATTTATCACTCCAGTAGTCAGGTATCTTTATGGCACAAATGTATTTTGGATCCCTTTTCAATTCATCCTATAACATTTATACCAACCACTAAATAAGAAAATAAGTTAGAAAAATTACAAAGCGCTGTTTTTTGGAAGTCATCGTAATCCTGTACGCATGGACAGGATGCTGTTACTTTTAATACTGAACAAAGTAACAGCTACAACAAATACAGTCCGCAAATAGGAGAAGACACAAAATTGATAAAGGTGTTTCTAAAGGGCAAATTTAAGGCTAAATATGTCATTAATTATTACAAAATAAATAATAAGGAATATTTCCTAAAGTGGGATTTCAGAAATGAGAAATGTAATATTTCCAAATGACCTTCCAATAATAAGAATAAAACGTTACTGATTAAGTTAGGGTCTGAGTAAGTTAGGATGTTAACTAGAAGAGGAAGTGTGCAGAATCGTACATAACCAAGCCACGAGTGTATCAGATCATTCCATAAGTAATGTAAGTTTTTAATGGTGTGCTATAAGGTATAGGATAAAATCAACAAAACACTAGTTCTTTGACTGTTACAACAGGATTTTCTTCTACAGTAGCCTGCAGGAGTTGGTCGTCAAGCTCTGTTGCTAGACCTGACGAAGCTCGTCTTCAAGCTTGCGGTTTCCAGCCCGAAATTGTTCAAACCACCACTGCACTTGTTGCTCACTAATGAAATTTTTGCCATATATTTCTACATGCTTTCGATAAGTTGAAAAAGCATTTCTCCATTATTGAATTCCAAAAGCATAACAAGGCTTAAGTGGTGTCTTGGGAGATTCATTTCAAATGAAATTTCAGCACAGAATAAATAAAGAATGTGTTGATCATCGGGGTTCGGTCATGTGATTGAATAAAAACTACATTTTATAGCTAAAATGATTTTTATGAGTCAACGGACTATATCTTCTCAATTATCAACAGAATAAATAAGTTTCACCGACCAAAATATGATAAATAGAAATATATTTAATGCTATAGTGTACAAAAAATGTAAACCAAAATAAATTGAAAAGGAGGGATGAGTAATATAAACATAAACAGACAGAACATTAAAAACCGACATTACTTATTGGATGAGCTGAGATGTTTTCTGAACATCTCCTAGGTCACATGCAAATTACTGGAGTGTTAATGTGTTGCAATTAGCTAAATCATACTTAATGTTATGCAGCATACTTAACTCTTAAAGCATTCTATCTCTGTAAGAAGCAGGTCTCAGAGAAAAACCAGTGCCTTAAAATATAATAATAATAAGAAATATCCTCAAATATTCCACAATAACTAGGTTCTGCTGTATGAAAAGATAAAGTTTGCAATAAAAAATAAGTTAAAATTAAACGGAGTAATAATTAACAATATTCATTCCCTTTTCTTCATCGATTTCCGAGCCTAGCTAAATCAGAGCAGATTCTCTTCTCATCAAAATTTCAAACAATTTCATCGCTGGGGTCTCCCGTGGTCTAGTGACTAGCGCGCTGGATTCATAAGCAGGAGATGGTGGGTTCGATCCCCACCGGCGACAGGAATTTTCTCATCTCAGGGCTCGCTGAGAAAATTCCTGGCTGCACCCTGGATGTCGGCGCTAATGGCCAAGAATTGTCGATGCGCCATAAAAAAAAAAATAATAAAAAAAAAAAAATAAAATAAAAAAAAAAATGTCATAGCTGTCAGAAAATGAGTAAAGTTATACAGAATTTCAAATACATAGTAAATTTGATTGCTTCATTTTTCTTATGGACTTAATAACCAATATACCTCATTAAAATGGAGATAATCAAGCTGAAAATGTATTTTTATTGTATTGATTTTTTTTTTATTATTATTTGTTTTATTTTAACATGAAATAAATTTGGCTATTTCCACAGTATCATGAGCCGTAATACAGATCAGGGAATAAATATTCAATTTACATAATGAACTAACTTTATCTTTGCAATTTTAAGCAGCTCAAAGCTACATTGCATTTTCTGTCAGTTTATAACAATTCTAGTCAAGGCAAGACTACAAATATTCAAGAAAAATAAACAAACTGAAGATTTATTTATTTCAAATTTAACGTCCACTTATAGATTACAGAGATATTTGGGACAGGCTAGCTATAGGTTACCACCCTTTTCTAAACAGGATAGAGGTGAAGCCTTTTCTTTTTTCAAATGAAAAGTCACTACGCCAAGTGGGAATTGAACCCACGACCCTAGGCATGGAGTTAACACTCATGGCCAGTGGGCCTCCACAAACTGATAATGAAGCGTGACAGCGTTCGAAAGGTAAGGACTATTGGAAATTGTATCGTTACGTTAACATGTTCAATATCCCCCCCCCCCCCCGAAATCGGTAAAAATGTGTCATAAAGCCTTAAAAATAAATTAACTAAGATCAATTAGTTCTGAAAACATATTTTTTTTTGGTGTAGTAGTGTTTTAATTGGCTAACTATTCCAAGTTATAGATTGTTAGTAATCCATACATCCCCCCCAAGAATATTTTACGCCCATGTGGCGAGCACCATATGGTGCTCACCAAGTCCTCAGTGCTGTACTAAGCGCACCACACAGTGCTCTCTCCACCCTTCCCAGACGGCGAGCACCGTATGGAGCTCGGGCCCATTGAGTTTCTCATTGCCTTCCTGGCTAATAACTACCTCCTTGGAGTACTCTTAATCGACCTCAGCCGAAGCCCAAAGTGAGCCAAGATAGCAGCAGCATTGAACGTGTTAAGAAAGCTATTCACTTTAAGTTTGATTACAATGAGTATTGCAGAATATTTGTTTTATATTTTGTTATATTGGTTTTTCATAACATTATCATTATTATTTTATTCAGTTTTTGGCTAAGGAATTGTTTCTAGGCTTATTAAATTTATTGTAATAGTCTAAAATCTTTACTAATAATATTTGTCAATAAGACAAAGTTCTTCAATACTATACATACATTTCAGTCATCAAAATAAGTTAGTCGGAAGAGAATCTTCTCTGAAACAGCTTGATTAATTCAATCATTTTTTTAACTTTTTGGAAATAATAATAATTATGAACACTCGTAAAATTATTAACTACAATACATAAGTAATCATAGCAGAATTCTCATAACTACCTAAAAACATAGACAATCTAATGATTGGTTCAAATCGAAAGGAATGAAGCATCCTAAAAACTAATAGTTGGCACTAAGTCGAACATCCTACCTTATGAAAATAAATAAACAATCTGAGATTCCACAGTTTGTTAACCTTAGCACCAGATTAATAAACAACTTTTCAAATATATAATATAATAATGGTCAACGATTTCATTTAGCATGCTTATAAGTACAGAGATTCTTTAAAAATATTTTACAAAGAGATTAACAACATAAAAATTTTAAATAAATAAGCAATATTCATGTGTTTACATAAATGAGAGGAAACCAAAATACAAAAACATTTAATTTTTCTTTTATTTTGGCAGTACAAAATATTGCCAAAATAAAATAGTTTTCATTAAAACTATTTCTAAAATTAAAATTAAGAAAGGTTCTTTTTGGCAAATAGAAAGGACCCCAGACAACTAAGGAAGAAAATGGGAAGATAGGCTAAAAATAGGTTAAGTTTGAGGGACATTATCGTCGTCAACAGTTTTTTGTAACATAATTAACAAGTAGAAATACACCATTACTTTTCTTTCATGACAAACAGATCTTTAAAAAATAAAGAAAATCAGTCCCATAACATGCCACGAGGGCCCAGATGGGCAGATTCTGTAGAGGCATCTGATTCTTGACCATACGGCACACTAGGGAGCTAGTGTGATCAGTACTATGGCCCAGCCGCCTGATTTTCCCTTTTGCAGGTACCCAGTCATAAATAAATTAATGTCTGGGTGGGCTTAGGGGCAGTCTGGGACCCCTAATCCAACTCACAAACGAAGACACCAAAAGATAAAATCTTTAGTCCTCTCGAGCTTTGAATTCAAGTCTTTCAGCACATTATTCGACTGCTCTACCACTGAGCTAACCCGAGCTCCCAAACAGATCTTTGCTTTGAGTAATTAATGCCTCAGTTAGAATAGATCCAGAGAGAGCAACAAAAAGATAAGGAGGTGTTAATATTTCTTTGTTAACAAATTTCAAGTGGCAACAATGCCCCAAGTTTTCTCGAATTTAAAATAAAAATGATAGTTAATTAGTCATAACAATGAATCTCTTGATTCAGAGAAACATGGCTTGAATCATTGAATTAATGAATATAATAAATTAAATGAAACCGTTCCAAAATTAGCCAGAAAAAAAGTAAATGAATTGTACTCTCTTGATAAGCCTCCATGTCATATTCTAACAATTTTTATCTTCAAGTTTTACAGCAATTCTGTATGTTTATACTGAAGCGTATCTATTGTAGGCTTAGAATGTTATTAAATATCAGCTCTACGATTCTCAGTAAGATAATCAGGAGAGAGTTCTGACAAGTTGAAATTCATAAATTGCTGATGATATATAATCTGCATTCATTCTTTTGTGTTAATTCTAAACATTTATAATGATGAATTGTCAATTATTTGGAATAATCTTGTCAATTTATTTAGCCTTATTCTGTAACAGAGACCATTGCTAAGAATACATAAGTAAATCTGAACCCATAATAGTTTATTTATATATATATGAGATTGATTTAAATAATGGATTAGAAGATAAGGGAGATGTTAGAAGAATAGTCAATAGATAATCAAAATAGGAACCATTGATCAGAATATCAATGGCTCTTCATGTAGAGAGAAGAAAGATCCATCTCATATTGTAATAGTATCAAACGATTTCTTCCTTGTAGATAACACTTGCACTAGATCAATACAAAAATCTTATTTCCTAACAACTTATTATTACTAACATCACAAATTTTACAGATAAAAAATATACAACACACATATTAAGTAGTTTACTGCTTTACTCTCAACGAAATGGTTGACCATCGAATTGCTAAGTACTTGCAGATCACCGAGGATCTCGTTACCCTGTAATCAATCTATATACTTTCTGCGTCTAGGGTGGACATAATATATAATCATATCGCACACGATTTACAATATTTCTACAAAAATCCATACTCTTCAATATTTATGGTAACATTTACAATTCAACGAGGAATTCATATTTCAAAATATCATAGCAGCTTAATATTGGGGAAGGAAGATATCGGGATAGGAAAAGAAAGATACTTGAGTAAGGCACATTTAAAGTAGATCCCATGGTTAGGTAGACCTCCTAAAAATGCTAATTTGCTTTTTGATGTTTTTAGGAGGAAGCGGAAGAGCAGGCTGGCCAACACTATACAGGGAGTTTAGCTAACCACATCTGGATCATCCGTAGACTCGTCAGGATCAATAATGAGTTTGGTGTCTCTTTTACGATGTTTCTTTTTGTGTCTGTTAGTGACGCCATCTTCCGAGTCCATCATCCGCACAATCACTCCTTGGTCTGATGAATCCATAGGGGCAACTGATATGTCTCGAACGGCTCGGAATTTACCACAGTTGTTTAAATGCTCATTTTCCAGTCGAAAGAAGTTCCACACAAATCTCCTGTAAACAATAGAATGAAATAAATATTGTAAAATTGTGACCAACACTCTCGATTATTTGATGAGATAAAGATGAAAGGTTAATGAGATTAAGGTGACAGGTTAATGAGATTAAGGTGGCAGGTTAATGAGATAAAGACAGGTCTGTAGCCAGTAAGAGCATGACGTCTACAAATATCCTTCCTTATTGAAAGCTGTTGTCCTTTAGGCATTAATAGTTGGTGGTGCCGAACGTAGGGATCCTTTGGAATGTCGGGCTCACCAGTTGTCTGTGAATCACATCGGGGTTGCCAGTTATCGCCTTCGGTGTTGGGTGTCGAGGGTCAATAGCTGTGGCTAGTTTCTCGATCCTCAGAAGGTTGGCGATATAATTTATGCGTATTCAGGGATAAATGGAGAAACAGAAGATTCATCCTGGTTGAACTGTGGGATACTATGTCCTAGTTACACATCATCTCTAGTAGGAAAGCTGTCTGGTTAACACATTAGGCAAGAATACAAAAGAGGTTTCTGTACGGTGAGCGCAACAGTAAAGATATAGAGAACAAGAGTAAATTAGATAAGTCCAGGTTATACATTAAGCCATTTGTATATTTTGGAATATACAAAAAGGAACGGAGTAGGTAAGAGCAAAAGGAGGCAAACTAGACACAGCACGCCAATGGGGAAGAAGCAGCCTCCGGATCCGCCCGGTTGGTGTATATCGACTCCTCCCCCACCACTGGTCACTCTGTCTACTGCTACAGATGGGATGCTCGGGTGGTGTGTAGACTTCTCAATGCGCTCTTACCAGCTACAATACATTTCGGAGGCTATTTCATTAAAATAGAAATAAAAGGTTAATGAATGGCTTCTGGTTGTCGGAAGGCTTCCATACCGGATTACTACGTCAGAGATTGAGGTTCAAATCTCACTTGTAGCAGATAGTTTTCTCAGGAAAGGGCTTTCTAAGAAGATTGTCTGGTCCACCATGGATCGCTTAGGGGGGGTTACCTGTAGATAGCACAAATAGCCAAGGGGAAAAAAAATAAAAAAAGCTTATTGATCCATTTTCTCAAGTACCTGAAGACCTCCAGTGGAGATAAGATGGACACCATCAACTCGCCATGGATATAGCCCATTTCCGTGAGTGACATCGAAAGCACCCATCCGAATCTAAGAGCTAAGTCTTCAACTATAGCAAAGTAATAATAAACCTGCAAAAGCAAATAAGTCAAAATTAAAATTCTACAGAGATTCTATGTTAAGCCGATATGGTTCTTGATTTTTTATTAACACATGCTGTACCACTGAAATAATCAGATTTAATGAATAATTTTAGCATAAATATGCTTTAGCTATGACTAAACTGGAAAAGAAATGTTACAAAAAAGTGTTACAAAAAGTGTCAGCTGGCGTTTGCGCATACACGGTGGCCATGTATGAAAAAAGAAGACAGTACATTAAATAGGTTTGTCGGGTGGACCTAAAGCATATTTATGTTGCTGAATTTGAGCAGAAGGCTCTAAACGAACTTTTTCTTCCTTAATAGGGTGTAATAAGTTATAAAAAAATAAAAAATCCTTAAACAATGACACAAGAGAATAAAATCGATCGAACTCAGGGTCCTTCAGAATATGAGTCGAGGGTTGTATCACTGAGCCAAGAGAAAATACTAAGTTAGTACAAGATATGAATGAACTTCCTTCTGATGACAGCAAATAATGCGTGGCTACATTAGTCTTCAATCATAAAATCGGATTTATTTAAAGTTCAGTATTTAGACTATAAATTAAAACTAGTCCTCAAAATTTAGACCATCATTGTCAAGTAAAATTTTTCTGCTAGAAGTTGCATTTGATGGCCGTACCAGTCCTTGCTTATCAAGGAAAAAACTCCTCATATTCTGATTTTACATATATTTTGTTTCTGAAGTGCTGAACTTTCCAAAAACGGACCACTGACTGAAATAGGCCATATTCAGACAAATCCTGACTGATAGATTCGATTAATTTAGCATCATCCATCTTTGAACCTGATCTTCAAGGCTTTTCTTCCTAGAATTCATCTGACTGAACCAAAATATGTAGTTCCCTGTTTAGATGCACCGCATTTTCACCTTCCATTGCAGAAAAAAAAGTGTTCCACTGGCTAACAACTGGGCCTTTCATTTCAGGCAAAATATTTTTGTACCAAATTTCATCAAAATCAGACAATTTTTATATACGGTTGATCACGAACAGGCACCAGCTGTTACGGATTGCGTAATTCAGCGAATGTTGTAAGCGAGTATCCTTCCCAACAAATAGAGAAGAAATTCAATAAAAAAATAGAATGTTTCCTAAAGCAGGATTAGCTGAAAGGAGTGATTCATTCAATTTACAAGGCAGGAGGGACAAGGCTCTAATAATATACTTCTATTTCTTTACCTTTAAGATGATAATGGCAAGGTGAAAGAGGGTGTAAGTTGAAGGTAAGGGTGAATGAATGAATGAATGAAAACAATACTTTATTCTGGGACTTCGTCCCATAAGAATAAAAATAAATACAACATAAACAATAAACAAATTTAACCTAAAAATATTAATATAAATAAAGAAAAAACAAAAGTATAAAACAAAAAAAAAGAATACAAATATTATAAGTAAAGTTTTAAATAATAAAATAAAATATAAGTAAATATGTACATAAATTATAGTTGGATTGGGGCAATGATAGTTTAAAATAAACAAATAAATATTAAAAAATTAAAAATATATTAAAGAAATGGGGGCTATAAAAGGATATGAATAAAAATAAATTCATAAACACGAGAAGAAAACAACAATATAATTTACAAAGCTAAAATGGTCTTCCTGGTGGTCAAATCTTAAGAAGCATCTTCTTGGGAGGATAGGAGAAAAGCAAAGATGCGGGATTTAAATACAGGTAAGGAAGGAGACTGTCGAATGGAATGAGGGGTAGAGTTCCAGAAGGAGGAGGCTCGGGAGATGAAGGAACGGTCAAAGTAAGCTGTTTTATGAGTGGGAGGATGGAGATCGGAGGGATGGGAGCGGGTACCACGGGAATGGACAGAAGATTTAAACTGAAGGAGGTTGCAGATATAGGAAGGAGATTTGGAAGAAATGGTTTGGTAAAGGAAGGAACCTAGGAAGTATTGTCGTCGAATTGATGGAAATAACCACTTCAACTCGGAATACCGGTGTGAAATATGGGCATCCCTGGGGATAAATCTGAGAAAACTGTTCATTAATCGCTTAAGACGATCCTCAAGCTCCCCAGTGAGCCCTCCATACACCAGGCAACCATAGTCGAAGTGGGGGAAAACAAGAGAAGATACAAGAAGCTGTCGTGTAGGAGTAGGGAGGAGGTGACGGAACGGTTAAATAGTTTAAGGGTGGCTATGGAGCGACAAGTGATTAGGGATAAGTGATTTTTCCAGGATAGGTTTTGGTCAAAAACAAGGCCCAGGTTCTTGGTGGAGGAGACATATTGAATAGGACTGGAGTCAATGGTGAAGGAAGGGATGATAGGAGGGAGAGATTTCAAGAGGGGAGCTGAGCCTATCACTATCGCTTTGGACTTTTCAGCGTTCATCGTTAATTTGTTGGTCTTGGCCCAAGCTGTGATCCTGTCTAAGTCTTCCTGAATTTTTCTTGCTGCTTCAAATAGCTCAGAGGGAGGGAAGGAAAGGTAGATTTGGGAATCATCGGCATACATGTGGAAGTTGCAAAATAGAATAGAGGATGGGAGATCGTTTATGTAGGCTGCAGTGTTGGGGATAGAGAGGATCCCTGTGCGACACCTCGGTCTAGTGTAAGGGAGGAGGATTGGGGTTTGTTTGGAACGGCTACAGATTGGGAGCAGTTAGAGATGAAGGATTGAAACCAGGTCAGAGCACTGTTAGAGAAAGAAAAAGATTGGAGTTTGGAAAGGAGTATGTTATGGTCAATGGTATCGAACGCTTTACTGAAATCTAGGAGTATAAGGATGGAAATTCTTTTGAGATCGATAGCAGATTGAAGGCCATGAGTAATTTTTAGAAGAGCGGATTGGGTGGAATATCCCGGACGAAAGTCAGATTGGTGGGAGTTTAAGCGGGGTTGTAGAAAGGTGGATATTTGGGATTGAACGCCTCGTCCAAGTGGTTTAGAAAGATTGGAAAGGATAGAAATAGGACGGAAGTCGATGGGAACAATTGGATTGGAAATTTTGTTTAAGGGGAGAACAATTGCTTTCTTCCTTGATGTGGGAAAGATGGAGTTTTGCAAAGAATAATTGTATATGTGGAATAGGTGGGGTAGGATAACAGGAAGGGAAAGTTTAATAAGCTCAACGGGTATACTATCCGAAACTTTGGACTTAGAATGTGATTTCATGACAGCTTTGAGGAGTTCTGAAGGTGATATATCTAAGAAATAAAAATTATCAGAGTTAAAAGGATTAGAAGGAACAAAGGGCGTGGAAGGAGTAGTTGAGGAGGAGACGGCACTGAAATGGGTATTCAGCTCGACGGGTGTAACATAGATAGTGGGAGTGGGGTACTCTTGGCGAGGGAAAGGCTACGAAGGGTGTTCCAGAGGGAACGGGAGTCGGAAGCTGAGGAGAGAGAGGTCTGGTAATACTGGGAACGAGCATGGCGAAGGGTGGATTGAGTGAAGTTTCGGAGAGATTTAAAGGCCTTCAGGTCCTCTGGGTGTCCAGTACGGATTGATCGTTGTCTTGCAGCATTACGTCTTCTCAGCATTTCTTTAATTTCGGGAGTGAGCCAAGGAGGGTGGGGAAGGATCAATGGAGTATTGAAGTAAAAAGCAGGAATTGCTGTCCAAAATTGTTTAAAACATTAACTTAAAACTTTTTAAAGCATTAACATTGGGGTCGATGCACCCAAAAGGAAAGGGAAAAAACAAAAAAAAATCATTAACTTTTATTTGCGACGTTTGGAATCTTAAATTAAGTCGTGTTAAGGTATACAATAATTTCATATTCAGGTCCATAAATTTTGAATTTTGAGAGTAAACATTAAATCTGGGTAAGAATCTTCATAATTTGTTGAGTGGACTAGTCAGATTCACAATGAATTTCACACTGAATATGACTTGACCACTCAACAAACTATGAAGATTCTTACTCGGATTTAATACGAAACCTTAGACCTTAACACGACTTAAGTTAAGATGCCTGATGATAATCTAAACAGGTTGGAAACATCACAAACATAAGATCATGTTTTAAACAATTTTGGGGAGTAACTCCTGCTATTTACTTCAAGTGAAAGAGCATTCTAAGTAATATACCATCTTTTAGGCTGGAAAGATCAAAGCAGCAAATTTGATTTTTTGCTACTATTGTAAGAAGGCAAGAGCAGGTGTTACATTAAAAGAAAATGTTACACGAAAAACAAAACAAAAAACTAGGCCCTTATCAAGCTACGAGGATCCAGATTACGGCGTACTACGCTTGTAGTCCTTATGCACACTACACTGAGGTCCTTATGCTTGGACTTGTGGTCAGCACTATACTCCAGTCGCCTGATTTTCCTCTTTGCTACTCATTAAAGGCCCGATTAGCCTAGGGACCGTAAAGGACCTCCGACTCCGACTCTGAACAGCAAAACTAGAAGGTAAACTCACTAGGGTTACAAGAAAACCCCACTGGGAATACTGAAAGTACGTACATTAGATGAATAGACGACTTCCTCCCTAAGGAACTTGTTTTCGCCATCCTTACGATCAAACAAACCCCAATCCATTTTTATATCCCAAGTGTAGGCATAGCAAGTACTTATGACCGAAGCAAAAATCCATAAGTAGAAGTATACGTTTTCAGAAGTATTCAGTTCTTCTGAAAAAGTAAAATTTTATTATTAATACATGTAGCATCAGTCAACCAAATATAACAGAATAATTATATAAACTTATGCCAGCTTATGGGTTTTCAAATCTTATTTTCTTTTTCATTACTTACGCCATTGTCAATCTCTAAGTTGGTTCCGAAAGGTATAAGGGATTACTCACTCACAGATATTGGGGGAATAGAAGTCATAAATAAAAATTAAAAATTTGTGGATACTTCCAATACAACTATGACAAAGCAGAGACTGATAATGGCGTAAGCCAAAATGTCTCAACGAAAAATAAAATAAGATTTGAAGACCCCTCAACTGGCACAAGTTTATAGAACCTTCAGTCTTCAACCATCAAACATACTATAAAGAATAATTATACGTATTCCAATGATATTTGAGCATATCAACTTTTTAGTAGTGAATTAAAATGAATTTATACCTCTTTAATATATATCAGTACATAATATTGATCAGTATCAGTATATTAGTAAACTTGTAAACAGTAGCAGTGTATGGTACTGTGCAAGTCGTATGGAGCGTACCTCTATGGTGAAAGTAGAACCCGATCGGCTGTGATACAGTAAGCAGTGTATTCTGAGACTCCAAGAGGAGTTGAGTGTGTTCCATAAGACTTGTACAAGCAGTGTGTGTTCTCTAAGCTCCGTGCGAGCAGTGTTTTCAGTTTGTTCCGTAAGACTCATACAAGCAGTGTGTGTCCTCTAAGCTCCTTGTGAGCAGTGTTTTCAGTTTGTTCCGTAAGAGGAGTGTGTTCTCTAAGCTCCGTGCGAGCAGTGTTTTCAGTTTGTTCCGTAAGACTCGTAAGAGGAGTGTGTGTTCTCTAAGCTCCGTGTGAGCAGTGTTTTCAGTTTGTTACGGAAGACTTGTACAAGCAGTGTGTGTTCTC
Organism: Gonocerus acuteangulatus; assembly: GCA_946811695.1. NCBI lineage: Eukaryota > Metazoa > Arthropoda > Insecta > Hemiptera > Coreidae > Gonocerus > Gonocerus acuteangulatus. The sequence goes on along the minus strand of OX328127.1, from coordinate 93,044,245 downwards.
TAAGCTCCGCGCGAGCAGTGTTTTCAGTTTGTTCCGTAAGACTCGTAAGAGGAGTGTGTGTCCTCTAAGCTCCGTGCGAGCAGTGTTTTCAGTTTGTTCCGTAAGACTCGTAAGAGCAGTGTGTGTTCTCTAGCAGTGTTTTGTGTGTGCCGTACGAGGAGGATATATTTATTATATTCAGAGAGAACTGTGCCTCCATGTTGTGACATCAAAGCGAAGAGTAGAGCTCCATCTCTTTACTATATACAATCCACTTCCTCAAGAGAACCAAACAAGCTATATGTTATGTTATTTTTAATCTGGTTTCTCAAATTATTTTATAGTCACTAGCTTCAAAATAATTGAATGTTTGATTAAAATACAATAATATTTGGTCTCCCAAGATAGAGATGGTTGGGTTTGGGTTGTCATAAGAATTAAATAAAACTATATTTTTAGCGTCCCAAACCATCACAATCACAATGACACGGTCATATCCAGAAGACCTTAAAACATTAACCTATTTCCGCCAACTGTAACAGATATGTAACGGACGAGAGGGTAGATTTATTCTTGTGCCTGTTTAGATCTTGGCCATACATATCGAGCTACGGATCCCTTCTTTTAAAAAATTCCCCCTTTTCACAGCTCCTAAGTTTTCTGCCACTACTTGTCGAATTTAGTTCGCAAGTGATTTATAAAAGTGCACTAATTTTTAGTAGCCGGTGATATGATCATTCAGATATTTTTGTTAACCAAGTTATGAGCTTTCAAAAGTCAGTTTTACATATATGTTATACTTGTCATTCTTAGTAAAGAAATATGATCTGATAAAAATATTCGGTTTTCAGTGATTGAGTCATTTTTTGGGACACAAATCTCCCTGTTCAGGAGGCCATTGATGTCATTAAAGGAAAGCAACGATTTTTCTTGGGAAAAATTTCCTACATAGAAATATTTTTTTCTAGTAGGTAGGGAACTAAAACAAAATGTACAATCACGCTCTGAAATTCAAGAGAGCCATTGTGTTAATTTTGACTTTTTTTAACCTTCCATCTACAAACGAGACATTTTTTTTTTTTTAAATGTTCCCGTTTGGCTTGAGAAATTCAAACTAATAGTTCAGTTTCAAAATTCTTGCTCCATTGTTGGTGATTATTTTACAAAACAAATATATTATTTATATCTACTTATTACAAACCTTAATCTAATTATAGCTATTATTTAATTAATAGAATAATTGAACTCACCAGTGTTAGTGGCTTGATACAAATGTGAAAAAGTAATAACAAAGAACGATGTAGCATACTTTGCAGCATTTGCTAAATGTGGGAAACTTTCCTTTGTGTCGCGATAACGCCTCAAGCACTGAGCGAATCGGAACCAGGCTGGCAAACACGCTACAACGAACCTAACATATTGCCAATTCGAGATTAAGCAGACTTGTGAATCTGAAAAGAAGGATTATCATTTGCACAAAAGGAATTCATAGACATATTTTCTTTGCAATAATAACAAAATATATAATATGTAAAGAAAATCACATACCTGATGCTCTATCCCAGTTCTCGATTTTTGAATAATAGCATAAAAAGAAAACCATGTCAACAAAAGCAGGGATCAAACTAGTCAGTTGGTCGGCCAGCCAGAAATCGGCAAAATTAACATAAAACAGTGGTGACAACAAGATTCTACCCTAGAAAGAATTAAAATGCTCTTATTTACTCTGTAATATCATCAGGAAAGCGGTTAGCTTAAGCCTCTGTCCTAAACAATGTGCTTAATCTAATAAACATAAATAAAAAATAATTTTGCTTCCTTATATTTCTTACTAGATGAATACCCGTACTTCGTCATGGCAGATAAGTAGTTATTTTATTGTATTAAATAATGTATCAACAAAATTAACGCTACTGTAGAATTTTGTGCAGTTCATTATACGTAGCACGGTTCCCGCCATACTATACGTTATATTCATCAATTGGTAAGTTAGTTTTTTTTTTTTTTTTTTTTTTTTTTTTTTTTTTTTTTTTTTTTTTTTTTTTTACGGCGCATCTACATCTTGGCCATTAGCGCCGGGCTATCTATAGGTTGCCGCCCTTTTATAATGCCAACAGCACGTGGTCGGTCACCCATTCAGGTACTGACCACGCCCGACCTTGCTTAACTTCGGTGATCTATGGGAACCGGTGTATTCAACGTGGCTATGGCCGTTGGCCAATTGGTAAGTAATCAAAGTATAATATTTCTTGACACTGAGGCGTAACCATCACCAGGTATAGCGTAAACTCTATGAGGGACAAAATCACAGTTTATTTCTAGTAATTCAGAGTCAGCCATCATAGTAGAAATGAATTGCAAATCAAAATAATATTACGAAATAGATACAATAAGGTAACAGCTGACCTGTTATCGTCCTGGCAAAGCATGCTGCCTAGGCCTGCCTGCTCTAACCAACTAAAAATTCAAACCCCTCTAAAAATACTTGAAAAATACCAAAAAATCCTTTCTTAGCGAGTGTTTATGTTCGTTCTAAAGGGAGTGTCCATGCAAAATTTCAAAATTTTCTGTCAAGGGGTTTGGGCTGGGCGATGATAGCTCAGTGAGTGAGTGACTGGTATTTGACAAATATACAGGGTGTCCCACGTTGAGATATCATAACTTAAAGGGTTTATTCTGCATCCTATTTGTAGTTCAGGGGCGCAAAAATGAGCTTTTTCTATCTGAAAATTTAGAGGAGCTACTCAAACTTTTGTCTATTTTAAAAACTACTGGCTTTTTTAAAGAAAAACTGAGGTTTCGGAATTTGTGATCACTGTATCGTAAATAAAGACCACCTTTTTAAAATCTACATTAAATTTCCAATAAGAAACACCCGTTATTGAAACATTATCATGTAAGTTAAGAGCTATATTAAAAGCCATATAAATGAGAATTTTTAATATTAGTGTTTTATTAAATTATTCAATATTTTCTTAATCAGCTATATTTGGACTTAGAGGTTTGCCTCCGCCTCAAAAGTTGCATTACTTAATAAGCTTCAAAATGGTACCTCGTAGTTATAGAAAAAAAATCTATTTCAATCTATTTTTCCCTGATTTGTAAGTCAAAACCAATAAATGTGCTTTACCGTGAAGGAGCCATTCTGAACAAATTCTTTAATTTCACACGATGATGGCAATGTCCCATCCTTCCCAAACTACATGATGTTTATTCAACAAGCCCATCTGCCAAATATTAAGTCACTCTGGTTTCAAATGGTTGGTTGCCCAGGTGATAATAGACGAATGGTGCCGGAATGGCTTAACACTGACTCCCTTAATCGGCCACTAAGGACCAGTTCGTTTGCCTCCTGATCTGAATCCTCTAGATTTCCGTGTATTGAGAACATTGAAGAGCAGAGTGTACTCAGAGCCCGTGACGACGAAGGAGGAACTCATCAACAGGATCCAGGAGCAGTGCCAGCTCATGAGAACTCAAAGACAAGAAGTCCTCCGAAATGCTGTGGATTCAGTTAGACGTTAAGCTTATATTTGTAGACATTTTGACAGGACAAATAGTTATTAGTCCACAGTAATAACCATTTTTCTCTCACCCATAGATTTCTATAAATGTTTCCGAAAAAAAACGAGGTAACATTATAAAGCAACTTTTGATGGTGCCTTTCATTTAAATGTATTTTTTTCGTTTTTTATCTGCAGGAGAGAGATTTTTTGTATACAATATCAAATTATTGTAATGTATAACCTAGTTAACTTATAAGCAGAAATTTTATTAAATAGAATAGAATTAATTTTACAAATACAATAAAATAAAACCCTCAAGGCATAACCATGTAGTAATACATGTATTCGTTGTATTTACAATAATGGTAATAATGTCCAATGTGTTCTTTTGAATTCTTTCACCCTTGATTCCGAAGTGTCCCCCTACCCTTATCAGAGCAAAAATTGTGTTTACGTAGAGTGGGAACATTTAGGGAATTCACTTTTCAGCCATTCCGTCACCACTCGTCCATTATGAGCCGGGCAAAAAAACATTTGAAACCAGAGTGACTTAATATTTGGCAGATGGGCTTGTTTAACCATTTAACATTTCGCTAGCTATGTTGGAATTTTTTTAATTTATATTTGGGAGTCTGGGGGGCATCCATTTACTAAATATGAACACAGGATGTTAAAAAAAAAATTGTATTCATAAAGATGGGGTAGGCCGCTTAAGCGGCCCTTGCCCATTCCTGGCATCGGGAATCCCTGATATGAAATGCTGCGATACGTTGTGAAGCCGATTCCAAGTCGCAAAGATCCCGAAAATGAAAATGGTTCATTTGATGGTGTTACCCTAAGATTGGCAGGCTTTAAAAAAAAAAAAAAAAAAAAAAAAAAAAAAACTTGCTGAATGATTTGTAATAATAGTATAATGCTAGCCCACAACATCGTTTGAGACAGAATTGAGAAAAAAATTTCATTAGGAATGCCAAAAAAAAAGTATTTTTTCCTTCCAGTCTCACGAGAGTAAGGTACTTATGAGACGAATCAATGAATAACATGTAAGCGATATACTCATCATAAGACATATAACTTTTGGTTATGTTAGAAGTAGAGGAACAAAGAATAAATATATTTAATTAACGGAAATGAAAAGTTTTAGGATGTTTGTATATACAGGGTGTCCCGTAAATGTCTAGTCATATTGTGAGGGGTGATAGAGGACCCTTAGGGGAACAAAAAATGTTCTATGACGATTTCCCGAATTCTCGCCCACAAGGGAGAAAACGTCGTTTTATTGTTTTTTCGAGACAAACGTACTTTTTAGAAGAATAATCGTTGTAGCTCCGTCCCAGATGGTTCTACTAGAAAGGAAGTGAAACCAATCGAAAGCTGAGTAAATTTACTATAAGACTAGTTGGGAGTAAACGTAAAAATGAATGAATGTAAGTATGTATATCTTACCAAAAGAAGGCAATTCTAAATTTCCTGACATTTTATTGATATTTCTTTCCAGCGTTACTCCTCAATGGGCAGGATCTGAGATTTCTGGGTTTCAGAAAAACTTCCTCATTTAACCAGCTTTCCATTCATGTATCACAACCCTGTCTGTCTGTTTGTTCCTCCTATACAAATCCACACAGTTTGACCGATTTTGACCAAACTTGGAATACCGGCAGGTCTTGATACGGGAAGTCTCGTAGGCTAAGTCAAAAACGTCTACCAGCTATCTGTCTGTATGTTTGTTCCTTATAAAAATCCACACCCTTCGTCCGATTTTGACCAAACTTGGCACGCAGGTAGGTCATGATACGCGGAGTGTTATAGGCTAGGTCAAAAACGTCTGCCAGCTGTCTGTCTGTAAGTATGTTCCTTATACAAATCCACACTGTTCGACAGATTTTGATCAAACTTGGCACATATGTAGGTCTTGATTCGGGGAGAGTCATAGGCTAGGTTAAAATTGTCTAGGACTCACAGTTCAGAGGTCACGGGTTCAAAACTATGAACCCAAATAGTTACTTTCTATTTGCGTTCTTAGATTATAATATTACTTATTTGGTTTATAATTTATTTTTGCTCTTCTAGATGCAGAAAGTAGATGCAGCATGACACGCCAGGCAACTGCTAGTAAAATATAAAGCCTTTCCTTAATTAAACATTGACAAAAACAAGCTTAAAACCAAAAGCACAATAATAATATTCCCTTACCAAAACACGAAGAACCCAAAACCTTGCCTCATGCCTTAAAGTCTTTGTAGGGTTGAGTAGAAATGCAGCCATTACACCAATGAGCGCAAGAGGGTTTACAAAAGCAGGAACACCAAGAACGTCTGAGTATATGAATGATAGTACGCTTACTGCCCATATAACTCCGAATATAGACGCCAATTCCATGATATGCTGCTCTGAAAGGTGATTCCTCGGATCTAGCTCGAATATCAGAACATGATTTACACCCGATGATCTCCATCCGTATACATTGATTCCCATCAAGAACATAAACTCTACAAGGAGGAGTGGGCATCGAAACAGTCGTAAAGGGACTTTCCAGTCTCCTTTCGCAGGTAAATACGCAAAACCTGCAAGAAAATACAAGGCATTCATTATTATTCAGGTAAGACATATTGAGGCAATAAGTTCTGAAAATGGTTACAAGAAAAATAAATAATTCCTATAACAGGCCACGAGGGCCAGTGTTACAGATATCTGATTCTTCACCTTATGGCACCAAATCACGAACAGAAAAAACTCATTTTTGCAACAAAAATGCAGACAATGATAGCATTTAGACATATCTGTGGACCTGACCGAATTTCTAAGATGACTGCCAGTATATTGTAGCAATAATTGAACATCTTAAAAACACTAACATGTACAAAAAAAGTTATTCTTTTTTATCGCTTAATATTACTTTACTATTTTAACGGCTAACATTTTTATTTACTGATATTGTGCAAGCAGCGAAAGTTGTTAGATTATTTCTTTTTATTTTTGTATAGTTATTTTCTTTAGGGTACTTCTATTGATAAGTTATAGTTAGATGTATATGAGGCATTGCAGATACGAAGGCCAAACTCAACAAAAGGCAGTTTTCAGGAAAAGCCGTTTGAATATTTTTTCCATAAACGCAAACTCCACTAGAGTATATTCAAAACATTATTTTGTTACGGAATGTATCATTGTTCAAATTCTATAATAATTGTCCAGGAATTAGTGTGAACTTCACTTTTACATCATCATCCATCGGACTGACAGTGGAGTGTTGTGTTCGCCTTTCGTATCCACCTTCCAGCCAGCTTGTTTTCATTCTCTCTGTATTTTGAGAGGGAAATAAGGGAAAACTCAACATGAAAAATATGAGATCCACCTGTTTGATTCTCTGAAGAGTTTAGATTCGGAAGGCAGAGGAAAAAAAAATGAGTGGAAGTCGAGTTCGCACTTCGTATCCGTAACGCCTTATTGTAATATTATTTAAATGTATAAGTAGATATTTGTAATATTGAATGTATATGTATAATTCTAATGGCATATTTGTGTTAATGATTAGATCTATATGTAAAAATTATATAGATTGTATCGCCTTGGTAGTGGATCCTCATCAATAAATAAAAAAAATATTTATTTCTGACATATTGCATTCACCATACATGAATCTACGGATGGGGGGTTTTCCTCACAACAGAAGTTGACTTGAGACAAAAGATACACTGAAGAAATTGGACTTGCCTGATAGGATTACAGCTAACAGAAGAACAACAAAAGATCCAGAAAAAAGTCCGACTTTGAAAGTAGTCCAAGGACTCTGCTTCTCTCCGAGAGGAGGAACTCTCAGCCGTTTCATAGCCCTCTGTCGATCACCGCCTTCCAAATCATTAGTTACAGCAGATTCTGTTTCGTGGATCAACCTATCAATGTCTTTATTCGTATGGAAGTGAGACGTAGCAACATTCTCGTTGTGCCACCGAGCTCCATAATCGACATTCAATAACTAGAACAAGAAATAACTTAAGGTATAACAATAATTATGATAATTGTTATATCTATATTGTAGCTCATATTAGACTTGAAATTGCAGATATGCCATTAATATTTGAAAGAGGAAACCCACTCCAAGTGTGAATGAGGAGTTATAAAATTGTCAATCATACCTATTGAGTCTTAACACTTTGACTGCGGAAGCGGTAAACTCCAAATCATTCAAAAAATAGTAATTTTTTTTTTTCATTTTATGATTTCATTTGTTTTGTTAATGTGAAAAAATAACTTACCCATTGGAAATTCTGGATAATTTCCTTCAGAAACATGTTTTTTACCATGACTCACGTGTGGTGAAGAAACTCCTGTAAAAATTCTCAGAAAGGTCTGAGCCCGGAACGATTCCATAATAAGGCACTAGAAACACTCCCTGAGAAGACGGAGGAACGAATAAATCAGCCTGGAGGTATGTAGCTGATCCCCAAAACCTTTTTAACTTTTTCTCCCAGCTTGCCAGGTAGCCCCATGACGCACAAGTGGCGTCATGCTGCAGGCAAGGTGTTAAACTGTTACATTTTACAGAAAATTAAAAGATAGTATTATATATATATATATATATATATATATATATATATATATATATATATATTCTCACACTTATGGATTACTTAATTTCCAAATCTGTAATACAGTTTATCCTTCACCTTGTAATATCACAATACAACATCCAAACATAATATTATTTTGGAGAACATGAAATATCTAATAGAATTAAAGAGGGCTGGTTCCCTGCCACCATGATGAACAAGTAAATAATCACATCAACGGAATAGAACCATTGTAATTCAGTCTAAACATGTCAAAACAGCAATCTTGAACATCTCAGAAACACTGCAAGACTGAGCGTAAGCTAGAAGCACATGAAGCTTGCTTCTTAGCCTCTCCCGTTCCAAATTTCAAGCACATAACTCCAATAAGCTGTGTTACATTGGATTAGTATTGTCAAAGATTTAGGAGGGTTGAGTCCTCACTGGCATTGGTCAGAGTATTTTGGGTGATCGCTATCGACGTAAGCATGTCATTCTCAAACCACTGTTGAGGTGATACTGACTCTATTTTGTGTCAGTTAGTCGCACAAATTGCTTATGCCGACAAGTGACGCCCAGGAAATCTATTTGTCTGTTGTACTATATGTAAACAAATTACCTGGACGACCCTTATTCATTGTAAACAACGAACCTAACCTTAGTAATAAATACTCTGATTCCACGAACTAGAGCCAGTACTACCATAACAGTGGCTTGAGAATGATGTGCTTATGCAGGGTGTCTACTACTTTTGTGAAAGCCAATTTCATGCAAATTTCATACCCATTAAAAAGACTATCATTTCATTTTAAAAGAAAAAGCCTTACCTTTTAGCTTAAAATTATTTGTAATCTTAAATGGAACCAGGATATCTATAAACTTACAATTTGACAAACACTTGAAACACTAATTAAAACTTTACAAAATGTACATAATATGTTAAAGAGATAGTTACATTTATTTTAAAAGTGAGGAAACGATGATACTAACAATTTTAGAATTACTATAAAATTAGCAGCCTCAAAAATATTGAACAATGATAGCAGAATTTAAAATTTCTAAAAATATTATTAACTAAATATTTATTATCAATGTACTTAATTTATTAAATTAAAGTGAACACCATTTCAGTATTTAAGTCTGCATGAAAAACTTTGAATATGAATAAACAAAAGTATATGTAAATAATGGATAATTGATGTGCAAATGCTACAACAAAGGAATTTAACAGAGAAAGAGGTGGGGGAGGCAGATGGAATTGAGTCACCGTACGAAAATGGTGAAAATTACGAATGCGCAGAAATTTTGAACTCTGTTTTAGACTCTGGTAAAACTGAAATTTCATGATATGGTTTCAAAATTCATGACTTTTGTGTCCTATTTTCACTTTCGGGACTTTTTCGTGCAGTAAACACCCTGTTATAAAGAAAGCACTCACTCACACTACTCCAACCGCCTGTAGGTCGGTTTTCTCCCAAAACGTATGACAACAGTATATTTACTGCCGGGCCTAACTCTTACGGTTATTAGATTAGTATTTTCAAGGAATCAGGTAATTAACGTACTGAAGAACAATACATTTACACCAATAAAAGTACCCAAGTTTTGTTCAACAAATAAATTTAGACTGACCTGAATGGCTAGCCATCAGTTTTGTTCGAGCACAGAGGTTCAAATCATTCAATAAATCGAATACATCTTTCTTGTTTTGTTGCCTAAAAAATCAAAATATCTATAGGTTTCGATATGGAATCAATGACATCAAAACCAAATAGTTAACTAAGATAATATTGAAGATTTTATGTCATTATATCTAGTAATTTTGATCAAATTAAGTATATTTACTTTTCTTCCACTGAAAATAGCTGAGCTCGTCAAAAAAGCAGTGATTTTATTTTCGGTACCACTTTATTCAACAATTCGCACATGTTTTTTGGCCTCCTTGAAACTTATTCAAAACATGTACAATGAATTGTTAAATAAAATGTTAAAATCGCACAATCCACAAGAAGTTTATGGAGAATTGCTGAAAAATGTTCTTAAACTAACCTATATAAGTACAAAATAAACATAAATAGATTTCCTCTTTTATATTTGCAATGAAAACCTGACTTCATTATTAGTTTTTCATTTCATTTTCTTCTGGAGCAAACCCCAACTATTAATGACCACCAATATTGTTTTTTGTTTTGTTTTTTTACAACACGTTTCTAGTAGGGCATGACATCTACTGATTTATGTTGCAACAAAGTAAAAATAATGGCTGGTATGGGAAAATTAAAAATTATGATTAGGAGAATTTTCCATTCCTTAAGGACTTTGCTTATTTTAACTCTTTCGTTAGTCTGAACAAGTTAATTCGTGCTCGACTAGCAGGAAACCAGAAGCTCCACACGTGATAAATCATGTGTGTATATATGTATGTATGTATATATATATATATATATATATATATATATATATATATATATATATATATATATATATATTTAGATGGAACGGCATTTTTCTCCAGCGGTGGTACTCCTCCTCACTTCTTCCCGGAATATTTCGATGGATTCATCTCCATCTTCTTCAGCCAGGTACTTGTTTCTTCCTCGGTGGTAGCCAAGGGAATCATCCCCTTGGCTACCACCGAGGAAGAAACAAGTACCTGGCTGAAGAAGATGGAGATGAATCCATCGAAATATTCCGGGAAGAAGTGAGGAGGAGTACCACCGCTGGAGAAAAATGCCGTTCCATCTAAAAATACTATCCCAGCGACGAAAAATTACATCAAACACACACACACATATATATATATATATATATATATGTGTGTAATATTCCTTTACATTCTTGAAAAAATATATCATGAATATCACCTCAATTAATACATTATATATATATATATATATATATATATATATATATATATAATGTATTAATTGAGGTGATATTCATGATATATTTTTTCAAGAATGTAAAGGAATATTTGGAATATAATTGGCTCTGGTTTCAATTGGCATGTGATCAATTTTCTTTCGAAAAAATGAAAAGGCATCACCCCTATCCTGGCAAGAAAAGGGTGGTAACCTATAGATAGCCCGTCCTAAAATTTGTTGTTAATAATAAATGGATGTTAAAATTTAAATAAATAAATAATGTTTAGTTTAAACATGTCTATATTAGGAATACAGATGTTACCTTGTTATTAGGCGCTAATGACCAAGATGTAGATGCGCCGTTAAAAAAAAAAAAAAAAAAAAAAAAAAAGTTACCTTGTTATTGTAATTAGCATTAATGAGCAATGTAGTTAGCTTGTAGTTGTAATCATTATTAATGAGTGCGGGTGTTACCGAGTAGTTGTCAATCAGCAACGTTGAACTATCTAGTTACATTGTAGTTGCCAATCAGCAACGCTGAACTATTTAGTTACCTTGTAGTTCTCAATCAGGAGTGCTCAACTACACAGTTCCCTTGTAGTTGTCAATCAGAAACGCTGAACTATCTAGTTACCTTGTAGTTGCCAATCAATAATGCTGAACTATCTAGTTACCATGTAGTTGTCAATAAGAACCGCTGAACTACCTAGTTCCCTTGAAGTTGTCAATCAGCAATGCTGAACTATCTAGTTACATTGTAGTTGTCAATCGGGAGTCCTTCACTAGCTAGTTACTTTATAGTTGCCAATCAACAACACTGAACTATATAGTTACCTTGTAGTTACAAATCAGCACTGCTGGAATTATCTAGTTACCATGTAGTTGTCAATCAGGAACGCTGAACTATCTAGTTACCTTTTAGTTGTCAATCAGCAACTTTGAACTATCTAGTTACATTGTAGTTCTAAACAGGATTAATGAACAATGTAGTTACCTTATCATGTTTTTTCATAATTTTCCTAAATCCGGTGAAGTTTAGATTCTGATAATTCTGAAGTAATATTAAACTCAAGTAAAATTCGCTGAAAGCAAGCTTGAGTTCCTGCAATTTCCGAGCAGGGACATCACGCTTCTGAAGAAGTTTCGGTGTTTTTCTAAAGAAGCCTTGCTTTCCTTTGTACTCATTTTCCAATGCTTCATCTAATTCACTTTTTAAGTTACCATACTTTCTAGTCGCTTCTGCTAACTTTTCTAAAATGAAATGTATACTCATAATTTAATGGTAGAAAATAATTATTTTTGGCAGCATAAGCAGGAATTGAAAATAAATATACATGCCTGAAAAAAATGTATTTATTTTTGCAAGTTCCTTATCACAATAATGAAAAAACTTTTCATCAAATTTAGCAAAATATCTTCTCACAACTTCTGGGTCTACAAGTTCTGCAGATGGCGCTTGTTCGACTGCAGCGTACAGCATAGATTTCATTTCCTGAAAAATATGTCAATCATGAAGCTTTTGACATGTGATGTTTGACATTTATCAAAACTAAAATGTATACATATTGGTGTTTTGAATAGACAAAGTTTTTTTTTTTTAAAAAAAAGAAGATTTTATCATCTGACCCAAGGAGTTTTTAGCTTTCCATTTATTTTGTTAAATATCTGACGAACGGTTGTGAAATCATGGAAGTGGAAGGTGATTATTAGAAAGCCTAATACATTTTCTACAAAATATGTTCAGGCATCAATTTCAATACAACCATCTAAGATGGAGAAAACTGTATTTGAAGCTTCCGAAAGACTGATTTCATCCCATTGCAGGAGCAGTATTATACGGGTTCTATTCTAAGATTTCAAATTTGTCCGGAAATAAGCATTGGGACAGTGAGAGCACAATAAGCAAATTGTGCTCTCATTGTCTCAGTTCATTAGGTATCGGTGTGTGTCCTATTCTTAGTCTAGTCAAGAGAACATCTTTTCTTATCGTAGTAGTTTAGTTGTGTGCTTAGTTAAGTTTATTTACCTACTGCAATAACTTTAAAAAAATATATATACAGGATAAATAGTAAGCGAAAACTTCCTCAAAAAGGATATAGGCATTACTTATGATTGAACATTTCAAACTTGATTGACTTACATATCTTTGAAAGGCCATTTTATGGAAATGAATTTCCAATAATGTATAATGAAATAGTAGGGGCAACCTCGTGAGTGCTTCAACTCAGGCAATATTTTAAAAGTTGTTAATAAATATTAGTAGTAAAGGGATGATTTATTTAGTAAGTGTTTTTGTATTTTCATCATTTATCATTCAACAAATAGACTGGTATTATATCAGATCACATTAAGCAACCCTGTTCGTAGTTTAAATCGAAATTCAGAAAGATTGTGAGAATATTTATGATAATACAGACAATAACCATCTTAAAGTCTAAGAAGGAAAAAAAAATGTATGCAGCAAAGGAAAACTAATGAACATCTTCAAAGATATTATTTTTTAAGTTATTTCCTTTTGGCCCTCTGATTTATATTGTGTTAATTAATTATTCCTTAACACATATTGTACTCTTTTTAGAAGTAGACAGTAAGCTTAATAGCTACAATATCATTAAAGATAATTTATAGACAATTATAACAATACATAATATTTTATACTTTTGATAAACATATCTTAAGTTCAAAAAAAAGATAAGTACATACAATAAAAAAAAATTAAGCAAGTTTAAGAAATAAAAAATAACTTCATCGCAGTTTATCCTAAGAGGACTTCATATATGAAAGAATGTCAAAACAGGAATCAACGTAAAATTTTCAGTTTGAACTATACCTCATAGTTAATATATTGTTTTCTCCACTCAGGAGTTAAATGAGCAGTTAAATGTTCGGTGAACTTCATGGCTATTCAGATGAAATAACTTTAAAAAATTGCAGATATCAGATTAATAGAAAAATCTCATCTAGAAACGTCCATAAACTAAAAGGAATCATTTTAAACTAAATTTAACTTTTTAAGTACATACAAACAAAGTAACCCGTATTGTAACCTTCCAATTGTCATCGAAGGAAAGTGGGAAATAACAAAATATTTAATTCTAGCCACGTCAGTAGAAAAGAAATACTTAAAAAATTGAAATACCAATTTTTATCCTTGCAACAAAATGACACTAAAAGGTGAAAATATTCATAATTCAATTGCTTCGATGAATTAAATAGCTGAGTATCTTAAAGGCTTTGCCTTTGAGTAAGCAGTGATAGTATTTCTGTTTTCTCAAACCGACTCCACTTTTATATCGTGAAAATGGCGGTCCAAGCTGCGGCTGCTTTATTAGATGAATTAATGGGCAGATACAGAAATCTCGCTCCGACTGAGAAAACGAAAGAACTTAACTGGGAAGATCCGGAGGTAAGGGCAGAATTTCATTATAGCGGCGATTTTAACAAGCCCACATTTTTAATGAATTAGCATTCTTGTGTACTTGTGTTTGCGATGACAAATAATTAAGTTAATTCTGTTGTATTTCTTTTATGTAGTTTCTTTTAAAGTTGGTTTTAATTTTGTATTCAATTAATGTTATTTTGTTTCAGTTCTGCAAATATTACATGGTGAAATTTTGCCCACACGATTTATTTGTGAATACTCGCGCAGACCTGGGAGCTTGTCCGAAAGTTCATGACGATGAAGTTAAGGCCCTTTTTGAGAAATCTACTAGTTATAAAAAGCAGGCTTATGAAGACGAATTCATTAGGTTTGCTCAAAGCATGCTTAATGAGGTAGAAAAGAAAATAATGAAAGGGAAACAGAGGTTGGCCCTTATGAACAAAAGTGAGCCTGTAAGTGTTCATATGTTAATTTTGATTAGATAAGTATTTTAGATATTGAGAAATTGCGCTATCGACAATTAAATTTTACAACTATATAATTTTGTTGTGTAATTGTAACTAATGAGGAGTTATGATAATTGTCACATTTTATATAAACAATCCTAAGTGGAGTTTGAACAGTTAAATATTCTTAGATAAAAGATTTGTTATTCAATTTCTTTTTTACAAGAATAAAAGTCATAAACAAAGCGGCCTGAGGGAACTTTAGTTATTTTGTGATTTGCAGTTTAAGGGTTAGGTAATTGTGAGTGACTGCTGCCCTAAGCCCTATCAACATGAAACTTGGCATACTTACTCATTTTGACCTAATTAAGAAGGTAAAATTAAAAGTAACTCGCGGTCAGGCCTAGAAAATTATTTATTAAGCACTAAAGTTGAGTGATATACAGGTTACAACAGCTGACGAAAACAAACTATTTCTTAACACGCGCATGCGCAGGAATGTCAACTTGGGCGGGAAAGACTTGCTGATTCAAATATACGAAGTGTAATTGAAATTTAGACTCACCTTGTGGTAGCTGACTTGGTCGTAAACTGTCGCTTTTGGGCATACTTGCTATGCGTTTCCGCTCGCTCAAGAAAACATCAAAACCCCTAGTCAATCCAACTCGCAGAAATAAAAAGAATTCTATGCACAAAAGTCGTCCAAGGCAGTTGTTGTAACCTGTATATCACTCAACTTTAGTGCTTAATAAATAGTTTTCTAGGCCTGACCGCGAGTTACTTTTAATTTTACCTTCTTAATTAGGTCAAAATGAGTAAGTATGCCAAGTTTCATGTTGATAGGGCTTAGGGCAGCAGTTGTCCATAATGGTTAGGGAAGACTGCCTTGGACGACTTTTGTGCATAGAATTCTTTTTATTTCTGCGAGTTGGATTGACTAGGGGTTTTGATGTTTTCTTGAGCGAGCGGAGCGAGCGGAAACGCATAGCAAGTATGCCCAAAAGCGACAGTTTACGACCAAGTCAGCTACCACAAGGTGAGTCTAAATTTCAATTACACTTCGTATATTTGAATCAGCAAGTCTTTCCCGCCCAAGTTGACATTCCTGCGCATGCGCGTGTTAAGAAATAGTTTGTTTTCGTCAGCTGTTGTAACCTGTATATCACTCAACTTTAGTGCTTAATAAATAATTTTCTAGGCCTGACCGCGAGTTACTTTTAATTTTACCTTCTTAATTAGGTCAAAATGAGTAAGTATGCCAAGTTTCATGTTGATAGGGCTTAGGGCAGCAGTCACTCACAATTACCAAGGGTTAATATTCCTCTATTTTTGATATATTGTAATGCAGTGTGGAATACCGCTTTATTCACCACTTAGGAATTGTTAATTAACTTTAATTGCTAACCAGTTCAATTTACTTTGGTAAACAGAGGAGGCCCTAGGTAAAAATTGTAAAATTAATTTTTATGACAAATATTGGTACTTATGTACCGTCATTTGGGGTGAGTTCGGACACATTTTCGAGGTTTTCTCGTAATTAAAAAAGACAGAATTTTTGTAAAAATCTGGAAAAATTAATTTATGAACCCTTAACAATCCTCTATCGAATAGTGTATTTTGTTTTTTGAATATCTCAAAAATTTTCAATTTTTCTTATAGCTAAAATATGTCCGAACTCACCCCTACGTGTGGGGTGAGTTCGGACAGCCTTTAATTTCTGTAAAAATCTTAACTTAACCTATAGTTGGAGTGAGCTCGGTCATAATTGACGATATTTTAAAGAGAAATATTTTTTAGATTAACAAAATATTCTTTCACTTTTTCCTTATCAACTTCAGCTCTACACATTTTGATGCTTTGTGTAAGGCGTTCCGTTATGGCTGATTCCTTTTCATAAAGCCTTAAAACCATTCCAGTCTGGGCTTGCTTTAAAATCCTGCGAATTTTTTCCTGACCATCCAAATATGTTTTTACGATTTGGCGAATATCTTAATCGAGTTAATGGAAAGTCCCATTCAGCTGCAGCTTAAATTCCCTTTGATATATTTTTTTTTTTCTTCTTGACTCAATTTTGTTTGGCCGCCACTTTTTTTTTGGTGTGCATTCCTCTAACTTTATCATTTAAAGTCGATTTAGGTATTTTGTTGTACATCGAAACACCTAAATCGATCCGTTGCCTCTCTGAGTGTCTTCTTCTTGGTTTTGGCATCGTCAACCACATTTTTCAAAGCCTCTTTGGAACAAATACTGTTTTCCTTTAAGCCAAGAGGACGCGGGTATATTGCTGCGTGTCCGAACTCACCCCATGGTACGCGAGTTTTTTACTTAACGAAGAAAAAAAAGCTTTTGAACCAAAAAAATTAATATATTTATTTATGTATCATTAGCCAACATATAAACCTACTATAAAATATAAAAAATTAGGGTTTAATTACTTCTAGAGCCTCTACACAGACGTTTGTTTCTAGCATTTCGAAAATCATGGATATTACAACTCACATTAATATATTCGTTACTCACTTTAAAGTGTTCTCAGGGCGATTTCGCCTTACCTACATGGGAAAAATACAATATCGATAGTATTTGTCATGCCAATTATGACCCTAATGAAAAAGTTTGCTCCAGGTCACGTGATTTCCTGCGCCATGCACTATTGTCCGAACTCGTACTACCTGTCCGAACTCACCCCAAAATATGGTACTAATTGCACCGATCTCGAAAGTGGCTCCAGTCAGTGATCCGGATCAGGCAATATGGCGTCCATTTATTAAGACCATTTAAGGCACCAAGACCATGTATTAATATTATCAATGAGTTGGATCGACTAGCGTTTTGATATAACCTTGAGCGAGTGGAAACGCATAGCAATTATGCCATTAACTTATGTGCTACTAATTTCCTAATTAATATAACATTAGCACTTAATTAATTTCTATTAATGCTATGCGTTTCCATTCGCTAAGGTTATATCGAAACTCTAGTTAATCCAACTCATTGGTAATATAGATAACTGCTTTTTCAGTGAAAAATGAGCTGATATGCAATTTAACATTACTTCAAAAGGATCTCTTTCCGTTGCTATTTCATTGTAGCCATATCGGACACATATTCGTTATCGCACAAAGGACACAAATACAAACATACTAAAACACAAACAATACTAAGAACTGAAACAATAAATTGTAAAAAAAAAACTCCAATTTAACAGCAAGTGAACACTAGAACGAAAGAAAGAACAACCAATGAAATTGCCCATAGGGATGAACCAATAGCAATACGCTGATAATGGAGATAACTTCATTTGAGTTGTCATTTCATGATCTGGATCACTAAGCATGACCCTGAACGGGAGCCAGTTCTCGAGATCGGTGCAACTAGTACGTAAGTACCCAAATATTTTTAAAAATTATAATTGTTTGTAACTTCTGTTTAATTTAATTTTATAATGGACTAGCTGTTACCCGGTGTGCAATGCTACACCTACTTTATATTAAATATCTGTAGCCGGGCTTACCATGCTACACATTCTTCATATTAAATAGTTGTAACCCAGCTTCCATGGTACGCCTACTTTACATTATATATTTAAAAAAATGAATGATTATATTATATTTGTCCAAATTATGAGAATATTAGATAATAAATTGAGAGCTCGGCTGAAAAATTTAATTTCCATTTTTTTAAGAGAAAGTGGGGTGGAAAATAAATTAATCCTTATTTTTTAAAAAGTACCCTTATTTTAAAAAGTACCCTTACTTTTAAAATGGTATTACAATTAAATGATTCCAAATAATTTAATTGCAATACCGTTTAAAAGAAAATCCAAACCAAACTCCCTGTGTTTAATTTTTTTAAAGAAAAAAAAATTTGTGGTCCATAAATAAATATTCATAAAAAATAGCAATACAAATGAGGCATTTAATTAAGGTTATGATTAGTTATAAGTTGTAATAACCTACAACTGAAACTATATTCTTTATTTTCATTGATTTTTTTTTAAATATAATATTTATTTATTTTAAGGGCTTCGCATCTAAAGCTAAAACCTCAACCTTTCGCAAATATAATATTAATATGTTATATTGTTTACCTGTTCATGTAATAATCCGTAACTGAGTTTTTTTTATGAATGAAAAAGTAGGTAAGTCGTGCAGGGTGTATGTTATTTATGCCAAAAGGAAAGTTTTAAAAACATAGTTTGTTAATAGTCCTTTCTATTAAAGCTTCTGTTTCAAATTTTATGGTTCATGGGCTCTTCTATAAGGATAGTCCTTCTATCATAGGAAATAGGGGCCTCTAAGAATAAAAACAAATTTAAGATATTTTTCTTGCAGTTATGGACAACAATGAATTAAAGGTATTTGGGAATTTCAATAACGACATTGACTTGGCGAGCAACAATATTTTTACCAGAATTGCAACCGTATTTAAACATTTAGTCCAAGAGCTGGTAACACACTTTTCAAGTGTTTTATGTGCCTTGAAATTGTGCTATAGTGGGTCTCTAGTGTAGATAAAAAGTTAAGTATGTGGTTGCTGGACATACCTTGAAACACCAGGTACTGCACATAGGGGAAAGGTGTTAAAAAAATATGTCACTAAAATGGTATTTTATTCAGAAGCCAACAATCTTTAATGTACAATTAAGGCAAGTTGCTTTATTTCTAGAACAGCCACAACTGTCCTGTCCAGATGATTGGTGCTCATCCCACCAAACAAAAAAAAAAAAAAAACGAAATTACGACATGCAATACACCAAAATTCCAAGGTGCATAAAACACTTCATGAAATGTGCGTTACCAGCTATCCGACTAAATGGTGACAGTCAGAGGATATAACTATCCCAGACAAAAGGAAGCATATGGCAGAATATAATGATTAAATTATTATGGATATTAAATTAATAAAAAATTGCATGGAAAATTTAATTACTTATTCATTTATTAGAACACCACAATTCACGTGACTTCCTCTTCTTATAAAAATAATATTTTAATACATTAATTTATCTGCAAAAAAATAGCATGCAAAAGAAATATTATAAGAAGAATAACTTTATTAAAAAAAAAATTAAAGTGAGGCTGCCCAAATTAATAGGGTTGCTAAACCATACAGCTCTTATAATAATAAAATATTGTTTCAAAATGTGGTGAAAATTAATTCATTTATATAAATTCATTTGTATGATTATAAACATTTATATAATTTATTATGTACATCTATCTATATGCGAATAAAACAATAAGTTAAATATAACAACATTTAATATAATATTTTAATAATATTTGCATATGTATGTGAGAGAATTAATTTCAAGTTCATAAATGTAAGTCCTTTACAAAATGACATTGTTCACAAAGGAGTTTTTAATGTTTAAAAAAATCTTTATGTTTAAAACAAAAAGTTATATCTTTTTGGAACTTTCAACTTCACTTAAAGCTACATATTCTGCATATGGAGACTCTTCTGTACCATCTTTTTTCTTTCTCGATTTCCAGTATAATACATTACCAAATAACCTAATAAGAAAACCAGTGGTGGATTTTCCTTCTAAATGATCATTTAAGAATATAGTCTCTACATCCATCTGTTCAACATTTAGACCCATTTGATATCTTCAACTTCCTTATTTCAACAAAATCTCAAGCATTATTTTGTTTCAAACTATCTATTTCTCTATCCCAAAAATCACAATCGCTTGAACTTTATCAGATTCGCCCTCAGCCAATCCAATACAGCTTATGTTTTCTTGGATAACATCAACATGCCTAGCGACAATGATTTTATTATTCAAAAGTACTTTATATCCCACTTCACTATACTCGATTAAAATGCACATATTCACCTTTTTATCCCATTTAGAAGTTATTATTTGTTCTGGTTTCCTAACAAAATTTTTACTACCATATAAATTAAAGTTAGAAGCATCTGGTTTCTTTCCAAAACAGATTTCATAGGGTATTTTATTGTCAATGGTGTTAGCTAAAGAGGGATTTTTCAAATAAGTTGCTGCACATACCATTTCTGGCCAACATTTTTTTCTACAATATCTTCTGCCAGTAAGCAATGAGATATATTCATAATTGTTCTAGTAAATCACACCGTTTAACTCATGAATTCATGGGGCAGGGATTAATTTTGATACCCTTTTTTTTGGTAGTCATAATTCTTACTATTTAATATTCCTTACCAATGTCACACCTCATAATACCAATTTCCTAAGTTTTCAACCTCATTTACTTATTGAACAAAGGAATGAAAAACTTCTGTTTTAGGTTTAATAGTTTAAATCCTAGCAATCTTACTATTTATTTATTTATACATCAGTGAGACCGCGACAAAGGGAATTCATCACTAAACACTTAAATAACAATAAACAATACTGAACAATTATGAAGAAATTAACATGAGGGCAATCTTACTATAATCATCTATAAATGAAACAAAATATTTTTCACCTTTGAGACTCCTAGTTAAAAAAAGGTCCACATCAGTGTAAACAATTCCAAAATACTTTTAGCCTTGTTCTTATTGTTTTCCAAAGGGACACGGTCCATTTTACAATACAAGTTTTATAAATTTATAACATGTCCAGATAAACTGATTGTTTCATTTCAGTTGTTTGAATTTTATTTTTTTAACATAATCTGAAGTTTCTATGTACAATTTACTATGCTGTTGATTCCTTTAGGTATAATCTATCAAATTTCTGAATTATGTCTTAGGCAGTTGTCAAATCACAAAGAAATTCAAACTGTTTATTTGATCTTGCTGATCCCAATCTTCACCAACTTTGGTCTCCTTTGCCTTTTCAATGACATTTACACACCTCATCAGTTTAAAAAAAAAAGTTAAGTGTTTTTCCACATACTAAAACCCTCTCCATCAAATACCAGTACAAACATATTCATTTAACAGAAAAGTGAGTGAGAGATTATTCAACCGAATACTATAACCGACATTGCAACCTTCCTTTACTAAAGAGAAAAAACTACCTCTCAACAAAAGTTTTGAAATTATTATAGTTCTGAATAGAAACATGACCACTTAATTATATTATATTAGTCCAAATTATGATTAGATAAACACAGAACATTTTTATGATATACTTATTTATACGATATTAGTCTATATTCTGGTTAGAGCAGTGTTGCCCTAGGCAATCAAATGAAAATTGATTTGATATGAAGAAAACTGATCTGATATTAAGGAAATTAATCTTAAAAAATATGATATTTTATTATATGATATCTTATATGATATTTGTCCAAACTCTGAGAATATAAACCTACTATTTAGATAAACAAACAAAGGTTTTTTTATTGCACTTCTTCTTAGAAGGAGGGGCAACACTGGAAAGAAAATGCCGATTTCTGACTATAAACTCTTCTGTATATGACAGTTTCGAACTCGTTACTTCCAAACTATGAATCCTAGAAGATTTTTAGCTAGCCTACGAGATTTCCCGGATCAAGACGTATCTATGTGCGAAGTTTGGTCAATATCAGTCAAACGATGTGGATTTGTATAAGGAACAAACAAACAGAAAAACAGACACGTGATTTTTATATATATAGATTTAGTAAGGTCATACGGTTTGATTGTCCTGGCATTTGGGGCTATAATTAAACCTGGCATTTTTATTTATTTACACATTTCATTTCATTTCTCTCAGATCCTTTTTTTTTTTTTTTTTTTTTTTTTTTTTTATGGGGCATCTACAGATATGCCATTAGCGCCGTCCACATTCTCATCAACTGACGTTCTGAAAGACAACTTTTTATATTATTTCTTTTGAGTGAGTAATATATATTTAATTATTTTTTTTTATGTATTTAATATTCTATTTTTCCAGCCCTCGACAATATCTGCTGCCCAAACCCAGCGCAATGATGAACAAATCAAGCTTTTAACTGAAAAGATCAATTCCCTCGTTAACGAAGCCGAGGCTGCTGGGATTGAAGGGAACGTCGAACAGGCTCAAGGTCTGATGAAGTTGTGTGACCAACTGAAAGAAGAACGGGAAACCCTCCAGAAACAAAACGAGAACAGTGCTTGGTCACAGGTTTGTCATCCAGATCTATTATATTTTACTCACCATTAAGGGGCCCCCCACACTGGCCAAAATTTTGAGCACAAAAATTGAGCTTATTTTTGAAAAAAATACTGAATGGTCTTGGACCCTTCACACTGCACAAAAATATTGCACAAATTTTTAAGGCAGTTCAATCACTTGGGTCATTCTTTTCTATGTATATACGTGCAATTGAAAATACATTGACATAAAAATCCAAAAGAATGTATTATTTGAATCAAAATATTTAATCAAATCAATATATTTTTAATATACAGGAAAAAATAAAGATGAAAAAGCATATAAAATACTTAAAAATGTATATTAAATGCACACATGCTAAATGACACACAAACAATATTTAGCCAGCCCCCTCACACAGCACTCTCATGCTACAAAATTTGTCAGGTCTGCAAACATTTTCTAAACTTTCAGAAAACTTTTGAAGGCTCTACAAAATATTGAATACCCATTTTTTGCTCAAAATTTCTCCTCAGACCTGCCGGAATATACACATGTTCAGGCGACCGGTTTTCAGGTGGACTGTTCAGGCCTAATTGACCGTGTGTAGCTTGCTTTAGAAGTTATTTGTAGGTTTTGATATTTCGTGAAAAAACGAAGATTTAAGACGCCGCAACAGGAAACTGGGGTGAGGAGGAACCGCGCTAAAATAATTCGCTATTGATTTAATCACAATAAATAAGTTAATTGTTTTATCACACGATTGAAAAACTGATTACTTGATTGAGCTTAACTAACATAGTTACCCTTCACTGGTCGGCTAAACTTCGTATATTTGCTTCAATGTTGTTTTATCATGTTTCAACTGCCTTTTTCAGACTCAATGAATATGTGCAATTCAGAAAGAAATTTATTTATTTCTGAGAATCTCACTACTAATATAGAACATTTGGAAGCCCAAAGAACTGATTTATTATATTTTATATTTAAAGGAACCAATGGCCATAGTACTGAATAAATTTGTTGTTATTATTGTACTTCTAGACGGCAGAATTAGCAGCTGCACAGGAAAAGCAAATGGAAGTGTGTGAGGTTTGTGGAGCATTCCTCATTGTCGGAGATGCCCAATCTAGAATCGATGACCATTTAATGGGGAAGCAGCATGTTGGTTATGCAAAACTCAGGTCTTCTCTTGAGGAAATTATGGTGAGTTATTTCTTTCAGTAAGCACAAAAAAAATGCATATATATATATATATATATATATATATACATACATATACAGTTTAACCTAACCATTTTCTGAGGAATATGCTTAGTTATGTAGCTCCTGTGTGATGTTTCTACTAGAGCTTCATATTTCAGGCAAACAGAGCTAAAGACAGGGAGGAGAAAGAAAGGAGACGTGAAGAGGAGCGTAAAGAAAGGCGGGGTAGAGATGATACTGACAGGAGGAAGGAACGGAAGAGGGATGATGAAAGGTGCGTATTATCTTAAATGATTTAAAATTTACCATTTTTAAAATACTTATTTATTCTCTATTTCAAAAAGCAAATTTCAACATTCATGACATAGAGTGTCTACTACACAAAAATCATGAATTTTCAGTTTTACCAGAGTCTAATGTAATCCCGGTACTTCTGTGCTTCTTCTTTTCTTTTTTTTTCTTTTCCTGCGCACCGACAACTGGGTGATTAGCGCCGGCATCCATGGTGCGGCAAGGAACCTTCTCAACAGGAGGGACTCGAACCCACCATCTCCCCCATGAAAATCTAAGGCGCTGGCCACTAGACCATGAAAAGACCCTTCATTCGTAATTTTCATAAGGCGACACAATACTATCTGCCTCCCCCATCCCCTTCCTCTGTTAGATTACTTTTTTGTAGCATTTACACATCAATTATCCATTATTTACATATATTTTTATTTATTCATATTCAGAGTTTTTCATGCAGAATTAAATATTGTGATTATGTACACTTTAATTTACTAAATTATGTACATTGACAATAAATATTTTTAGAAATTTTGAATTCTTCTACCATAGACAATATTTTTCAGGCTGCTAATTCCATAGTCATAGTCATTCTCAAATTTTTAGTATCATAGTTTCTTCGCCTTTAAAATTAATTTAACTATAATCTTTAACATATGATGTACATTTTATGCAGTTTTATTAATTGTTTTAAATGTATGTAAAATTGTAAGTTTATAGATATCCCAGTAATCCGTGTAAGGTTACAAATAATTTTAAGCTAAAGTTAAGGCTTTTTCTTTTTATGTGAAATTATTTGCTTATCAATGTGCATGACATTTGCATTTCAAGTCATGAAATTGGCTTTCCAAAAAGTAGTAGGCACCCTGTAACATGGTAAAAAAAAAATCCCCTAAAACTTCAAAAAGCAATTTTAACTTTACAGGAGAAAGAAAATATAAAGAAGCTGAAAAGTGGGACCAGGAAATTATATAATTTTTCTCCTATTTTGTTTGACTGGCTTTTCATTTTTATTTATTTATTGTTTTAAGGAAAGACAAGGAAAAAGATAGAGATAAGGAAAGAGAGCGAGAGAGGGAAAGGGAGAGAGACAAGGAGAGGGAGCGAGAGAGGGATAGGGACAGAGAGAGAAAACGCGATGATAGAAGGTAAATAGGATTTTCAGGTATTAATTCCATTAAATCTCAACTACATTTATCTCTTATCGGCAAGATTTAGTATATTATTATTCACTAATAAAATTCCATTTATGAATCTGCAAATTAGACAAAAGCACAATAAAATTTTACTTCACACTTAATATATTTTTATTTATTCTCAAATATTTTATTTAAAAATAGAATTCCTGCCAAATAGTAGAAAAATAAAAGAAGCAAAACTTAAATGACAACACTTAGTTTTACTCATTAGAGGTTGAATTATTATGAAATTTCAAATGCATTAATTCATTAAAAGATATTTATATAGATGAAATTGAAGAAACTTGCAAATTGAATTTAACGCTTTGGTTGCAATTAATGGTTAAGATCATTATTAGCTAAGGCATCTTCCAAACTCATTACAAAAAAGTAAATATTTGAATTTATTTAAAGGAGATCACACGATCGAGAGCACAGTAGAGACAGGGAACGTAAGAAGTCAAGGCATGAAGATCGCCATAACAGACGAGGTAAGTGTGCTTTTATTATCAGAGCTGATTTTGGTAAATTATCTTTCTTTACTTTGACAATTTTCTCAAAATCAATTATTTAACCCTTCAAACGCTGTGAGCGCGTACATACAGGTGTGAAAAGCAGTGCCCCCAGTGGTCTGGAGGCATATATTATGTGGGCATGAAAAGCAGTGCTCCCACCCCTCTAGACGCATATATGACGGTGTGAAAAGCTGTGCCCGGGAGAGGCAGTACTCTAGACGCATTTATGCAGGTGTGAAAAGCTGTGCCCGGGGGAGGCAGCGCTCTAGACGCATATTTGCAGGTGTGAAAAGCTGTGCCCGGGGGAGACAGTGCTCTAGACGCATATATGCAGGTCTGAAAAGCTGTGCCCGGGGGAGGCAGTGCTCTAGACGCATATATGCAGGTGTGAAAAGCTGTGCTCCCAGCGCTCTAGACTCACATATGCAAATGTGAACAGCAGTGCTTCCAGTGCTCTAGACGCATATATGTGGGTGTAAAAAGCTGTGCTTCCAGCACTCTAGATGCTTATTTGCGGTCTGGGTTCTACACTCGCCATGATCGGCTTGACTCATAGTTTTTTGTATTCCTTCTCTCTAAAAACGGTCAGTGGTCAGAGGGGCATACAAAGAGAGGAATCATTTATTTTTAAACAACTGTAAGACAGGAAAAATGGTATAGAAGGAACAATGAGGGCTAGGAGCCCTCACTGTTACGGTGTAAGTAGACATAGCCCGCCCTTCACATCTGTGAAGATGATCGTCCCGCACGACAGTTAGCCATTATAAGATTAATTAGATGTTATTTTTTACGGTAGGCAACTTCATCAGTTTTTAGTGTTTCTTATGTAGTCTTTATTGAAATGACCATTTGCAAATGGTTTACCATAGGGAATATTTCCTTCCCAGAAGTTCTCACAGGCATAATTGAACCGCACGATCTATCTGAACAGGCCTTAGTTTTTACTACTTAGTGAAAGGAGGAGAGAAGTGAGGCAACTTAACTTCCTGTATTCTCCAATGACCGGTCGTGCGTACAGCTTTGAAGCTGCTGTCATGCCTGATTCAATTTTTGTTTTATTAAATTAATGATTTAATCTCTCCTTCAGTTCAGCTTTGTTCTTAAGCCAAATGATCAGCAAAAATGTATTGATTAGTTTTGTTGTTTTGCAGAACGTAGCAGCGAGTCACACCACAGGCGTCGACGGGACTAGAGCGGTCAGTGTAGCATATCCACAGGTAAGTGGAACTTCAGTCGAACGGTCCCTCCCACTGATTCGGAGAAGCACCTCGGATGGAATGTTCTATCTTGTAGCCGTTAGCCTTGAGATTGCGGCTGAGTAATTGCGTGTGTAGCTTATCGCCTAGAGGTGCTTGCTCCATGTGCAGGGGACCGGAATAATTCATCTTGGAGTTTTATTTTACTTTTCAGATGGAACGATAGAAAGGTAAGTGGCCTTGACCCCTAACTCTCCCAGCAGGCTCAATCTATTCATCTTCAGCATGCTCATTTTATTTTATCTCTACCCTTACACATTTTTCTTACCTTTTTGTAGAATAAATACTTGCCTCTTTTTGACATGTCACTACTTAGTTTATGTGCTCCACAATTGAATTGTGTTTGATACCTTTCCTTTCATACTAATTTGTTTTCATTTCCTCAGTTGCACCTTTATAGCTCTTCTTTTCTTATCAGAGACATTTCAAATAGAATATCTTTCTTGGTTAAAGGTGAGGATGAGGAAGTTTCAATGGATTCTTGAAATGACTAGTAGGAGTTACTCCCTGAAATTGTTTGAAACTTATAAGTTATAACTGCGACGTTTTGAACCTGTTTAGGTTCATCAACAGACATCTTAAATGAAGTCACGTTAAGGTCTATTATAATTTTGATAATTTCATGTTAAGATCCAGAATTTTTAAGTTAATGTTTTACTCTCAAAATTCAAAATTATGGACATTAACATGATTTAATTTAAGACACCTGATAATGAACCTTCACAGGTTTGAATTGTTGCTAGTATAACTTAATGTTTTAAGCAATTTTTGGGAGTAACTCCTGCTATTTATTTCTGCAATATCTTTCTTGGGTATCCATAATAGGAAGTAATTAAGTTGTTGCTAGTTCGTTTTCTAATTGTTGTCTTTATTTATTTCTAAAAGGACTGTGATGGGTAACTAACCATTTGAAACCAGAGTGACATAATATTTGGCAGAAGGGCTTGTTTAATTATCGTCATGTAGTTTGGGAAGGATTGGACATCGCCATTATCGTGTGAAACTAATTCGTGTTCAGAATGGCTCCTTCATGCTAAAGCACATTTATTGGTTTTGACTTACAAATCAGAAAAAAATAGATTGAAATCGATTTTTTTCTTAACTACGAGGTACCATTTTAAAGCTTATTAAATAATGCAACTTTTGAGGCGGAGGCAAACCTCTAAGTCTAAAAATATCTGATTAAGAAAATGTTGAATAATTTAATAAAACACTAATGTTAAACATTCTAATTTATATGGCTTTTAATGTAGCTCTTAATTTACATGGTAATATTTCAATGTCGGGTGTTTCTTATTGGAAATTTAATGCAGATTCTACAAATGTTATCGTTATTTACGATACATTAATCGCAAATCCTAAAAACACAGTTTTTCTTAAAAAAAAAAAAAGCCTGTAGTTTTTAAAATAGACAAAAGATTGAGTAGCTCCTCTACATTTTCAGATAGAACGCTCATTTTTGCGCCATTGAACTACAAATGGGATGCAGAATAAACCCTTAAAGTTATGACATCTCAACGTGGGACACTCTGTATAATGATATTTATAGCTATGCTTATTTTGTTCATTTTGACTTTAGAAGGACAACGTCCAATCACTCACTGCAGATATCCACTGGCCCTCTAGGCTGAGGAACAATTGCTCTCACACTTGATGAGGACATCACACAGCACACTATACTTACAGAGAAAGGTCAACTGCCATACACCACATGAATAATACCTCATACACCCCATAGTTACAGAGATAGGCCAACTGCCGTACACCACATACACCCCACACTTACAGAGATAGGTCAACTGCCGTACACCACATACACCCCACACTTACAGAGATAGGTCAACTGCCATACACCCTACACTTACAGAGATAGGTCAACTGCCGTACACCACATGCACCCTACACTTACAGAGATAGGTCAACTGCCGTACACCACATGCACCCTACACTTACAGAGATAGGTCAACTGCCGTACACCACATACACCCCACACTTACAGAGATAGGTCAACTGCCATACACCCTACACTTACAGAGATAGGTCAACTGCCGTACACCACATGCACCCTACACTTACAGAGATAGGTCAACTGCCGTACACCACATACACCCCACAGTTACAGAGATAGGTCAACTGCCGTACACCACGTACACCCTACACTTACAGAGATAGGTAAACTGTGGTAGACCACAACAGTACACTGCATAGACCGACCCCCACACTTACAGAGAAGGTCTACTACAATTCACACCTTCTTTATGTTGGCAGGGAGATTGCCCACTCTGAAATAAAGCCATCACGAAATCTCAACATATACAGACGTTTTTTGAGGAAGCCCAGACTAGCTAAGCGCGTAGTTTTGTATGTGTATAACACTGATGAAAGGGAAGGATTGAAGTCCAATCTTGTAAGAAAGTAAAAACTTTTTTGAGAGGAGATCGTTGACCGTTGATGATGCAAGGTAGGGATTGTCGGGGTTCGGTCACTGCTACTTAATAAAACTACATTTTATCATAAAAATGGTTTTATTGTGCCGACGTTTCGGCTTGAACTTCAAGCCTTCATCAGGGCGATGGGAAGATAGAGAACTATTCCTCACAAATGCGGGATCATTTCTGCCGTATAAAACCATTTTTATGATAAAATGTAGTTTTATTAAGTAGCAGTGACCGAACCCTGACAATCCCTACCTTGTAAAAACTTTTTTGTCTTACAATGGATTTTGTAACCTATCTCACATTTTTTATATTTTGGGGCTATTGACTACCGTCATTAGCACCAAACTATCTATTTTTTTTAACAATTGGGTTATTAACACCGGGCTATCTACAGGTTACCACCCTTTTAAAATAACAACAGCACGTGTGGTCAGTCACTGATTCAGGTACTAGCTACGCCCTGCATTGCTTAACTTTGGAGATCAGTGGGAACCAGTGCATTGAACGTGACTATGACCATTTACAACTATCTCTTTTCTTTTTTTTACAGCGCATCAACATCTAGGCCATTAGCACCATACTATCTGTATTATTTCTAGCTTCATTTGTCCCAGGGATGGGCTGATTCTGCACTTCAAATATTGAATATTTTATTTAAGCTTTGCCAGACCCTTGATGTAAAGATTTAGAAGGCTTCCAAGTAACAAACTATCCCAGTTCAATTGGGAACTTGGGAAAACTGAGAAATTACAATCAAGTAGTTTTTTTTTCTGTGTGTGTATCGGCTGCTGAGGCCATCAGCATAACTTCTTGATTTCTTCTTGTTGTCATCATAATTCTTAATTCATTTTTGAAGAGTGTCTGTTATCTCCCTGTGCTTACAATTCCAAGGATAAAACTTGAAGATAGAGTATTTAGTAATGTTGGATCTCCAAATTATTTTAGTTCCTTCTGTGTGCTGAATGTAGGCGAGCTTCTCTAGGTGAGTCCTTCCGAGTGCAACTGTAGGATGAGCATGGCTTTATAGAACAACAAAACAATGTAGAATATTTTTTCATGTTCTTATCGCTTTATATTCTAATGTGGTCAGCTGCATTTTAGATTTATACAATTTTATTCAAACATTAAACATACTGAACATTTATTCGAAACACATAACAGACTTGTTAGTGTCAAAAATATGGCAAGGAATAATTAATAAGGAAAAGCAGATAAAGAAAGGGTTCTGAGTTTCCTTCTGATTGTTATTGTATTTATTACAAATCATCGTTCAAATCTAAATATCATGATCCAATCCTTCACTTGAGCCTTGAGGTTCAGCTCGGAGGATTTGAGCGTTATAGATAAACGTTTTCATCATGCTGATTATGACTGCCATTAATACTTAATCTATTTTTTTTTTGTAGATTTTACATTTTAACTCTTTCTGGACTCACATACAGACTTGTCATTCTCTCAGATAGCCCTGCCTTCACCGCGTCTCCCTCCTCAGACCGGCCTGTATTAGCTCCTAAACGCTCTGATTCTAGCTCTACGTTCCACGCTATTACGCTATCTCTAACTCATTTATTTAGTTTATCTCTATTGTTATTAATTTACAAATTGCTCAGTTACCTTTTTTTTTAATTAGAAATTATTATTATTACATTAGCAATAAGAATAGATTAATTCTTGAGCCTTGCTGTTAAACAAGTCCTCTTAATCCTTTACGTTACTCTATTTTATACAATTCTTCTTGTCTCTTCCTTTTGTCGAGTAAAGACTTTAGACTGAAAATTACTGAGTTCTTCCTAAAGGACCAAAATGTGATACAATAAATATTTTGTAAATGTTGACTCTTTTCCTTTTCCTTATCTGCTATATTTTGTAATTTATTGTTATAATTATTTCATTTTCTATTTATATGATATTTCTTTATATATTTGTGTATATTTACCATTTTCCAAAGCATTTTCATCTCCGCATTCTTTCTCAATTTGAGGATCCAAATGAATGTATTTAGGTTTTTTAATTTACTTTGTTGTATAGTTTGTGTTAACATCTGTTTAAGTAGAGTTTGCCTAAACCTCAAAGCAGTCTTTCCCTTCAAATGTTTTTCTTCGATTCTTCATAGGCTAGGATTCGAACCCACATCCTCCATGCTCAGGTGCGTTGCTAATTATTCTAACAGGCTTTATGTCATCAGCACGCAATTCAGTTGATCTAAAGCTGGCAATGCTTCATTTTATCAGAGATAGGCAATGTTATTGTCATATGAAGCTCAGAGCAGCTACCAAAACTGGAATTTTAAGTTAATAAAGCACTGTATAATAGAGAGGACGTCAGTGACTTCATTTTCTCGAGAAATTGCCTCATTTGGCTGAAATTAGAACCTTTTAGCACTTTCTGAAGGAATCTAACTTTTGAGATTCCTTTGAGAATTTCTCACGAAAGAATTTTTTGAAACATTTCTTCAAATCTTCTTTGACCCTACTAAATACAAAAAATTACCCTCATTATATATATATATATATATATATATATATATATATATATATATAGGTACGTAGGTAGTTGGTAAACTCTGGTAACTAGTTCAAATATTTTATTTTGAAGTTACATGTGGCATGTCATACACCAGGTTACAGAAACATTTCGGCTATAAGCCATTTTCAATCTATAAAATATGGCTTAAAGCCAAAACGTTTCTGTAACAAAATTTAATAACCTAGTGTGTGACATGCCACACCATATGTAACTTCAAAAAAAAATATATGAGGACTGAGCTGTTACCAACTACCTGCAACATCTTAATCTTCAACTTAGGATCAACATAATATTTATTTATATATATATATATATATATATATATATATATATATATATATATATATATATATATATATATATATATATATATATATATAGATAGATAGATAGATAGATAGATAGATAGATAGATAGATATAGCTATCTGTGACAGAGAGGTGGGAGGGAGGGAGAGTGAGAAATACCTGTTAGCCCTTAAACAAACGATTCTTATTTCACAGTTAGGGATTTTACCTATCCAACCTGTCCTATCTCTTATCCCATATGACCATAAGCGGTTAACACTAGAGCAGCGACAATTTTTGTTTTTTAGAAATTGGGAACTTTTAAATAGAAAAGAATTTGAATTCAACTTTAATAATTGTATTTCAAATTGGAAAAGTTAAGTAATAATACCTGCTTTGATTCTTAGATTTTTAGCATACTAACCAATATGTACACTTAGAATTAATAAATTGATTAAATGGTCATTGGCAAGAGGTAAAAATAAAGAATTCCCATTTTCATCAAATTGGCCTTTCTTCACCCAAAATTCTGTGTTATCCTCCACTCGAGGCGTTCTCACCTCCATTCACAGCATCAGGGTGTTATTTATTTTGTCCACTCGCCATAAACAACTGAGAAACCTTTATTTAATTTTATTTTTACATATTGGTTACATAAATGCTTGATATTCTAGAAATACTGGAGATATTATTAATGACTCGAAAGAGTTGAATCGAGAGTTCTGAAAGTGCTTTTGGAAATTCTGATTTAATACTATTTTATATTAATCAATTCATATTGATACTTCTAATAACATTACAGTATGATATTAATACGTGTATTTATAAACGAATTTTATTTATACGAAATAATAATACTTTCATTATTTTTGCTAATAACATTTGTCAAAGATTGATCTCGTTAAAATATATTGTCTTTCTAAATATAGGATAAAGTAGATTCTATGATTTTAGTAATTTGGTGCCATTCGGAATGGCAGCTTCGAATAATTCACAATTCCATGTATTTGATGCAAAAAGACAAAAGATGCTTATAGACCATTAGCTCAATAGATGTTAGATAACATTTTTCAACTTCCACCCCAGTATTTTTTGTTTAATCTTTCTAAGCATCCATGAAGAAGGAGAATTTTTTCAGCACCTCTGAAGAAATCAACCCACTTCCTCCGAGTTGAGAATTTGCCATGCTACCCTCTGTAGAATAATAAAAGTCAGATAATGCAGTAGATACGAAAAGCTGAGCTCAGGGGTTCAGGCTTCGGCAAATGATGGGGAATGCAGTGCAGACTGAGGGATGATGATTAAGAATTTAATTAAGCTTAATCTCAGATCTGGCTCGACTTTTTGACCATTTAAAATGATTAAGAATCATATATGTATCGTTATACATTCTATGACTATACATTTTGATGTTCCCCTTATTGGAAATATATACAATTGTGATGTGCTCATAAAATGGATGTGTCTGTTGGAGGAGACTGGCAGCGGATAGCCTGTTGTCTTGGTCCTTCATGCTCTGTAGCGCCCATCATGTAATATAATGTAATGATGTACTCATGTTATGAATTGTTGCCTATTAGCCTAGATTCTATATCCCCCTCCTATTTCTTCCTGCTACATTTCGCTGGATTCATCTCCAGCTTCGTCAGGCAGGTCATTGGTTTTATCCTTGGTCGTAGCCAAAGGGATGCCATTTTTCTTGAACTGGGCTGCTCATATGCTGCTAGCCTCACATTCAATGGTGTTGACGATCCCTGGTATTCGTTGGGCCAGTGTCCGGTAGAAGCGCTGGTGGGCTCGTCTGTTTCCTTGTTGTAGAGGGTTTTAAAAAAGAGAGAGGAATAAGTGAACATTTCCATTGTTCTCCTATGACAAGGCCTCAATAATATTCAGAAGGGAGTAATAGAGCTAAGAGGTAGTATTTTGGCAACGGTTCGTTACATCTTGCGATTCATACTGATATTGGATTTCAGAATATAACTACATTGCATATTATTAGCTTTAGGCATCGGCTGCTTTTTGCATCATTTATATGAAGGGCTAAATCCACTTGGAGTGGATCGACGTTAGAATTAAGTCACATATCCAATAATAAGAAGGAAATCCACTCTCATCTCTTTCAATTTTCTTATCTGCTATTTTAACATAATTCCATTTCATGTAATCTATTAATCCTTCCCCTTTCTCATTTCATATTTGACTTAATTCCATATATTATCCAAAGAGGATTTAAGTATTTTTTACTTAGCCTTCCTTTTACTTGTGGAGAAAAAGCAAGAAATGCCTAGGTTATGGTTATTATAACAATATTTGTGAAATAGTAGCCCGGAGTTTTGGCCTGGGAGTTTTTTTGCCCTGCATTCTCTCAGCCGTTGAAGGGGACTTCTTCTACAAAACAGTTCAATCAGGTATTTATTGCCGCACATAAAAGATTATTATGAAGTAATGATTGCGTTCTTTCCAGTAAAAGCAATTAGTAAAACGGATTTTTTTTTTTTTTAGCTGAACTGCAATCACTTTTCTACTTGTTTTTCCTAAACAATGATAATTCAGTTTGAAGAAAGTCTCAAAACTAATCTCATATCGAAAAGTGATTGCTATATTATCTTTTCTTTCTTTTTTTTTTTTTTTTTTAAATTTTAATATTTCAATTTATCTACAGGTTACAGGCACATTATCTGTTGCAATTATTTCTAAGCTATTGATGAATAGATTTTATTTCAATCACTCTAAAGCTGTTAAATTTCCATTTTCTCCAAAGATTTAATCCCCTTTTTAATAAAATCTCTTAAAGAACAGATAATGTGTAGCTATGCCCATAATGAGAGAATCGAAGAGAAAGAAGCCGGAAACTATATCGCAGGTATTTAATAATAAATATTTGAGTTGTTTTTGGTTTCGGAGAGTTAATTTCTGGGTTTTTAATATAGCCTCATTCCTGTCGTGGGGACAGACATTGGGCTGCGGAGATAACTCGAGGAGATAGCTACATTTCCCGCTTTGGGTTTGGTGATTTCAGATGAGCTAGAGGACGAGGTGCCGGACAGATGTACTTCGCACGCAGCTACAGCACCAGTTGAGAGGTGGGTTCAATATAAATAACCTCAAATATAAAATCTCCTCTCAAAGGTACTCGCTCTCCTCAAGATCTCGCCAGCGACCAGCATCTTCATTTATCAAGGTATGCTGACCAACCTTGAATCCAAGAAAATTATAGGAATTATTAGCTATTTTATTTTATTTTTCTAATGTCAATCATCGTCTGTGGATATAAGGACTATTAAATGAACTCTTTATGTGTGTGTAAAACCTTTGTATAAAACTTGTACAGCATTAAAAAATTATCTCTGTAATTGTTGTTGATGTGAGAGATTGAGTATAGATTAGGGATGATACCTCATTCTACTTGCCCTAAGCTCAGCTCTCGATAGATTTGTTAGTTATGTGAAAATTCACTATTAATCGTCACTCGTCAGAGAGTGGTTCTATGAAATTCCTTTGTTCATTTGTTGCAACATGAAGAGCGTTTTGAATAAATCCTTTTCCATTTAGAACTATTATCTAATCATGTATTATTCTCTTTATGCTTGTTTCGTTCTCATGTTGTTTCAAATCATTAAATGTTTCGTTGTAGTTTTTATGACTATCAAGTCCAATTGAAAGTCCAGTCGCCATGGGATACTCCAAGAAAATAGGTATTCGTTTTATATTCATATATATTTACAATTTTACCTATGTTTATATTTATATAAAACTAAAATATAGAAAAAATGATTCAGTAACCAGTTTTGTCTGTACAAATTGTTTTGTTTCTGTTCCCCATATTGGAAGAGGTCTCTGTTAAGTTTCATAACTCCTCGAATTTGTGGATTCTTTCAGTTTTACAGGTAATTCATTTAAATTGTACTTTTTATTTTATTCCCATGAACGTTTGATTATTATGTCACATAATAAACTTATATGCTTAAGAATTGTTGCTTATTCTCCTCTTCCTCTCCTTGACTTTCTCCTCTCTGGCTGATTTGCAGTACAACAATGTAAGTAGTAAACCCATACTTATGGTAAGTACAGGTTTATATTAAATAGCTGTTACCCAGTGTGCCTTGCTACACCTACTTTATATTAAATAGCTGTTACCCGGCGTGCCTTGCTAAACCTACTTTATATTAAATAGCTGTACTCGGCGTGCCTTGCTACGCCTACTTTATATTAAATAGCTGTTACCCGGCGTGCCTTGCTACACCTACTTTATATTAAATAGCTGTACTCGGCGTGCCTTGCTACGCCTACTTTATATTAAATAGCTGTTACTGGGTCTCCTCATGGTCTAGTGGCTAATACCTTCGATTATCATGCGGGAGATGATGGGCTCAAGTCCACTAAAAAAAAAAAAAAATGTTACCCGGCATGCCATACTACACCTACTTTATACTGAATAAATCTAATTTTATATTAATTTAATTAAGTAGGTATTAATTTATATCATTTCAAGGTATAAGTTTGTTGGAACAAAAGAAAAATGCTGCTTCTAGGAGCTCTTGCTAAATTCCACTCTTCCTCGACAAAAATTAAGAAAATTGATCTTAACCAGAATGCAGTTTTTATTTATTTAGATATAGATATTCTTCTCCCTACCATGTTAAACTATCGAATATGCAAATCAGAGCTACCAGAGAATGGA
Source organism: Gonocerus acuteangulatus (assembly GCA_946811695.1). Taxonomy (NCBI): domain Eukaryota; kingdom Metazoa; phylum Arthropoda; class Insecta; order Hemiptera; family Coreidae; genus Gonocerus; species Gonocerus acuteangulatus. Next base: position 93,007,111 of record OX328127.1, on the reverse strand, counting down.
CATATTCTATCCATTGACCAAGTAATATATTGAAAAATGGTCATATTTGATACTTTATTTAATACATTAAAGGATGTTCTAAAGGGGTTAGAGTTGTGTCAATTTACGACAAGCCATATCATCTACCATACTAAGTCTTAGTATGGGTGGCGAGGTAACCACACATGGGGATTTAGTGGCCCCTGAGGAGGTGGCATAAAGGCCACGAAACATGTAGGGCGTGCCAAAAATAAAATAGTACATAAAATGGAGTACTATTATTTCGACCTGTGCCATATTTATATAAAAAATAAATAAAGGTCAGAAATCGTGGAATTATATATATGTATGTATATATGTATATATATATATATATATATATATATATATATATATATATATATATATATATATATATATTCAAGGAATATAAAACCTGTTCCATTCAGTGTTGCACCTTCTTCAACAGAAATTAAGAAAATTTATCTTAACCAGCATTCAGCTTTTATACAGGGTGATTCAGGTCTAAGTCGCCAAACTCTAGGAGGTTATTCTAGACATCATTTCCAACAAAAAAGTTCATTTGAAGTATGGTCCGATTCCGAAGGGAAAAGCAGTTATGTCCAATTTTCTGTTTTTCCAACGTCATGATTTTTTAGCGCGGTTCCTCCCTCCCTTCATAGCGAGGAACCCCGCTTATAAGGTTGATCTCATGAAACAATTCGGAAGTGCCGACTAGAAAATTTTGCGTTTCAGAACCCCTAGAGACCGAAAATAACAGTGGTTCAAATGTGTATATATTTATTTATATACAGTAGAATCTCTCATATTCGACCATAACGGGACCGGGCCATGGTCAGAACGGCCAAAAGGTCGGATATCGGGAGAAACAAAAAACACACCTTTCAAAGTTATAAAAATAGCTATAATGTACATACATACTGTAATACAACTTTATTGTAATTGCAAAACTGTTGCTATATACATTTCAAACATTTACTCTTTTGAAAAGATGAACAACATTTAAGCATACTTTATTTAAAGAATTCAGTTATGCATTTTTAGCGCGGTTACTCCCTATCTCCATAGGGAGAACCCGCTTATGAGGTTGACCTCATGACGCAATCTGGAAGTGCCGACTAGAAACTTTCACGTTTCAGACCCTATAGATCATGAATATATAGGTGGCCCAAATTTGTATTTGTGTGTATTTATATATATGCTTGTCTGTTCGCGCTCTAGCAAGCTCAAAAATGGTCCGATTTTAACGAAATTTGGTATAAAAATCTGTCGTCTAATTTGAAAGGACAAGTTCGTTAACCAGCAGAATCCTTCCACTAGAAGATAGTGTTTGGGGCGAAATTCGCGCAAAAAAATCGTAACGTTTACGTTTTTGTGTTTATATGCTTGCAGGTACTTGTTTTATAGGTTTCTTAACATAAGAAAACGAATGAAACCATTTATAAGGCGATATCTGCAACCGTTCCTGAGAAAAGTGGAATCAATGTTTTTGTAAGTCATTATATTTTTGTGAGTACTTAGAATCGCCGGATTCAATTGAAATATTTTCTACAACTTGGAAATTAATCCCAACTAAGATGTTTAAATTTTGGTTATATTTGGAGTTAAGGAAGTATGCGAAAAAAAATATTTTATTAATTGACATGAAAAGTTTTCGGATCTTCATACATTTTTCGTAAATATCTCGATAACGTTTGGGAAATCGTGCTAAGTGAAGGTGACCATTCGAATGCTTACTAAATTCTCTACAAAAAAGGTTTTGAAGCAATATTGGATGGGGCAACGTCAATCAGAGATATAAGCGCTTAAAACTTAAAAAATGTTTGTTTTGTTGTTTTGAAACGGGTTTTCTTTTTGTTTATCACACCTTTTAACTGTTTTTTTCTTGTTTTAAATTGCATTTATCAGCAAAATTAGTATAGCAGTAAAATAAGCTAAGAAACGGTGAAAGGTATTGGTAATAATAAGTTTGGAGTAACTGTGGTAATCAAGATGGCTGTGGCTAATCATGATGACGTAGTTTGTTTCGAATTCTGCTGTCTATATAACCTTCCTCATAGCCTCCAACTGAAGTTATCGTTATTTCTTATTTTATAGAAAGATTTAACCCACGACAGAATGGAATTTTATTTGCCATGAAGCACATATTTACAGTTGATTATAACAGTTAGGCGAGGGGTCTCCTGTGGTCTAATGGTTAGCGCCTTGGATTCATAAGCGGGAGATGGTGGGTTCGATCCCCACCTCCGGCAGGAATTTTCTCATCTCACGGCTCGTTGGGAAAATTCCTCGCTGCACCCTGGATGTCGGCGCTAATGACCTAGAAGTAGATGCGCTGTAAAAAAAAAAAAACAAAAAAAAAAAAAAAAAAAAAACAGTAAGGCGAATTTGCTAGTAAAACAAGATACTTAGAATGACAACGAATTTTTGGTTGTTAAGAAGAGCCTTCTCAGCAGTAGTCGAAGAGTAATTACGTTTTCAGTACATAATTGTATTGACTTATACAGATTAAGAATTATCCATTTCTGTGTAAGTTGGGTACTGTCAGTTTCCTGTGATTTGTGATGCTAATTTATTCCATTTCTTCGAGATGTACGTAACCGCGCTAAGATGACGCAGTTCCTGCGAGTCGGACTTTTTTTTAATTTGCGGAAGTTCCCCCCACTTTTTTGCCCACATTGGGGTTGCATTTGGATGTTGCTCGATGTATTTCATCGCTACGTCGAAGGCGTACTTAACAGCAGAATGACTCACTACGTCGTCACTGGTGGGTTCGTCTTCGTCCGAGTCGATTTCTTCTCAACTTTTGTTGAGTACGGTGTATTAAAGACGGTCGGATATGAGAGGTTCTACTGTATATATATTTGTCTGTTCGCGGTTTTCCGGCCCCCCTAATGGTCCGATTTTGATGAAATTTGGCACAAAAATCTTTCGACTAATTTGAAAGGTCACGTTCGTTAACCAGGAGAATCCGCCCACCTGAACATGGTTTTTGAAGCGAATGTCGCGCGAAAAAAATCGTTCCGCTTACTTCATATGCATACAAGTACTCGTTTTATAGGCTTCTTGGCCTAGGAAAACGAATGAAACCATTTTTAAGACGATAGCTTTAACTGTTTTCGAGAAAATTGGATAATAGTTGCTGAATAACGTTTTTGGTTTTGGTACTTAAAATCATGGGATTCAGTTGAAACATTTTCTGCATGTTCGGATTTCATCAAAACTAATATGTTAAACTTTTGGTTACGTTTGGAGTTAAGGTAGGGTTAGAATAAAATATTTTATTAACAGACATGAAAAGTTTTGGGAACTTCGTATACTTTCATTAATATCTCGAACAAGGTAGAGAATCTTGGTAAACGGAAGGTTACCATTCGAAAGCTTACTAAATGCTCTACAAAAAATATCCTGAAGAAAGTTTTGATTAGGAGTAATAAGTGCTTAAACATTGAAGCAATGGATTTCGTTTATACGAACGGTTCTTTTTGTCTGTTTTTATTCCTTGTTTTTTTAAATTGCTTACAGTTGGATAATGTATTTGACAACAAAACAGGTTAAGTAAAGTAGAAAAACAATTTATTGTTAGAAATATAGAGAGAGATTGGAAGACATTGTGATTCTTTCAACTGCCTGGATGGGTGGGTCTTTCTGGGGTTCGTCGACCCATCCAGGTAAGATCATAAATCAAGACCTTTCTAGAAAGGTGGAAACAAAATAATAACTGTTTCTATATTAATCTTTCCAAATGAGACTAGGGATCAGAACGGAACCGCGCTAAGATGATGCAGTTCCTGCGAGTCGGACTTTATTGAATAAGAAAAGATTTCTCAAAACCTGTTCAAGATAATTAAATTCTGATTAGGCGATCATAAATAGACAAAATTTCATTTAAAAAAAAAAACAGTGATTTAGTTCACTAAATCCATTGACAGAACATACTTTCTGGACGTCCAATAGCGCGGTTTCTCCCTCCCTCCATAGGGAGGAAACCCGCTTATGAGGTTGACCTCATGACGCAATCTGGGAGTGCCGACACGAAAACATAGATCACGAATTTAACGGTGGTTCAAATTTGTGTGTGTGTTTATATATATATATATATATATATATAAACACGTGACTGTCTGTTTGTTCCTTATACAAATCTACACCGTTTGACCGATAATGACCAAACTTGGCACACAGGTAGGTCTTGATACGGGAAATCTCCAAGGCTAGGTCATAATAGTCAAATTTCAAAAGTTTTGTTCAAGAAAAATTGGCTACACTGAACCATTCAGATTGTGGCGGCCATTTTGAATAATGTCTCAAATTTATTTGTTGATGTTCCTGATAATTAGAATAACTCGAACTCATTGATGACTTTACATCATTATATAATCATGTAATGCAGTTTATTTCAACAGTCACTGTCTATCTAATGATGAAATTTAGTACAAAAATCTTTCGTCTATTTTGAAAGGTCATGTTCGTTAACAGGCGGAATCCGTCCACCGGAAGATGCATTTTGGAACGAAATTCGCACGAAAAAAATCGTAACGCTTAGGTTTTCGTGTTCATATGCTTGCAGGTACTCGTTTTATTGGTTTCTTAACGTAGAAAAACGAATGATACCATTTTTAAAGCAATATCTGTAAACGTTTTCTAGAAACATTGAAACAGCTACTTTTTCAAACCAATTTTAAGTTTGGGCATTCTGAAACGATTAATTCAGTTGGAACTTGATCCAGATGTTTGATATTCATCTAATCCATGATAAGTTAATTTTTGTTCCGTTTGGAGTTAAGGAAGTATTAGAAATAAAATATTTCATTAACAGGCATGACAAGTTTTGGGAATTTCGTACATTTTCTGAAATATCTCGAAAACTGTTAGGAAATCGTGGTAAGTGGAATGTGACCATTCGAAGCCCCCACCCTACAAAAAAGGTTCTGATGTAATTTTCGATAGAGCAATGCCAATCGGAAAAATAAGGACTTCAAAATTCGCAATTGTTAGTATCTGGTCCTGGGCCCGGCTCTGCGATGTGGTGGCCCTGCCTACCAGATGTTTATAAAATAAACTAATTTTATACATCACTAGTGTTCCAAGTTTGGTCAAACGGTGTGGATTTGTATAAGGAACAAACAGACAGACATGTGATTTTTATATGCATATATAGATAACATTTTATAAATCTATCCCTTTTACAACATGAACTTCAAACCATTAGACATTTTACCATTATTTAATCAAAGCAAAATTTACCCGTTAATTACTAGCCAAGTACAAACTATTGAAAATAATCTATCACTAATTTCTAACAAAAAAAATAATTAAAAGCGAACTCATTAACGATTTAGGAACAGCAATAGAATGGATTACAGGAAACATAGACGCAGACGATAAGGGACATTACTTTTTTTTTTACTAATTTATTGTTGTTTTTAATTTACTGTACTGGAGTTTTCTTGTTTTGTCAAGCTTGAAGCGATTTGTTCTTTTTTTTTTTTTTTTTTTTTTTTAATTTTGTAGTATTATTACATTTAAGTGCATAGTATTATTACATGTAGTATTATTACATTTACGTTTTTACACACTAACCTTGCGCATATAGCCAAAGTTTCGGCGTACGAATAAAATAAAATAAATCGAGAAATAGAAAAGAATTTATTCCGTGGACTTGCCCTATTATTTTCCTTTCAATAATGATCTTAAACTATAACTAATAACTCGAGATAATACAGTGATTTTTGATATTTTATTGACCGCAATATATTGGGTAGTCAATGGTGTTTCAAGATCTTCTCCCCCAAAGCAGAAAGAGTGCAGAGGCTGTTCTGTAGGAGACTAGGTGCTTCCTTGGGCAGGAACAGCGAAGAGACGAGCACCAACGAACTGAACATGAACTGCAAATTGTTCCTCTTGTCCAATGGCATTTGGTGCTTCGCCAATCTGGCTGGCGGAGCGTTTATCCAGATCAATAGGTACCTGGAAATAATTCATAGGGAGGTAACTTATGAGGATTGCATCCAATATAAACAAGAAACATACCTAGCTGAAAATGGAAATAAGATGGCTTATTGCCAACGGCAATAGCCACGTTGAATACGCCGGTTCCCGTAGATCACCGAAGTTAAGCAACGTCGGGCGTGGTCAGTACCTGAATGGGTGACCGACCACGTGCTGTTGGCATTATAAAAGGGTGGCAACCTATAGATAGCCCGGCGCTAATGGCCAAGTTGTAGATGCGCCGTAAAAAAAAAAAAAAAAAAAAAAAAAAAAAAAAAAAAAAAAAAAAAAAAAAAAAAAAAAAAAAAAAAAAAAAAAAAAAAAAAATATGGCTTATTCAACGGCCATAGCCACGTTGAATGAACCGGTTGCCGTTGATCACCGAAGTTAAGCAATGTTGGGCATGGCCAGGACCTGACTGGGTGACCGACCACGTGCCATTGGCATTATAATATGGTGGCAACCTTTAGATAGTCCGGCGTTAATAGCCAAATTGTTGATACGCCGTTAAAAAAAAAAAATAAATAAATAAATAAAATATGCCTTATATCTTACACTGACCTTAATGTACTATAGCCAGGAGGTTGCGAAGAGATTATAAAACTGAGGTCCATATATAACCGGTGAATAAGGCGGAAGGTCAATAAAATATCGCCACACACTTTTTATTTATCTTCCCTACATGTTTCGCACCCTTTTTGGTGCCTCTTCAGGGGAATACTCTTAAACATTAAATTCAGCCTCAACCTGAGGAATGGAACCTTCCACTAGCAGGGCCTTACTGAACGAATCCAATATGGTGTCAAATAGTCAGCTGATCGATAATCGATCCGTCATAAATTTAAAATTGATTTTAATTTCCAGATGAAACATAGTCCTATAGTCCGATAATTTTGTTATCATACTTCCAGGCGATCTTTCCGACCCCTTTACAAATATGTCTGATTTTGTTTGATATTACGGGATTAAAAATGAAGGACAAATAACAGGCTGGTTCTGAATTCTGGTCTTTAAGAAAACGATTCACCTTTTAGCGCGGTTCCTCCCTCCCCCATAGGGAGGAACCCCGCTTATAGGGCTGATACAATGAAACAATCCGGAAGTGCCGACTAGAAAATTTCGCGTTTCAGAACCCCTAGAGACCGAAAATAACGGTGGTTCAAATTTGTATATATATATATATATTTATTTACATATATATATATATATATATATATATATATATATATATATATATATATTTGTCTGTTCGCTCTCTAGATAGAAGACGAATGGTCCGATTTTGATGAAATTTGGTACAAAAATCCTTCGTCCAATTTGAAAGGTCAAGTTCGTTAACCAGCAAAATCCGCCTACTGGAAGATGGCGTTTGGGGCGAAATTCGCGCAAAAAAAAATCGTAACGCTTACGTTTTTGAGTTCATAAGCTTCTAAGTACTCGTTTTATATGATTCCTGGGCTAGGAAAACGAATGAAACCATTTTCAAGGCGATAGCTTTAACCGTTTTCGAGAAAATTGGAAAAATATTTTTTGAATACCGTTTTTGGTTTGGGTACTTAGAATCATGGGATTCAGTTGAAACATTTTCTGCATGTTCTACATTCATCAAAACTAATATGTTGAAATTTTGGTTACGTTTGGAGTTAAGGAAGGGTTAGAATAAAATATTTTATTAACAGACATAAAAAGTTTTAGTAACTTTGTTTACTTTCCTTAATATCTCGAAAAAGGTTGAAAATCTTGGTAAACGGAAGAATACCATTAGAAAGCTTATTAAATGCTCTAAAAAAAAAGGTTCTAATGAAAGTTTTGATTAGGCGATGTCAATCGGAGAAATAAGAGCTTAAAACTTTAAAGTAATTGATTTCGCTTATTCGAACTGTTCTTTTTGTCTGTTTTTTATTCCTTGTTATTTTTTAATTGCTTATTGTTGGATAATGTATTTGAAAATAAAACAGGTTAAGAAAAATAAGAAAAACAATTTATTTATAGGCTTCTTGGGCTAGGAAAACGAATGAAACCATTTTCAAGGCGATAGCTTTAACCGTTTTCGAGAAAATTGGAAAAATAGTTTTTGAATACCGTTTTTGGTTTGGGTACTTAGAATCATGGGATTCAGTTGAAACATTTTTTGCATGTTCTACTTTCATTAAAACTAATATGTTGAAATTTTGGTTACTTTGGAGTTAAGGAAGGGTTAGAATAAAATATTTTATTAACAGACATAACAAGTTTTGGTAACTTTGTATATTTTCCTTAATATCTCGAAAAAGGTTAAGAATTTGGTAAACGAAAGAATACCATTAGAAAGCTTACTAAATGCTCTACAAAAAAGGTTCTGATGAAAGTTTTGATTAGGTGATGTCAATCGGAGAAATAAGTGCTTAAAACATTAAAGTAATTGATTTTGCTTATTCGAACTGTTCTTTTTGTCTGTTTTTATTCCTTGTTATTTTTTAATTGCTTATAGTTGGATAATGTATTTTACAATAAAACAGATTAGGCAAAATAAGAAAAACAATTCATTGTTAGAAATATAGCTTGCCAAGAGAAAAAGATTCGTTGACGTCTTTTGAATATTTTCAATTGCCTTTATGCTGTTGGTTTTTTTATTTTATTTTTTAATTGATGTTATCTGTAGAATTATTACTATAGTAAAAGAACTCAGGAATGTGTGAAAATATTTGATATTTTCCAATTCATTGAAACGTATGAAATGAAGTATCGGTAGAAGAGGATTCTAGGGTCTTGCGGACCTGACCCCAGGTATAGCCATAAAACCCTTTGAACAAAGGCCGAGGAAAATATTATCTGTTTCTATTCTATGCTTTTCAAATGAGAATAGAGATATGAACAGGAACCGGGGTCTCCCATGGTCTAATGGCTAGCGCCTTGGATTCATAAGCGGGAGATGGTGGGTTCGATTCCCAACCTCCGGCAGGATTTTTATCATCCCACGGCTCGCTGGTGAAATTCCTCGCTACACCCTGGATGTCGGCGCTAATGTGCTGTAAAAAAAAAAAAAAATAAATAAAAAATAAAAAAAAAAAAAAAAAAAATAAACTGGAACCGCGCTAAGATGACGCAGTTCCTGCGAGTCGGACTTTTTACTAAATTGATCAAAAATGTGTTTATTGTATGGGCTTTCATATTTCTCTAACCTATCACTGTTTGCATCAGCTTGAATCGCCCTGCCGAAGAAATCGCTAATTTTTGATTGTTTTGTTTTCTTTAACTTTATATTGCCAATGTTTTCATCAGATTCATCAATGGAATTCCGTTTACGTTTTAATTTATTTTCTGACCTTGATTCTAGGCCTTCAGTATTGTTTTTGTTTTCTAGTTTTACGCGTTTTCGAGTAACAAAATTAAAAATAGTTTCAGTTATATTAAGGACCGAGTGAAATTAAAGGAAACTAAGTACAATATATAGGAAATTGACTGTAATAGCTGCGGCAAAGCATACATATGGGAATCGGAACAGCTGCTGTAATAGCTGCGGTAAAGCATACATAGGGGAATCGGAACAGCTGCTGTAATAGCTGCGATAAATCATACATAGGGGAATCGGAACAGCTACTTGGAAAACCTATTAAACAACATGCTCAAAATATTGACAATGGAGAAAACAACATGGCGTTGGCTTATCATGCTATAAAATATGGTCATGAATTTGATTTTGAAAACATCAGAATATTAGGGAAAGAAAGAAATAGAATGAAAAGAAAGATTAAAGAAAACATACACATCATTAAAAACAGGAAAAAAGTGATAAATAAAAAAAAGGAAATACACCATCTTAATAATATTTTCATTAATTTATTTGATAAAAAATAGGAAAATTGGTATTATAGGACTATATTTCATCTGGAAATTAAAATCAATTTTAAATTTATGACGGATCGATTATCGATCAGCTGACTATTTGACACTATATTGGATTCGTTCAGTCAATGACCAGTCTAGACGAGGCCCTGCTAGTGGAAGGTTCCATTCCTCAGGTTGAGGCTGAATTTAATGTTTAAGAGTGTTCCCCTGAAGAGGCACCAAAAAGGGTGCGAAACATGTAGGGAAGATAAATAAAAAGCGTAAAAGTGTGTGGCGATATTTTATTGACCTTCCGCCCTATTCACCAGTTATATATATTTGAGCTAAGGATCATTTAATGAATAATTATAAAACTGAGGTCCTGTTACAAACCCATCCTTAAGGTGGCATTAAACGTTCAGTTCAAATCTCAACGCAGAGACTGCATAGTTTGACCATAAAGTTTTGGACTGAACGGATCTAGCACAAACAGGATAAGTTAATGAACCTCAAGACAGGGACTACACAGTCCAGTTATAGTAGACCCACTGAAGGTGAAGCAAATATCCTCTTGTCCACACAAGTCAGTCCCAGCCTCATTGGACTGTACAGTTAATATATTGGTTTTATCATTCTACTTCGATGGACTGTACAGTTCAAGTCTGGCCTCAAGTATGTCCCATACACGGTGAGGAATATGGGAAGTGTGAATGAGCACACTTAACCTTCTGACTGCTACATTCAATACACGTCAACTGTGCGGGTTGCACGAAATTCATGTAGCCCTTGTTGCAGGCTTCAAGCGCAGCTCCAAATATTTAATAAGCTCCGGAATCACCTTGTCCGAAGACATTTTCCTTCCCGCCATCCTTAATTGTTAAAAATAAACTCAGTATGAAGAACACAAATAAATAAATCCGTAATCCAAAGAGTCCATGAGACGAGTTCAAATAAAACACACTACAAAAATTTAATCAAAATCACAATTACACAGTATATTCGTAAGACAAAAAGAAAAATCCGTATGTAAAACTAAATTCACAGTAAATATCAGTGAAGATTAACTATCAGTAAGACAACTCAAGGAAGATTTTTGACTTAATCGCTAGATATGATGCAGTGGTAATCCTAGGATATTTTAATGCCCAAATTGGGAAAGAGGATTACATCAAGGAGATGGCGGGAAAATTTACATTGCACGATATAACAAATGAAAATGGGCACCGCTTGGCTGAATTTGCAGCGTCGAGAGACCTAAAAATTAAGAGCACAAGTTTTCAGCACAAACGTATACATCTTGGAACATGGAAAGCGGTGGAAGTGTGAACCAAATTGACCACATACTAATCTCCGCAAGACATGCGTCCAGCATAATTGATGTTAGAACATGCAGAGGACCAAACAGTGACAATGATCAGTTTCTAGTGCGAGCATTGTTTAGACACTGAATTGCAAATGTTAAAACAGGCCGCAGAGTGGAAAGGAAAAAATGTAATGTGGAAAAACTCAGGTGTTATGAAGCAAGGAAGAGTTTTGAAGAAGTGATGGCAGATAAACTGCAGCAATGCGATGAAAAGGATGACATTGAAAACGAGTGGTCTGCTATAAAAGAAATAGTCCAAGGTGCGGCAGAACAAGTTTTAGGAGAGACAAGGAGTAGGGCAAACTCATAATGGTTCGATGATGAATGTGCAAAGGCAATTGAAGAAAAGAATGCCGATAGGATGAAGATGCTTCAGCGAGACACTAGGAGTAGTAGAGTCAAGTATTCGGATAGTAGGAAGAAAGCCAATAAGATTTGTAGAAAGAAAAAGAGGGAATGGCTGAGAAAGAAGATAGAGGGTATGGAAAAATTGCGGGAAAATAGGGAAGAGAGGAAATTTTATCAGGGAGTCAGGAAAATGAGGACCGGTTTTAAGTCCAAAATGAATGTTTGTCGCAGTAAGGATGGCGTACTGTTGGGGGAGAGAGCTCAAGTGATGGATAGATGGTCTGTGTATTTTAGAGAGATACTTATGACAGTGAATGTGACAATGAGAGCATCAATGATGGCCATGAGCCGGACACGAAAGCTGACCCCGATATGGAACCGCCTTAGAAGTTATTAAGTGTGGCGGAGATGTTTTCAGGCAGCGGCTATATAATCTAATGCTGAGGGTATGGCTTGACAAAGAAATACCTAAAGAATGGTGTTCAGGTTTAATTTTCCCAATATTCAAGAAAGGTGATAAGATGGTATGTGAAAACTACCGGGGACTAACCCTCTTAAATGACGTCTATAAAATGTTATCCAACCTTCTCGTGCAAAGGCTCAAAATGTATTCAGAAGAAATCATAACGGATTACCAGTGTGGTTTTCGCCCTAACAGAGGTACTTCCGACCAGATTTTTATTCTGCGACAAGAGCTCGAAAAGTGCTATGAACATAATATTGACGTTCATATACAGTTTATTGATTTTAAACAAGCCTTTGATCGAATTAAAAGAACCCAGCTTTTTAGTGCACTGCGTGAATATAACATTCCGTTCAAACTAATCCACCTTATCGAAATGACGATGCGGAACACACAAGCTAAAGTACTAATTGGCAATGAGGTTAGTGATATCTTCCAATTTAACTCTGGAGTAAGGCAGGGAGACGCCCTCTCAGCGATTCTATTTAACTTAGCGCTACAGAATGCAGTAAAAAGGATTACGCCAGGTGGAAATTTAGCGTGCCGAACAACACAAATATTGGGACAAATTTGCGACGACATTGCAATTCTAAGTAGGAGCAAAGCGGGAATAGTTGAGGTTCTATCGAAATTGGTTGCGGAATGTAAGAAGGTTGGACTAGTAGTGACTGAGGCGAAAACCAAGTATATGGTAGTCTCCACCTCAGATGCAAGAAGGAAGCCAGAAGGCTTTGTATTCCAGGAATACAAATTTGAAGCAGTGAAATGCTTTACGTATCTTGGGGTGCAGGTCAATAGTGAAAATTTGATTAGCCAGGAAATCAGAGGAACAATTATGGCAGGCAATAGAGCGTACTTTGGCATGCTGAAACTTTTTAAGTCGGCACTCCTGTCCAGAGTAGCAAAGCTCAAAATCTACAAATCCCTAGTCCGACCAGTAGTGTGCTATGGAGCCGAAGCCTGGACGCTGAAAGTAGCTGACCAGAATGCCCTAAGGGTTTTTGAAAGGAAAACTATAAGAAAATTCTTTGGTCCCATATGCATACAAGGCGAATGGAGGATGAGGAAAAATCAGGAGCTGGTTGAACTGATGAAAAAAGAGGACATAGTACGCTTTATTAAAGCTAGGAGAATTAGCTGGCTAGGACACGTGGAAAGACTGCCCGATGATACAGCCACGAAAAATATAACTAGAGAGGAATTTCCTGGAAAAAGGAAAAGAGGGAGACCGAGGAAAGGCTGGAAAAGTGACGTGGAAGAGGATCTGAAGCGGATGGGAGTGGTGAATTGGAGGGGAAGAATGAAGAATAGGGATGAATGGACCAAGATCCTGAAGGAGGCCAAGGTCCACCTGGGACTGTTCAGCCAGTCAGTAAGTAAGTCAACTCAAGGAATAATAAGAGATGATTTCTGTAAGGAAGGGTAACTTGCAAAAACAGGTAAAAAGAGTATGTGGTATTGAGAGAACTGACCTCATACAGGTGAATGGAGCAAATCATACATCTTGTGTCATCTAGTGGTGAACTATTAGAACCATGGGCGAATATAGGAAATAATATCTGGGAGGGGCTGGTACCATTTCCGGGGTATGGAATACTAACAATCCAGAACATGGAGTCGTTTTTTCCAACTAAAACGCTATTATAACCCCCACCCCACCCCACCCCAAAAAAAAAACTTGTTATGAACTAAGTGATCTTATTTAATTTATTTTTCAGGAGCTTATGACACATTTTTACCGATCAAACCAAATTTCGGGGGTGGGGGCTGCAGCCTCCTGTTATATACGCCCATGGTTAGAACAACAAGAAAAGGCTTCTAGGTAGCGTTTTCTCCAGCCCGCACGAGTAGCCAGGGCCGCCACAAGGGGGGGACAGCCGGGTACAGTTGTCCCGGGCCCAGGCGCCGTGGGGGCCCGGGCCGGGCCTCGCTAATTGGAAAAAATGTATAGGCTATGAGCTTGTAAAAAGAATGGGGTTTAGAAATATAGACGGGCGTAGCCTATATTTATTGGAATGGGATCTATATTTTTTTAATGTACATAAACGACAAAACAAGTGCAGTCCCAGAATAGTATATTTCATTAGGATTCGTAATAAAACTACAAGTACCGAAAGTGACCTTTGCTGCACCGATTGTCGGCTTTTATTCTCATTTTGCTCAAAACTCAAGATGAAAATAATTTTAAATTTCCCAAAGTCCTATAGCAAAGTACTAGAATTTTCAGTCTAGCTCTGAGAAGTGGGGGGCCCGTGATCTGGTCCTAGGCCCGGTTCTGAGATGTGGCGGCCCTGCTAGTAGCGCGGGGAAAACGTATTTGTCGACCCGCACCTATGCAGGAAAAACTAGTTTTACAAATGTTTGTCGTAAACGGGTTGAAATATCGAATTGAAAACGGCTTCATTCGTTCTCCTGCGTTGGAAACCCTATCAAAAGACTACCTTCAAGTACATTGACGCGAAACATAAGCTTTACGATTTTCATCGCGCGAATTCTGGCCCAAAAACCATAGTACGGTGGACGGAATCTTCTGGTTAACGAACTTGCCCAGATGAAAAATTTTTGTGCCAAATTTAATCAAAATCGGACCATTTTTGGGGAGATTCAGTGCGAACAGACTAATATATATGTATGTAAATTTGAACCAATTTTATTATCGTGATGAATGAGTTGTGAAAGATGAAATTTTCTGATCTGCACTACCGGATTACATCATGAGGTCAAAACGTAGATCACCAAAACTCTACAATTCCAGCAACCAGAGCATCTACTGTGTCAGCAGGAAGATTACCTCTATATAGAATAGAATAGACTAAAATTTTATTTGTCAAAGATTTACAATCTTGTACAAATCATACATATATAAATAAAAAATAGCATTTCACCCACATGAGTCCGGTTAATCATAACTCTACAATTCCAGCAACCAGAGCATCTACTGTGTCAGCAGGAAGATTACCTCTATATAGAATAGAATAGAATAAAATTTTATTTGTCAAAGATTTACAATCTTGTACAAATCATACATATATAAATAAAAAATAGCATTTCACCCACATGAGTCCGGTTAATCATAACTCTACAATTACTTGTAAAAAAAAAAAAAAAAAAACAAAAAAAAAAAAAAAATAACTAAATAATGATACTTCATTGCGTTTCAAATTATTTATCTTTACATTTTCAATAAAACCACAAAAAATAAGAAGAATAACATAAAAGAACAAAGAAAAAAAAAAAAAGAAAACAACCTTTATGAATAGTAGAAGAAAATAAATGAAAAAACAAAACAAAAACAAAAAAAGCAATAATTGAACTGGCCATAGTCATAGAACTGGATTGTTAAGTGGATCATCATTGTTTAAAGAATTGAGTGAATTGGATGCTGACATAATGAAGGAGTAGATCTTGTTGAGTTTGTCGGTGTTATCTATTTCAAGTATATCTTGTATTTTGTGGATATCACTTGGAGCAGAGAGAAATGGTCTTAAATATTTGTGTCGGTTTTCTATTAGATTTTCACAGTACAGAAGGAAGTGGGACAGGCTGTTAGAGATAACTTGATTACCTCTGTATAAGACCCATCCATTCCTCATCCAGGCAGATGTCTCATCGCGTCTCGCCAGTTAAAAGCTTTTATTTGTAAATATTATTGTTGTGTTATCATACCAATAAAATAATTTTTTTTTTGCCATCGCTAGTGACAGTATTTATTTGGCGCCCGGTAAACGGGTCCTCCCTATGGAGGGAGGAAGAAACGCGTTAAATGTAACAAGCTCGTGTAAACTAGGCATAAAAGGTTGTTATATCCGGCTCCAGTGTTGTAAAGCAGCACAGAGCTGCTTCAGTGTTGCTTTGGGCTTAGCACCAATCACACTAATTAATAAGAGGATGCCTCAACAAATTAATAAAAAGGAGCGAGAACGAATTAATAATTTAGGAAATAAACATTTTTTGATTACCTTATCCTTGCATAAGTTGGATCTGAAATTAAATAGAAGACTGGTTTATGGCGCGCCAGCTTGAGAACTTTCTGCGAACTGTCAGCGAATTCTATCATCATAGCTACAGACATCTGTGTTCCAAGACAGCTTTTACCTGAAAATAAGTACTCATATCTTTATGTATATAGACTATCTACTTATGCACGATGGTGGCCATAATTTTTAAATTTGGAATATCGCAAAGAAACTCAATTTTTCTTCAACGTGGACAAATAATGAAAAAGGTGGAAAAATAAACTAAATTGGTCCATGAAGAGTAGGCTTTCCTCCGAAAGTATATTAACTCCTCTATCGATATCTGCATATTCATACTAACATTTACTCGCATACTCACATGAAAAACATGAAACCTTCAATTCTGCTATTTTGGAGGCTGAATATACCAAACCTCCCTCCTAGTTCCATCCCTCCCTCCCTTTCATCCCATTCCTCTTTTCCCTTCATCCCTACCAATCAACACCTACTTCCTCTCTTCCTCATTCGATCGACACCTCCTTGCATACGCACCCCAAGTCCAAAAGACCTTCGACTTGATCATAAATCCTGCTAGTTTGGAGCGTAAAGAGAGTCCGTAACCAAGCCTCCCTCTCTCTGTCACATCTCCATCCCTCCCTCTCCCTTCCATCTCCACCCCTCCCATCTCCATCCCTCCTTCTTTCTCCCTCTCACCTCCATGCCTAACCATCCCTCTCGCCCTCTCATCTCAATGCCTAATGATTCCTCTCTCCCCCAACATCTCTCCCTCTCCCCCCCAACATCTCTCCCTCTATCCCCCAACATTTCTCCCTCTCTCCCCCTAAATCCCTCCTTCTCCCCCTCTATTCCTATCGCCTTCGATTTGACCATGCATTCTGCTAGTTTGGAGCATAGGGAGAGTCTGTACGCCTCCCTCTTTCCCATCTCCATTCCTCCCTCTATCCATCCACATCCCTCCCTCCCCCTCCATCCCTATAATTTCAAGAGGCCTTCGACTTGACCCTGCATCATTTTGTTTGGACCATATACCAAGCCTCCCTCTCTTTCCCTCTCATCTCCATCCCTAACCATCCCTCTCTCCCCCAAAATCTCTCCCTCTCTTCCCCTAAATCCCTCCTTCTCCCCCTATATCCCTATCTCTCTCTCTCTCTCTCTCTCTCTCTCTCTCAATCAATCGATGCCTACTTGCATACTCACCCCAAGTCCAAGATGCCTTCGACTTGACCATGCATCCTGCTAGTTTGAAGCATAGGGACAGTCCGTACCCCAAGCCTCCGGTATCCATGAGTCTATGAGGACCGCAATGGAGGGTGCTATGTACGTCTTCCAGCCGCACTCCAGTAAATGCACGCATCGTCTTCTTCCCTTTCGATCTTGCAATCCATTGGTTGTACCTGGTAGACATTCTAGAATTGCACACTCTCAATACCATGTCGGGTTTTCTTATATCTTCTGGAAATTTGCAAAATTATTGTTTAAGAAAGTAAATCGGCAACATTCTTTAGCACTAAATACTGTGACCATTTATATCACTAAAATCACCCGGAAGGGCAATAACTAGTGAAACCTTAAAAAAAAAAAAAGCAATTCTACTCAAATCCGTTTATTCTTGCTTTACATGTTTCACGCCCTAACTGGAGTCTCAGCACGAACTTATAACTATAATTATTCCTGGTAACATGCTTAAAGAAATAAAAATGGGGCTAACCTTTCACCAAACTTCCACCCCTGGAGGAATATTTACGTTTGGTGTAGAGGAAGTAATAGAAAACAATTTAAATATCAGGCATAAGAAGTTTTGAGATGTTCTTATATATTCTGAAATATCTCAAGAACGGTTGGGAAATCATGATAAGCATAGGGGCCCGCAGACGACCAACTTGGTTGTCAACCTTGTTGCCAACTTGCCATGTTGGAGGAGATGTTGCACGTCTGTGGGCAGGTTGGCGGTTGGTGTAAACGGTTGGTCCAACGGTTGGTGTAAACCAAATCCGTTTAGATTTTCGGTAGGCGGAGCCTCATGTTGGCAACCTAGTTGAAGCGTCTGTGGGGAAGTTGGCCACACTGTTCACAACCTCAATAGTGAACTGTCGTTTGGTTGTCAATGTGCGGTTGCTTTTCGTGTTTTTAATACTCTGGTATTTAAGTATTTTTGCGAAAAGAGGCTATACAAGTAGATTATCTGTTCGGTAAATATAATAGGTGTGTACAATGTCTATACAAAACACGCCTACTTGGACTGAATTTTTCGAAAACTTCAAAGAACTGCCTGAGCTTTGGGAAGTTAAATCAGAAGTGTTTAAAGACCGAAATAAGAAGAAGAATGCTAGGCTGAAGCTGTTGGAAATTTACCAAAGAATTGAACCGGATGCAAATGTTAACAGCCTGAAGAAAAGAGTTGGGAACATAAAACCATGTTATCGCAGGGAGCTGAAAAAGGTTGAACAATGTTTACGATCTGGTCGTGGGGCTCAAGAAGAGTTTTTCAATGAACGGTCGTACTTAAACCAACACATCGTAGATTGTACTGTCCATTCTTAAAAAAATTTTAAAATCTACAGGCGCAAAGACGCGAAGTTCACTTAATATCAGGGACTGAAAATAACTATTAATTTTTATTTCAAATGAGTTCCACTTAACCTTTAATTTTTATTATTGGAAAATAAAAATTCCATCGTAATAGATATATTTTACTATTTTTTAAAAAATAATTTCTAATAATTCTTATTTCAAAAACTTAAAAATAAAAATTATTTGAATAATGTTATTTCAAATTTTTTTTTAATAAATTTTTTTATTACTTTAACTTGAAACATTATTTTAAATAATAAAAAAAAATATTAGTACCATAATGAATAAAAAGTAATACAGAAAAACGAAGTCTAGAATATTCAATATATACTCATAGAAATCAATTGGATTTAGACGAACTTTGATTCACTCACATAAAGAAATAACTTCTAATAAACAAAAGGTTCCAAATCCATATTTATTTATTCCGAGGATAAGATATATTTAATAAATCAGTTTCATTTTACCTTTAATTTTATTATTGGGAATAAAAATTCCATCGTAATTGATATATTTCATTATTTTTTTAAAACAATTTTCTAATAATTTTTATTTTAAAAACTTAAAAATAAAAATTATTTCGTAACAGTTAATCATTAATTTTAAAAATATAAATTATGAAGTAATTTTTTTTGTTATAATTTTTAGGAAACATTTAATTTTTATTTCGGTCCTTGCTTAATATATTTGAATGAGAAAACTCAGGACGTTGTAAGTACCGCTCTTTTCACCACAATTTTCTTTTTTTTTCTTATTTTTTTTTCTTTTTCTTTTTTTTTCTTTTTCTTTTTTTTTCTTTTTTTTTTTTTGAAGAAACACTTCCCCATCAACCTCACACAATTCTTTTAGAACTATAAAAGACAACACGGGATCGTAACTCATTTTCCCCCAAGCGTGTGTTCGCATCAGAACTGATCAGCAAATGAAGTTGGCCCAACAAGTTGACCGTCTGTGGGCAACCAAGTTGGTCGTCTGTGGGCCCCTTAAGGCAACCATTCCACAGCTTACTAAATTCCTTACAAAAAAGATTCCATTGTGATTTTCGATAGAGAGACGGAGTTTAAAACTCGAAAGTTTTTTTCCGTTCCTTTTAACAGTTTCTTTTCTGTTTTCCTCAATAAATCCCGACTCTTCCACCACCTTCTATCCCTCCAAGTTTTACCCAATCCCTAGTTTATTGAAGCTGTACATTATATACTAAGTATATATATTATATAATAAGTTTATATATATATTAAATTCTTTGTTATTTTGTAATTTCAAAATTATTCCTATGGGACTTGTGTCCCGGAATAAGAATAAAACTTTTCATTTCAATATTTAATTTGTTGTTGTTTTATTAAATTTAATTTAGAAGTAAAATGAATATATCTGTAATAGAAGTTAAGTAAATGAGAACCTAGTTTCCAATAGAGTTTCCCCTAAGAATGAGAGCGGAAGTCGTGGAGGTTGAGTGAGTAATTTCCGCTCAGAATTGGCTGCTGTCAGTTCCCTGTGCATTGTTGCGTCCAAAATCTCGCTTTTCTTCGAAATATCATTGGAGCAGGTGTTTATATTTTCACGAAATATCAAAACAAAATATTAATTGTTTCTATTCTAAGTTGTCCAAATGATCCGTGGAATAAGAACGGAAACCTGTTAAGACGACGCACTTCTTGTGAGTTGGACCATTTTTTTTGTATACTTTGTTAAATATCTCGGAAAAGGTTGGGAAATTGTGCAGGGTGTCTACTCATGGGCGTATATAAGGGGGGCTGCAGCTCCCCCCCCCCCCGAAATTTTGATTTGATCGGTAAAAATTTTATAAAAGCCTTAAAAATAAATTAAATAAGATCATTTGGTTCATAAAACATATTCTATTTTGGGTGTAACAGGGTTTAAGTTGGCTAAAACTCTTCCAAGATCTAGATTGTTAGTATTCCATACACCGGAAATTGTCTCAGCCCCCCCCCCTCCCCCGAAATTTTCCCAGCCCCCTCCGAAATTATTTTCTATATACGCCCATGTGTCTACTGCACAAAGTCACGAAAATGTGATGTAATATAAAATAGGACACGAAAAAGTCATGTATTTTGAAACCATGTCACGAAATATCAGTTTTCCGGAGTCTAACGTAATCCCGGGACTTCCGCCCATGCGTAATTGATTGTCGTAATTAAAATTAATGTAATTATCCTCTTTAACATGTGATACACATTTTCTACAGTTTTATCGACAGACTACCTGGTCGAGAGAATTCGTCGCTAAGACTACCTGGTCGAGAGAATTCGTCGCTAAGACTACCTGGTCGAGAGAATTCGTCGCTAAGGGCCAAGTCAGGCCAGACTACCTGGTCGAGAGAATTCGTCGCTAAGGGCCAAGTCAGGCCAGTCTCCTTGATCTTCTATAGGTTGGAGATGAGGTTCTTTCAATCTGATGAGAAGCCAATATAGGACTGAAATAGCATCATCAGACAGCTGGAAGGTTTCGGGCCTTTCTAGGTACATCATCAGCAGGTTCAGGCTAGGGATGGTTTCGTTGATCTCTAGCAAAGCTTCCTTCAACGGTCTTCGGCGCAGGTATTCCTCAAAAGAAAAATTCATGAAAAGTAATTCTTAAAAATTAAAAAGAAGACTAATTGTCAAAAACTGTGCATGTGTACCTGTGCAAGTCGACCCAGTGGTGTAGAAACTGTGCATGTGTACCTATGCAAGTCGACCCAGTGGTGTAGAAAAAGGTTGGATACCGAACTTGTACTGTGCTGAAAGCATGGGAGATGGATGTTGGGACGTACAAATGGCTAGGAAATTTCGAGTTGTGTGTTAGGGAAAGTTTGAGGAGAATTGAGAAAATAAAACAAAGTTGGAAACTCTTAAACTTAATTAACAAATTAAACCTAAGAAAACGAGTGAGGTACAATCTTAGTTTTGTGGTTTCCGAAGGAAAGTGGGGCATCATAAAGATAGAGCCCGAAAGAAAGTTGAAAAGTAGCAAAACTAAAGATTGAAAGAAAATGTTGCTAGTGTGTGTGCGTGGAGACGAGGAAAGCCAAAACGAATAGTAAGAAAGTAGAAAAGTGTGGAGAGACAGGAGTGGTCTATCAATCTTCAACCATCTCTACTAGACCGTGTGATGAAAAGCATAGGACAGGAAGGGAAGCAGACTCGTGTCAGCAATATTGAACATCAGCAGCTAGAGACCTGCAGTGCTCTTTAATTCCCACGATTCCCCAACCCTACCTGCCTATTTAGGCTGGGGTAAATCCTAGCTACTCTCAACTCTCTACTAGACTCCACGCTCCACACTCTCCCCTCTTCTCTCATCTTGTTCAGGCCAGTTCTCCTATCAATATACGCTACAGTACTTTTGCGCTGCCTTTCATTCATAGCCCCTGAATCTCCATCACAACTGTCAGATGTAGCAGATTCTTGTACTTGGATCAGGAGTGTGATTCTATTGAATGCGCTATTCCTCTTTACTGCAAAGAGCTATACACGTATTCTTTTTTTCGTTTTTTCTCTGAATTATCATTTTTATTAACCTCATATAAAATACTAGTACATATTACACTCTTGCACATACATCCTTAATAAACGCAATAATTTTGTCTCTAAAACTAGGACTGCAAATTCTAATCATGAATTTGTAACATCATATTTCTCTTTAAAAAACTTTATGTATAGATGTTTTTAAAAACATTTTCATAATTGATGAGGGACTTTTGGATGTGCCCTTTGTGCTATAACTAGAGAAGCAAACAAACGTATTGTAGAAATGTAGTAAAGATCCTTAGTTCATTAGTATTGTCTAATTTACTCTTCTATTGTGTATATTATCTATTAATTTCTGAAAGCTTTAGAATATTGTTGAATTTATTAGTATTTTCTATTGTAATTATAGTCATGAGATAGGCCCAATGGCCATGAATCCAAAGATTCATGAGAGAGACATTCCGTCTCTCTAGGAGTGATTGATTTTCTTTAAAAATAAAATAAATTAGAGCCATTATCCCTAACCAATGAGAAGAGGGTGGTAACAACCCAACCTAAAGATCTGGTTTATTTAGAAGTGAGATTAAAATTAAAAAAATAAAAGGAAATGGTGATTACTTTAGGACTTGGTACGAGGTTACTCCCGTTGTCAGATATTGACTCACATGCAGCCATATAGAATGTCAATTTTAGGTCGACTACTTTTGGTTCTGTTTTAATCTTATTCAAAATGGCCTCTCTTTTTTCTTCCATTGATGTATTATAAAACTGTAAAACAAGAAACAGAAGCAAGCTAGTTCCAATTTTTTATGTTATTTAAAGGTTTGGAAATCATTATATCTATCAAGAGACTTTGTAAAACTGATTTAAATGAAAGGAAATATGTAAAAGAGCTCCTGTGCTATTATTATAGTTGAATTCCTCGCCAGAAAAGATGCAGGAACAGAAAATAATTCTCTTTGCACAGAAATAATTAAACCTTTAGTGCCACTATAGTGGTTAGTGCCTCACTGTCCAGTGGTGCGCTGAGCCATCATAATGGCATGATTTTGTTGTGCTGCAGGTGCATGAAACCACTATTGTGGTTTTGGATATTTCCTCTCTAAATGTGCCAAGCCACAATAATGGCTCGAAGGGAGGCGTCTGTTGAGAGAAAAAGTAGTAGATAGTTCTACTACTGGTAGATCCTGTATGGTGTAAGTTTTACTGTCTCTACTCGTGATTGAAAAAAAATCAATATTTATTTGTAAAATCATAACTTAGTATAATATTAAATTTTTTACATTATTTTTTTGTTTATTATTCTTAAATTATACCCGGGGAAAATCATAATAAAGAAACAGTAATTTATTTATAATTCTGAAAACTTATTTGAGAAAATTGCTTCAAAAATTACAATAGAATAACTTCACTACAATTGCATAGCTATTAGGCTTTGAGAAAAAAAAAAAAAAATTGTAAAAACATCAAGAAAAAACGAAAAGGAGACAAGTTATATTTTTCATATATATATATATATATATATATATATATATATATATATATATATATATATATATATATATATATATATATGTATGGAGATGTAATACTAAAAACTGTAAAATGAAGAATGATTTAAGGTGTGGAACTTGGCTTCAGGATTCTAAAATCCCTTTAGAAACAGTTGTCCATTTCATTTATTCATGGATGGAAGAAATAATTTCCATAATATATTGTGAAAAATATTTAGGAATGAGTTTTAGTTAGAACAAAATAGTTAATTGTAAATATTATGTTTAAAGTTGTTAGTAAATCAGTGGTATCTGGTATCGAATCATGGGGGCCCGTATAGAGCACAAATACTGAAGCTATATATATGTATTTATAATAATGAAGACAGAATTATGTTCGGGGACTGTCAATATCCTCTCCCATCCACCTTCATGTGGGTATTTTCCTCTCTCTCATCTCAATCTCCAATTTACACGGCTCTTCCCATGGGCGACTAAACAAAATAATTACAGGAGGGGCTGGGAGAATTTCTGTGGGGGGGGGGGAGGGCTGAGAGCATTTGAGAGGTATGGAATACTTACAATTGACAACTTGGAATAGTCAGCCAACGCTATCACATCCAAAAGAAATTATTTTTTCTAAACTAAGTGATCCCAATTTATTTATTTTTAAGGTTTTTATGACAAATTTTACCAATTTCGGATTGTGGGGGGACGCAGCCCCCCCTTATATATGCCCATGGCCCTTCCACCACATCAACTACACATACACTAGTTGAGTAGATTCTCAAAAAATCAGTATATTGAAAAATACATTTTATTTACTTGTATCTGAACAAGACGAGGATATCATTGTCAATCATTCCCTCCAAGTCCTTGAGCTTTATGAAAGATAAAAAAAAAAAACAGTTCCAATATTAAATTTTACAAATCTTACGTACATCTAAGGTGGGTTGTACCATTGCTGATTGGACAGATGCACAAGTTCCCATTTATCTTTATTTGAACAACATGAAATTTTATAGAGAAACCAAGAACAAACTAAAGAAATGGAAATATTAAATGAAATGTTTTGCATGACAAGAAATTAGAGTTTCGATTAAGAGATAATTCTCATCTGTTATAAAATAAGAAAACACTAATAATAATCAAAACTAATCACATGTTAAACATAAATATTGTTACTTGTAATTTAAATAATTCTGAAAAAGGTTAACACCACTTTCACGCCAGGATATACTGTAAAATCCATGGTGAGCTAAGGAATTGTTTCAGTGAGCTCAAATACAGAAAAATATTAAACTCATTTCAAAGCAGGACTTGAGCTCACAACGCATCTGAGTCATTGAGAAATCCTCTCCTCACTTATGTTTAAATGAAAAATGATGAAAGAAACAAAACAAAACAATTTAATACTAATAATTTTTCTTGTAGAAGTTTCCAACTATAGCGATTAACCCTATTACAAGTTATTGAAATGCATGCCGTCACCTGGGGTGAGTCCAGACAGGTTGTACGAGTTCTGACAATAGTGCATGGTACAGGAAATCACCAGTCTAGATTTCCATCCGGGGTGGTGGCTTTCTTTTTTTTTTTTTTTTTTTAAAAAAAACAGAAAATGGGTCAAAGTGGGTTGGGTAAACTATCCCAAAAATTTGTGATTTCTTAAGTGGACTTTTACATATTTTTTTCAACATTTCATTACAGTTTTTAAATCAGCATTTGCTTAAGTGGACGCTAAATTTTTATCTGTTTCCGTTTTTTAACTATTAATTTTCAAAATATTATTTTTTTCAGGCAGGACTAAAATTAAAGGGGAGATTTGATAGATGTTGCACAATTACCGGATCCCGAAAATTGCAAACTTTCACCTCTTTAACTAAGAAAAGAAATTAAGACCCAACTTTACTCTGACTTCAATAAAAGTGAAGTTGAACTCGTAACTGATTTAGACACAGATCCAGTAGCCTTCAATGAAAAAATATCTGATGGTTTTATAGCCTGTGAATATGACGACCAGTGGTGGCTGGCATGTGTACTCAACAAATTAAATAGTTTAAATGCACTGTCACAATAGCACCATTTATTAATGGATCTGTGTCTAAATCAGTTACCAGTTCAATTTCACTTTTATTGAAGTTGGAGTAAAGTTGGGGGAAAGTGAAAGTTTTCAATTTCCGGTAATTGTGCAACATCTATGAAATCTCCCCTTTAATTTTAGTCCTGCCAGAAAAAAATTCAAATTTTGATCAGGGATGCTTATTACTGAATTTATAATACAAATATCCATCACTCACCTAATTTTTATCAACTTTGGAGTGACAATTATAAAGTCAAAATTATGTTATAAAATGATCCCATAATGAAACTTACAGCATATGTAGTCAATGAACTGAAGATTCAAATATATTTTTTTCAGAATTTTAAAAGCACAGTTTTTAAAAAACCGTTAGTACAATTTTTCGAAAATGGTGTTGAAAAGTAAAATTTGTAATAAGTTGGTGCTGTTGAATATCATATTAAAGTCCATTTAATTAGCTAAACAATGAGACTATGCTGACCGTTCTAGCTAGAATAGAACTTAATCTGCCAAGCAATTAACATTTTCCGGTTGACCAAAAAAAGGCGGTTTTTCAATATTTTGAAAATTAATAGTAAAGAACCGGAAACAGATAATTTTTTTTAAAAAAATTGTACAATTCAAGGAGTTGTTAGAGCTATTAGGATTCAAAATTTCAAAAAAATCTAAGAGGGTCAGGTTGAAAAAGTTCTTTCATCGGTTGATTTGAGATGGAATGGCCGTAGGGCGTAAGAACCAAAAAGTTGCTCGCCCTAACACCCGATCCTAATCGTAGTTTAGACATGAAGGGAACTTTCAGCGAGTACCATGAGTAATGTAATTCATGTACATGAGTAAATTGTCTTGTCTTATGCAGTCGGTGAGTAACACAGTCTGTTTTGTGGTTACACAGTGGGCATACCGGTCTGTCCTGCCTTTGCATTAAATATGGATGTACAAATAGTGAGTATCCATTTCTAAGCATGGTTATGGCAACTTAGTCTCTTTTGCTGAGACAATTTCATCCCAAGGTAGACAGAAGATTTGATTGGCTGCATGGAATCCAACAGCACGGGAAGGATAGACCTATCAGAAACCTGGAAAGGGTGTAGGCAGCCTTTCCAGGTTTGTGATTGGACTAAAACCTATCTTCATTCTCAGTAGGAACCCTGAGGAAGCCGGCAGAATATCTAGCGAAACGTCGGTTGTAACCAATTTGACATGGTCATATCCAGAAGACTTTAAAACATTAAATAACATGGACTGTGGACGTCTACAAGAATTATAGGTTTTAATTTCTCTAAATCTGTCGTCTGACAGTAACCAGTGTTGTGCTGTATTCTATTTGTTTCCAATTTTCTTGAAAATGATTTAAGATTGCCACATCTTTTGGAGACCTGCAATTGACCTGCTCAAGTACTGTGTTGTTGACATAATCAGGTCATTCACAAGGCAGTGCTGAGGAAGTACGGAATCCAGCAGATGTGCCAATCTCGAGGTATGTGTGTTTGTGTCGGATTCCTTAAGTCTTGGGTGATTTATTGTTCAATGTTGTTTCTCAGTGTTGTTTCTTTTGCATATGAGTTGTTTGTTGGTATGTAGGTATATCTATGTTTTTACACCCCTGTAGCCATAGCGTTATAATTTTGTGTTTTTCTAATCTGTATACCCGGTAGCCGTGTATACAGATTAGAATGGAGACCCGGTAGACGTGAGGGTTAAGGCGTGAGCTCTTAACACTCCATGCCAAAGGTCGTGGGTTCGATTCCCACTAAGGGCGGTGGCTTTTCTTTCGAAAAAAGAAAAGGCATCACCCCTATCCTGGCTAGAAAAGGGTGGTAACCTATAGATAACCCATCCTAAAATTCGTAGTTACTAATAAATGGACGTTAAAATTTAAATTTAATCTGTATACTTGGGTGAATATTTGTGTAAGTTTTGCAAATATTTTCCAAGTAGTGTAAAGAACTGAACGAATGGGTCAGAAAATTATGTAAATTTGACAGTAATGCATTTACAGTTTACTGTTTACCTTTATTTAATGTAATATATATTAATTCATAATAGGTCCTTCACCATTAAGGTTGCTATGTTCATTTGGTTTATTAGGCTTGTGAACCACATAGACAAAGCAATTACTCATCATTATGGCCCTAATGCCCAGAAGAAGATGTCATAAAAATGAAGTACTAATAACCTAAACTTATATACACACAACAAATAAATGCAAGACGATGATAAATAAATATCACTTTGCCTTGAAATAAAATATCCAAGTTATAACAGGCACACAATTCATCATTGCAAAATGACAAGGAAAGGGAGCAGAAAATGAATAAAGACTAATAACGTTATAAAGTTTTATTTACAGTAAACAACACAAAGTCAAAACTAAATTTTTTTTAAGAAAAAATAATTTCTAAAAAAGTACAAACAACACTATTATTTATGTAAATATATATACATAATAAACTTTTATCTACATTATCACAGAAACTGTTGAGTTATAATATTTAAAATATAAATAAAATACGTCACAGACAGAATAAAAACATGGCATTTAGTTGTGCTCTTACGCGCATCAACTGTTTGGCTATTAGCGCCGGGTTATCTATAGGTCGCCACCCTATTATAATGCCAACAGCACGTGGTCGGTCACCCATTCAGGTACTGACCACGCCCGACGTTGCTTAACTTCGGTGATCTACGGGAACCGGTGCATTCAACGTGGCTATGGCCGTTGGCTTAGTTGTGCTCTTGAACAGACAATTGTTAGGTTAATTTTTATATTAGCACTACTGCGTTATTTTCATGAATTTCAGAATGAAGTTTGAACCTGACAGTATCATTTTCAATAGTGCCAATCCTAAACTAGTTAGGCGTAAGAATGTTTATTTGTAGGCCATATTTTATCAATAATCACCTACGGAGAAGGTCAATAATTAACACATCTTCATTGCCCTATTAGTTTTGTGTTCTGACGCCTCTTCTGGAGCTAACACTACTCTATATTTACAGCCAACTTGTAAAAAGGAAAGTAAATATAATATTTTAAAGTCTTCTGGATATGAGCGAGTCATTGCGATAATAACTGACGTTATGCCAGACATTCTGTGGGCTTCCTCAGGGCTTCTGTCTGGCGTAATGTTAGTTATTATCACAAAGACATGGTAATATCCAGAAGACTTTAAAACATTAAGAATAATTAAAAATATATTTCAAATAGACCATAAAAAATAAAAATAAAAACGTTTTTAACTCTGCAAGTGCTGTTCCAAAGCCGGAATAAAAATATGAGAAAGAAAAAGTATTCAGATCACAATCAATTTAGCTTCAAATCTTTTATTTTTGTTCTACATCTTAGGCGTCCTTCTGGTGCCTCCGCTGGAATTTACAACTAAAAATAGAACTATGTCTGGTTACATCATTAATAATATTACGATCAGCCAATTGGGGGCCATGGAGCTGAATTGATTGTGTATTTTTTATTATTGACCTCCCACCACACATTTAAATGAATTGATAGGGAAGTTCAGGCAGGCTAATCTTGCAAACTTCATTACAACTTAAACGGGGAAGGATGATGTTCAGGGACAATTAAAATTAGGAGAAGAAGCTTTTAACAAGTTCTCGAGCTTATACATCTCAAGTAAATATTTATTTTGAGAAGGTCGGTATGGGAGTAAATTGATTACATTATCACATCTACTGATCGAGTCCTTATATTGACGAGCAAACTCTTCAAGAGTAGAAGCACTGATGTTTGTTTTATCATACAACCAGGACGAATGAGCTTTGTCAAGAACTAGCTTGGATACTCCGTTCTTTTTGACTAAATTCTCCAGCTCCTTGCTGGCCAGTCGGTTCAAGATTAGTTCTTCGGAATAAGTGTTTGCTGGTCCTTTATCAAACAAACTTACCTGCGAACAAAAAAATAAACAATTTTATGACAATTCAAAAAACATCAGTACTCGGCAGATGTTATGCATAATGGAAATATTATTTATAATTACATTTTTGTATAAATAATGGTTTATTATTAGTTTCAATGTGAGAGGTTTCTCACTTTCCTAAATAGCTTTATTTTATGTATGAATATTAGGGTGGCCCTTATTTTTCAACTTTCTAAAAGTTTCCCTCCCACCCCCTATCTTGTTCCAATCAACAAAATAACGATCTGTGCAAAATTTTAGCTAAATCGAACAACTCCGAGGCGACCCGCAATGACCTTGAAATATTGATATTTTTGTCCGAAAGTAATTTTTTCAGATAATTTTTTTTTTATATCACTTTTGAGCAGATAAGCACTAGTAATGGAAGTTAAATTAGTCGTTTTATTGTTAATGTAGGATAAAAAGTTAAACAATCA
Organism: Gonocerus acuteangulatus; assembly: GCA_946811695.1. Taxonomy (NCBI): domain Eukaryota; kingdom Metazoa; phylum Arthropoda; class Insecta; order Hemiptera; family Coreidae; genus Gonocerus; species Gonocerus acuteangulatus. The sequence goes on along the minus strand of OX328127.1, from coordinate 92,977,200 downwards.
AGTCTGTTCCTGCTTCCTGAAAACGCACTCGTTTGAACGGGAAGAAAGGAGTATCGTTTCGTGTACCAGGAGCTGTAAGTCATGCTAGGTGGATGGCAAGGCGATTTATGCATTCAAAATGTACCTGTTTCAAAATCAATTTCAGTTATCTTATGACAAGAAAAATATTTTAAGAAGAACATGTATTTTTCTTGCGCGAATGTACGTTCGCGCCTAGTTTCTATCATCAGACCCAATTGAAGCACCATATCATGACTTTCTTTGCTTGCATTAACTAATAGATTATCAGGATATTGATCCAGAAATCAGTAAGGCTACCACAAAACAATTTCATCTCTGGTACTTAGTTCCCTAAACCGATGCTCCATCCTTATTTGATGACACCGTTCCAAAATAGGTTAAGGCAAATATAGCTCAAGTTATGCTGGAAGCAGACAATGCTGAAGAAGAGGAAGAAGAAAAAAATCAACTGTAGAGGTACGTTCTCCAGCAAAATGATTTTTCTTCCTTCACAAAAATCGATTTTTTCATATTGTTTTGCAGATCGTTGCCGGGGATCGGGAAAAATGCCCGACTGCTGCTAAATTCTCCCTTATAAAAACATAATATTCAATATTTGTATTTTTTTATTGTTCACATTATGCCTTGATTCTATAGAAATTGTTCTAAATAAAAATGCGATTGTCCTATAGTTCTGTGCATTATTAAAAACCTAATATTTTTTAATGTTATCCCTGCAATTTTTAGGATTAAATTTTGAGATATATGATTCAGAATGATTTTAAACAATTTCTGGGGTCGCCTTGATGTAACTACGTACATTTGTTTTGAGAAAATGATTGAGATATCCCTTTTAAACGGAATTAATCGCTGCGTATACTATGTTTCAATTTCAACCCGTTCGCGGGTCGCCTAGTAGTTGTATCCGATTACCCTGAAATTTAGCGCAGCTAGTTTTTTTGTTAATTGGAACATTATTGGGGAGTGGGAGCAGCAAAATTTTGACTTTGAAAAATAATCCCTATAGCTAAGGGCCACCCTAGTGTGGATTAGTAAAATTCTCATATTTTTTATGTTATTCCAAAACTTTTTAGAATCGACTTTTGAGATATTTGATTCATAACAATTTTAAACAATTTCTGGGGTCGCCTTGATGTAACTACATAAATTGTTTTTGAGAAAATGTTTGAGATAGAGCAGTACATCCCTTTTTAAAGGAATTAATAGCTGCGTATACTATGTTTTAATTTCAAACCGTTTGCGGGTCGCCTAGCAGTTGTCCGATCGCCCTGAAATTTTGCACAGCTAGTTTTTTTGTTGATTGGAACTGAATTGGGGGGTGGGAGCAGCAACATTTTGACTTTAAAAAAAATCCCTATAACTAAGGGCCACCTTAATGAATATATATCTTCCCTATCATGTTAAGCTATCAAAAATGAAAAATCTTGTTTTCAGATTTAATACTTTATTCTTTATTGTGGAAAAATTGTGCGAAACTCTAGACTCTTTAGAATTGCCGGAAATGGCTTTAATAAAGTATCGAATAAGACCATTTTTCAATATATTACTTCGTCAATGGATCAAATATGTTTGTTCGCTAGTTTGCTCCTAATTGTCATCATACTTTTGAGACTGTGGTGAACTGACAAAAGTCCGACTCGCAGGAACTGCGTCATCTTAGCGCGGTTCCAGTTCTTTTTTTTCTTTTTTTTACTGCTCATCTACATCTAGGTCATTAGCGCCGACATCTAGGGTTTAGCGAGGAATTTTACCAGCGAGCCGTGGGATGATAAAATTCCTCCCGGAGATTGGGAATCAAACCCACCATCTCCCGCTTAGGAATCCAAGGCGCTAGCCATTAGACCACGGGAGACCCCGGTTCTTGTTCATATCCCTATTCTCATTTGAAAAGCATAGAATAGAAACAGATAATATTTTCCTCGGCCTTTGTTCAAAGGGTTTTATGGCTATACCTGGGGTTAGGGTCGGGTCCGCAAGACCCTAGAAACCTCTTCTAGCGATACTTCATTTCATACGTTTCAATGAATTCGAAAATATCAAAAATTTTCACATATTCCTGTGTTCTTTTACTATAGTAATAATTCTACAGATAAAATCAATTAAAAAATAAAATAAAAAACCAACAGCATAAAGGCAATTGAAAATATTCAAAAGACGTCATCGAATCTTTTTCTCTTGGCAAGCTATGTTTCTAACAATGAATTGTTTTTCTTATTTTGCCTAATCTGTTTTATTGTAAAATACGTTATCCAAATATAAGCAATTAAAAAATAACAAGGAATAAAAACAGACAAAAAGAACAGTTCGAATAAGCAAAATCCATTACTTTAATGTTTTAAGCACTTATTTCTCCGATTGACATCGCCTAATCAAAACTTTCATCAGAACCTTTTTTGTAGAGCATTTAATAAGCTTTCTAATGGTATTCTTCCGTTTACCAAGATTTTCAACCTTTTTCGAGATATTAAGGAAAGTAAACAAAGTTACTAAAACTTTTTATGCCTGTTAATAAAATATTTTATTCTAACCCTTCCTTAACTGCAAACGTAACCAAAATTTCAACATATTAGTTTTGATGAAAGTAGAACATGCAGAAAATGTTTCAACTGAATCCCATGATTCTAAGTACCCAAACCAAAAACGGTATTCAAAAAATAGTTTTCCAATTTTCTCGAAAACGGTTAAAGCTATCGCCTTGAAAATGGTTTCATTCGTTTTCCTAGCCCAAGAAGCCTATAAAAAGAGTACTTACAAGCTTATGAACTCAAAAACGTAAGCGTTACGATTTTTTCTGCGCGAATTTCGCCCCAAACTCCATCTTCCAGTGGGCGGATTTTGCTGGTTAACGAACTTGACCTTTCATATTGGACGACTGATTTTTGTACCAAATTTCATCAAAATCGGACCATTCGTCTTCGAGCTAGAGAGCGAACAGACAAATATATATATATATATATATATATATATATATATACAAATTTTAACCACCGTTATTTTCGGTCTCTAGGGGTTCTGAAACGCGAAATTTTCTTGTCGGCACTTCCGGATTGTTTCATTGTATCAACCTTATAAGCGGGGTTCCTCCCTATGGGGGAGGGAGGAACCGCGCTAAAAATGGTATATTCGTTACTTTGATTTGTATATATCACTAATACTATAGAGTTAGTACAATGCATAATGTCGGATGCATCACATTTGTTAGTTTAAAAGTGTAAATATTTATAAAGTCAATTGTAATCAGCAAACTATCGAAAATATCACATTCGACAATTTGAAATGGCAATCCAAGAAAAACCTTTTATTAGCACCAACATGCAAACTCACAAATATGACTTTTTGGTAATTAAAAAACAGTAAACAGTTTGTTCATAATACCACCTTAAAATGATTAACAATATACATAGAAACAATGTGTTAAGTTCTCCTTTTGTAAAGGCCTTCATTTTGGAATCACTGTTAAAGCTTTATCTTGCTCTCTTGAAAAGTACCGTTTCGATAGTTGGGCATGGTAGGGACGATATGATTATATTAGATATACATATATAAACGAGAAATTTAAGACATATTGGACAATTCTCGCATCATCCAACAGGACAGATTGCTATTTTCTAGTCCGCTTTTGGTGAGCAGGTAATAACTTGGAATATGCATGTCTCCAATCCACTTCATGTGTTTTTGTATATTTCCGCTTAGGATACAATCAGTTCCATGTTGTGTTGCTTAAAATTGTATATTACTTCTCTTTGAGATGTCGTATATTTTTCCTGAAAGATTGAGACATATCAATAACTGTTTCTATATTCCTTTACTAATGGCTCTAGGGTTATGAATAGAAATGCACTAAGATCATGTGTTGGACTTCTTTTTGTTATCTAGTAAGTAGGATTGATAAAGATTAAAAGGCATTTATGAAATATTCTTCCATGATTGAAACCTAAAATAATAAAGCCTTGCCATTTGTAATTTAAATAAAATATCCATAAAACTTACAGGTTCCGAATCGTCAGGGTCATTGTGTGCGACAGCCCAGAACAGGAGTCCTGCAACGGCAGTCTGTAGTTCGGACTTGTTGACGAAGAGAGATAGAAGTAGCTCCAATCCTCGGGAAGATACTACATCACCAACCAATGCTGAGCAAACAGTTTGACGGATCTCTGCAACTTCATCGACTACCAACCGCACTGTTCCACTCCACAATGTCAGCTCTGAAAGTATATTCCAAGATTTTTATTAATTACTAGCGGACTCAACAGACGTTGCCCTGTATTCAATTCGTATTGGTATAATTAATAAAAAAAAAAATAAATAATTACCCAAAAACATAGTGTTTATTATTCTAATGATATATGATATATATGAATAGTTCTGTTGGTATTCTGACACAGGAACAGGCGACATACAATTGGGATTATGAAAAACACAGATTTTGAAGATAGATGCCACATAAACTTAGTGACATCCCTTGCAATTTTTTTATCGACATTGCAAATGCTAGTCACACAACCATTTAAAGTCAATTGTTATGTTGTTTGGAATCAAAGGAATACATGGAATCTAAACATCTTCACCTTTCTACTTCCCTTTCAAAATTTTGGCTTTTATGGAGTTCTTCATTATTTTTTTTCTTCACCGCAAGACAAGTGCATTTACAAAGATTTGGGTGGTTTATATTCCACAACATCATTATTACCGATTCAATTTTTAATTGCAAATTATGAGGTGATAATCCGAGCAGCTCCAGTGAATTTAAGAATTGGTAGTAAACAATACAATATTGGGAATCAATCAATTACTATGTCTTCAGTTCGCCAGTTATCTTATTTTGAATTTTAAAACTCATTTCATCGACATCAAGGTGTTTTGCAGCCAGTATAAGTCGTTAAAACAAACATGATTTTCATAATTTTGAACAATGTTTGAGAAAACCTTCTCGATGAGTCCGGTCTGTGATCCAGTAAAGTGATAAAAACTGGTAGGTAATGTAATGAATCTATACCATGAGTCAATAGATATTTTGCCACTACCAATATCGAGCAATCATTTGCAAAAATCTTCTCCAGATTGGTTGTTCTGCAATTCGACTCTCATGTTCATGTTTAATTGGAGTGTTTCAACATATTTCAATAAAATGGTCGACTTTAAACATGGGTTAATTTTGTTGTGTCTGCTATCGTGTATCGTGGTATTAATGGTAATGTTTGCCAAAAATCACCTTCATTAATTGGCGAAAATCAACTTAATATTAAGTATTTTTATAACATATATTATTTATAATTAATGATTATAAATTTTGGCATGGGGTGTGGAGAAAAATAATCTATTAATCCCAAATTTTGCTAGATGAAGAGCTCATCCTATTGCTTTTTATCGGAATGTTTTATGTCCAGTTTTGGCTATATATTCTTTAGCGAATTTTAATGCAAGAAAATAAAAATTACACATTAATATGTTAGTCTGGGCTCGTGGATTTCAAGAAACATACTCCTCATGGAACGATTTTGCTAGTCAATGAAGTCTAATAATAATTGTAAGAACTTACTAGTTGAAAATGATGACTTGAGAAGAAAAGCATGGAAGTTGTTTGAAAGTAAAGATGCAACCGCTTCCCTGCTGTCATCAGTAGCTTGAGGATGCGAGTATTCTTCGATGATGTTGCATGCAGCATTGATGTCGGGTTCCTCTACTCCTTCAGCCTAAACAGCAAATATAACCTCATAAGGCCAGTCGTTGAGCATGAAATCCTCTGCATGAGTTCAGCCTCATCATGGGTCAAAGCTCAAAGTGAGTTACTTCTTATTCTAACAATCTCAAATATATTTGCTAATAAGTACATATAGATATCCAAACACTTTGTTAAGAGTGGAAGTGTTTATAAATAATCTTAACCAAAAATATGAACAGACTCTTAATTATGTGTGGTTGTGAGTGTGTGTAATTATCATTATGTAAATAGAATTTCAGGATTAGATCTAGGTTTAACACTTTCAAGGCTGATGGCTTAAAAAAAAAAATTTCCATCAGGGCCCTAGTTTTTTTTTGTATAGTTATTTCGGCAAATATATACAAAAAATAAATATGTGAAGAAACTTTTGAAATTATGTACTTTTAGTGGATTAACTACAATTTAGTTAAATGTCTAGTACGCCATGACAGCGGGCTTGCTGAAGGAATTTTTCTGCGGATTCAGTATCATACGATACCAGACCCATAAACCTAACCGGGAATAATGATATGAGGTCCTAAACCAAATACGAAGGGTATAGGACAAGGCTCGGAGTAATGGGGATAGAAAGGCATGCTATCTGCTGACGCATATGCCACGATGCCAGGCTATCTACTGACGCACACATAACAACGGCCCCACAGAACACATCTCTTGGACACCAAGACGTTGGGCCCGAACGTGTTAAGGTTACATCTGATATTTGTTGAAAGGATCTAACACATTTGTATTAAGAATTTTTAGATTTATTGTAAAATTTACCCCCAATTAAATAATAGATCTAACAAAACTGTTGATAGTCGAAGAAAACTGAAATGATGCCCCGGAAATTAATAATAAATGTTAAGCTAAGTACTAAAAAGTTACTAATAGTAGAGTCATGTACCTGGAGACTAAAGAAGCTGTTGAGGCATTTGATAGCACTGGCAGAAATTGAAGAAGGTTGACAAATTCTGAAGAGGAATTGAGGAAACGAAGAATTCTTCAATGGTTTCTGAAATGCAAGCGGGAAATACTGAAGCACCTCCAAGAGCTTGACCATTTCTTCGTGGTGAGTGTCTTCGTCCAGTATCTTCTTCATCAACACGTCCACAATTTCCTTGGAACGAGTTATTTCCTTCTTCAATTCCTCAGCAATATCGCTCTCATACAATTCCAGTTTCAAGCCTTCGTTCAAGTTTGGTCTAAATGAACCTTTATTTCCGGACAGTATGAAAATTAATAAATCTAAAATAACTCCCAGGACTTCATAATTACGATTCTTCAGTAATTTTACAACTTCATCAACAAATATTTTGATTCTCTTATCCTTAAGAGTTATAGTTAACAACAATATTGAAGAATGTACATAAAATATTTCACATCCATATTCATGGTTTATTTTCTCTTGTGAATCAGAAAATAAAATATTTTCAATAATTTGTTCAAGTGCTAACTTCTCACTATCAGATATTAGTTCACTGAAAGACAAAAACAACTGAAGAATTATTTGAGCGCAAGCATCTTTTGAGACGTGAGAACACTTTGGAGATGTCAAACACTCTGTGAGAGTTTTTAGCCAAGAAGCAATTTCTATTTTGATATTACTGATTTTCATATCTTCAAGCGAGTGAATTTGCTGAATCAGTTTAAGGACCTAAAAAAGTAAAAAAAAAAAAAATTAAAATATATTAGGTTATTAGAATATGAGATACAGAGTAGAATGTGTGGGTGGTATTAAATATTTAGCAAAATTAAATATTGTTTACATAAAATTATTGGCTCATTTTCAAGATAAAGTTTGAGAATCTCATATTTTTTCACTAAATAAAATTTCTTCAATATTTACAGCTGAAATTCTCGCTATAGAGAAGGCTCTCAATGCCGTTGCACACAGAGGTAATTCAGTCACCATCTTTTCAGACTCTTTATCAGCTCTAATGGCCATAAGTAACAATTATTCTAAACATCCACTGGTCATTAGAGTAATTGAAGCTCATGATTGCCTTCAGAGAAATGGAAAAAATGTTAATTTTGTGTGGATTCCAAGTCATTGTGGAATACCCCAAAACGAAAAAGTCGATCAGGCAGCAAAAGTAGCTACTACTGAAGGAGTTGCATTTCACCAGGTACCAAGAAATGACGTCGTTTCCTATATTAAAAGTGAAATTAAATCGTCGTGGATCTCTAAATGGCATACTATCAGAGAAAACAAATTAAGGGAAATAAAGGCTTACCCTGTGCCCTGGAGGACTTCGTCTATAGCGGAAAATAGGAGAGCAGAAGTAGTCCTTGCTCGGCTCAGGATAGGCCACACATGATTGACGCACTCCTATCTAATGTCGAGGAATGAAGCACCAGAGTGCCCAGCTTGTGGTGTTGTAATTTCCATCAAACATATCTTCACTGAATGCCGTGCCTACGAGAATGAAAGGTCTCTATTTGGCCTCACGGGTAATTTGAGTGAAGATATGGGTGATGCCCCGAATAAGATCAAAAATTTATTTAATTTTTTAGAACACACACAACTTGTAAAAAAACTATGATTGTTGTGGCATGTGGTGGCTATGTGCAACAAACAGAACTCATTGCTTAAGGTTAACTATCAACTAATATTTAAATTTAGTATAAAAATTCTAATATTCAATAATATATTATTTTGAAGACAATAATTGAACACTTAATGGCTTAATAACAACTATTACAAGCATACATTTATAAAATAAAATTCTAAACTTTATTTAACATCTGTGGCGTTAATATCCTAAAAGGTTGAAACGCCTTAAAAGGGAAAGAAAAAAAAAAAAAAAAGTTTGAGAATGGAGCACAAACAGACAATATATATATAAAGGGTGTCTCGAATTTAAATGGCAAAACCTCAGGAGCGTGTAGGGGACCAAAAAACTAAGACAAAAAGTCCTTTAGGAGCTTACTTATTTACATTTTTAATCAAAATAAATGGTCATTGCCTATTATTTCAAGAAACCAATAACTAAAAGTCAATCATTTGACACTGATGAGAAGAGGTGCAAGAGTATGCGCGTTGATTCCCAAATAGAAGAGTGCTGAATCGACAAGTCTTGTTAACTTTTATTAGACTACCAGAGACTGGGTCAATCATACTTCGCAATGAAGGGTACCAATTCCAGGCAGCATTAAGAGCAGATTGTGGGGGAAGAAATTGAGTCCAACGCCACTTTGATAACAATCCTGGGACTAGCATCTCAAGTGCATTAGGAATATTGCGGGAATTTTTGTGATTTTCTCCAAAAAGGAGCAAATCTCTAAAGGACTTTTTGTCTTAGCTTTTTGGTCCCCTACACGCTCCTGAAGTTTTGCCATTTAAAATTCGGGACACTGATATTTTATAATATACGTCACAGTTTTTGTAACCAAACTCCTCCGAAACGGCTTGACCGATTTTTATGAAACTTTGTGTGTATATTCTGTAGGACTGAGAATGGGATGTTAACTATTTTCCATACCCCCAAGTGATAAGGGTGGTGGATACCCCCCCCCCCCCCAAGGGCGGTGGATACCCCCCCCCCAAGGGTGGTGGATAGGATAATGTTTTTTTATTATTTGGACAAAATGTTTTATTTTTATTTGTTTATGATTTGGCATTAAAAAATACATACAACTCTAAATTTTCACCTTTCTACCAGCAGTCCCCATTTTTTAATAGTGATATTAGTACTTCAATTATTTTCAACTCTTTGTGGTCGATAACTGATCAATTATCGCTCGATCAGTTATTCCTGACATGCGTCTACCGGTGTCACTTCCCACCCAATAAACAGTACAATGAATTGAAAAATGGATATTTATAAAGTACAGTAAACTCTCGATAATCCGCGGGCGGATATTCCGCGCTCATCCATGGATTTTTTTTTTTTTAATGTTTGAATAAGAAAAGTTTTTATACAGAATAAGTTTGAAGAGTTAGGTCTTAAGGAACTGTAGTAGAGAGGAAACACATTAAATAGAAAGATTCAATTCTCTTTAATCAAATTATCCAGGTGTTGCCTGAGAATGCATTAGTCTTTTTTTCTCAGAAATATCTTACCTCATCCTTCCTTTTTCCATATATTTTCTAATAAGATCAGAATCTAATTTTCATTTCCAAACTCTTCTCATATCAGTTTAGTTTCTGTCGCATTGCCGTCTAGTAGTTCATTTTGCTCGTGTGTTTGAATTACTGACAGTAGTTATCGTCAAAGTTTATCGTTATTTTATTTAACAATGACCGATAAAAGGAAAAAGGTGTTTTTATCGATTCAAGAGAAACTCGAATTAATAAAAAAACTCGAAAATGACGAATCTAGGAAGCAAATTTGTTTGCAATATGGAATAGGAGAAACAACTGTTCGAGACATTTTTAAGCAAAAAGATAAATTATTGCAATTTGCATCCTCATCAGACAACTCTTCATCGATGAAGAAAAGAAAAACCATGAGAAGGAGCACTTATGAAGAGTTAGATGCTGCACTGTTGTAATGGGTAAGTCAGTTGAGAAGTGAGGGAACTCCTGTTTCTGGGCCTATTGTTGCTGAAAAAGCTAAACAGTTTTTTGTAATGCTAGGTTTAGAGGGAACATTTAATGCATCATCAGGGTGGTTGAAGAGGTTTAAACAGTGCCACGGGATAAGGGAAATCGGACTTTACGGCGAGAAATTAAGTAACGACCAGCAGGCAGCAGAAAATTTTAAAACAGAGTTTGAACAGCTCCTTCAGTCAGAAGGAATTTGTTACGAACAGCTGTATAACGCTGACGAATCAGGGCTGCTATGGAAATATTTGCCAACGCGAACACTGGCATTTGATAGCGAGAGGCAAGCTTCAGGCCATAAGTCCAGTAAAGAGCGCATTACTATAATGACATGCAGCAATGCAACAGGCTCTCACAAACTAAAACTGGTAGTTATTGGAAAGTCAAAAAAAACGCGGTCTATTAAAGGGACAAGGGCCGAAAACCTACCAGTACATTATTTTAATCAGAAGAAAGGCTGGATGGACCAACAAATTTTTAAAGAGTGGTTTCATAAAAAAATCATCCCTGAAGTGAAAGAACATTTAAAATCAAGAAACCTACCCCAAAAAGCCATGCTGCTTATTGACAACGCCCCGTCCCACCCATCGAAAAATATTTTACTATCGGACTGTGGACATTTTTTCGTCAGTTTTCTGCCTCCAAATGTCACTGCTCTTATCCAACCAATGGACCAGGGAGTAATTGCTTTGATGAAAAAAAAATATAGAACAAACTTGTTAAAAAAAAGGATTGAAGAGGGCAATGATCTTCAGGGTTTCTGGAAAGATTATACCATTCTCGACAGCATTTATGACATAAACACTGCTTGGAGTCAGTAAAACAAACTACGTTGGTAAAGTCCTGGAGGAAAATTTTACCAATTGTAGAAAATACTTCAGTAGAGCCTTCAGATAAAGAAGAGGAAGTTTCTGCTAATGATTTAGCAAATTTCGCGAAATCGGTTGCTGGAGGAAGTGATGTCGGTGAAAGAAATATTGTTGAGTGGATTAATTGCGATGCCAGTGATCCAGGATTCGAACATCTTACTCATGAACAAATAATAGATATCAGGTATTGAATTAGAGGAGAGTGAGGAAGAAGAAGAGGATAACAGCAACAAGAAAGTAAGTCATGACGATGCCCTAATACACGTTAATGGACTAATTCAATATCTGGAAGAACAAGATGATGCATCACTGTGTGATAAAATGGTGTTGAAAAAACTTCAAAATCAAGTTAAGAAGAGATGTTTTGCTTCAAAACAACAAACACTTTTAACGGATTTTTTTCTGAAAAAGTAAATTGTACATGTATGTGTATTACGTAAATATGTTTAATTTTAATTATTTTCGTATTTATTGTTTTTTCATATTATATTTTCATATTTCACATTTTAATATGCCCTGTGTTGTATGTCTCCATTTTAGAATTTTTGCGTGTTGTCCGCGGGATCGCCTAATCCGCGGAATGGGCTAATCCGCGGGTGTCGCGCCAGTCAATTCCGCGGATTATCGGGAGTTTACTGTATATATAAATACAAACTTGAACGACTGGTTCCTAATGACCTTTAGGTAAATGAGGTCTTCCAAATTGTGTAGTCAGACCAACATCATAAGTAGTTTTTCTTTTACTAGAAAAACATGCTAAAAACAATAATTTTTCAATCTCAAAACAATTTGTTTTAATTTTCAGAATGAACTAATGAAAAAAAATAAAAATGGTTTTATGGTTTTCAGTCAAGTAAAATTAATTTTCATTTTTTTATTGTTACTATTCAGATATTTAAAAAGAAAACAAGTTAAAGTCAAAGATAACGGAGCAAAACAACATAACCGTCATAAAAAAAACAAAAGCAGCATAAAAGAAATTACCACAAGAAGAATGCCATGCCGATGATTTTCTTTGTCAACATTCATCTTGTTCATTAACTGGCTAATGAATTGAACGTATGAAGCAGAAGATATCAGCGAAGATACTGCGGTCGCTGCAAGATATCTTGTCTTCAATATACTGCTCTTCGAACACTCGAGAACGTATGGCAAGTATTTCAACAACTGAAAATAAAAAAATAATATCATTGAAATAACTACTGCAATTCCTATATTTCATTTATTGATCTAAATATTTCGAAGGTTTTGACACGCTCCAAAGCGGTCTTCTCGGATAAAAAATAAATATACAAAATTGGGATGGATGAAAAGTTAGATCACATGAAAGTTATCGTGGACTTCCTCGATCCTCCAGGTATTTGTTGAAATGACTTACTGTAAATATTATTAAAAATTAGTTAAAAAATATAGTCATTTCTCTCCTTATTTTTATCTTTGCAATTTTCTACTAGGGACGTCTGTTAATTTTTTTTTTTTTACTTACTCTTAACTCCGTCCTGTATAAAACTACTGTTTAATTTGGTCATAAAAACTTTTGTTTACTTAGCATACACATCATAAAATGTTTTATAACATATTTTAATAATTTTAAACAGTAAAATTTTGTTTATTGTTTCAACTATTATCTTTAGTATTTTTTTATATTTCTTATTTAGCTCAAGAAGGCTACCAAAGATCATGCCAAAACGTACAAAATATAACTTTTTCTGAAAATCTGATGATTTCTCCTTGCCGAATGCCGACTTCTTATCCCCTAAATGGCTAACTATCTACATCTTATTTTCAATATTTGTGGTGGGTAGACGCAAAGCCAAATTAAATGGCTTTTACACATATATATATATATATATATATATATATATATATATATATATATATATATGTAAAATGTAAATATTTCTTGAATATTTAAAAAAAAAAAAAAAAAAGAGAGAGAGAGTGTATAATCTTTGTTTATTAATCAATTCTCTAAATGAGATAATAATTTATAAAATCACTTGATGATATTTTGCTTTATTACCTGAAGATTTGAGTCCGTTCCTTCGAGGGAAGAAGGGTAGAGCCTACCCAAAAGCAGCAAGACTGGATAGAGCGCTGGGTACATTTGATTTTTCGAAGACGCTTCAAGATGTTGAAGAAGGACTGTGTACAAGCTTGGATATCTACAACACAAGTGAAATATGCAGTAGATAAATCTTTCCTTCAAAGAGTTACTAAATAAAAGAAATTTCAGATTTTACTTGTAAGCCTAATTTTTTTGGTCAGATAAGTTACTGTAAAATGAACACATCACTCTCAACAAAAATATGTTTAGGGCTAATGTTATTGTACAAAGGCTCGAACCAAATGATAGTGACAAGATATCTTTTAACTGTCAAAGCAGTACAGGGTGCGTTCCAAAAGTATTACATTTGAATTTCCCATGCCTTTTCTACTCGTCGGACCACTTGGGGTAAGTGGGGTAGACGTTAAACTTTGCTGGGAAACTGGTTTCAGTGGTCTCCAAGCTTTGGAAGTAGCCAGATGTCAGTTGTTGTGAACCTCAGTGCACAAACCGTGTCATGAAAAAAAATGGATTGAGTAATTTTATACAATTAATTTTTGTCCTAAGCTGAACAAATCTCTTGAGAAGAATAACAATATGATTCGTGAAGCTTATGTTGACTCTGCTCTGACCTACTCACAATTATCCAGTGAGTTAAAGGGCTTAAAGGAGGAGCGGGACATGGTTCATGATGATCAACCCTCTGGGCGACCCTCAAACAGCAAAATTGACAACAATGTGGCCCACAAGGAGTATGTTTTGCTGAAAAACTCCGAAAAAGGTCCATCAGGACGAGAAACGAAATCTCTGCTACCTGGCCTCTTAGAGTCCTGACATCATCCCAGCAGACTTCTTTCTGTTCACTCGGATTAAGGCAGCCCTGAAAGTAACCCATTTTTCATCCATAAAACAGATCAAATCTGTCTTGACCATGCGAGAAATCCCCAAAGACGCCTTCTGGGGAGGGTATTCTGTGAGAGCAGTCCCAGGAAAACAGGCCCGTGGACTGTACTTTGAAGAATTTTAAGTGTTTGTGCAAAATTGTTCAATAAATTTCAATTGGCAATTCATTCAGGGGCGGCAATGTAATATACACTATAACATAATTGTACATTTCAAAATAGTCAAAATTTATCGTGACTCATTTACCTTTGGAAAAAAAGTCTCCCAGTCATTTTATTTCTCCAGCTAAGAGTTTCAGATTTACCTCGAGGTACACCAAACACTCGGGACATGAGAGCACTAAGTAGCAATGTTGAAGAATTTCTTTCCTAAACATATCATAGAAATCAATTAAATGTTTCTTGAATCTGTATCTATTTTTCATATAAAAGGAAGAGCCTAAAACAGGGTCAGTATTTCTTGTAACAAGAGTAATTGGAAGCGTCTTTATCAGGTAATTTTGCATTTCTTGATGCAATCAATGAAGGAATGGAGGATGTTAGGAACCGCATTTAGCCATTCATTGGGTGGACAAAAGAATCTTCAGGCACCTAAAAATAAATGCAGCTTAATCGAACATAGGCACACCTTCCGCTACAAATATCCTGACATACCAGACTGGATCATCTACATATTATTTATTTATTTAAATTATAACGCCCAATTATATAAGGTCATCCCATAAGTAATGTCAGTGGACTCTAAAATGTCTCAATCCAAGTTTTTGTGCGAATTCTTCGACGGTTGGATTTTCTTCTACAGTAGCCTGCAGGAGTTTGTTGTCAAGCTCTGTTGATTTACCGGTACGAGTCTCATCTTCAAGAGCTTGCGGTTTCCCACACGAAATCGTTCAAATCACCGCACCACTTGCCCGCACTAATGATATTTTTGTTATATATGTCTACAAGTTTTCAATAAGTTGAAGCAGCATTTTCACCTTTATTGAATTCCCAAAGCATAACATGCCATAAGTAGTGTTTTAGGAGATTCATTTCAAATTAAATTTCAGCACAGAATAATCTAATAAGTTTTACCAACCAAAACATGATATATAGAAGTGTATTTAATGCTAAAATAAACAAAAAAATGAAAACAGAAATAAAAAGGAAGAAACAAACAGACAGAGTATTAAAAACCGACATTACTTATGGGATGATTTTCTTTTAAGAATAGACACCACCCCTAGTGAGAGTTGAGCCCACGACACACGCCTAAGCACCCACGACAACTGGGCTACCATATACATATTATCAAGCTCCTGTTTGTAGTCCGCTGTTTAAAATATCAATAGATAAGTCCAAAACTTAAAAATGAATTATCCAAAGGAAGATTAGTCATAGAATTAAAAATGATTTTATTATTATTTTTATCTGGAGAACATTTTTTTTTTATTTGGTGTCCAATAAATTACAAAAAATATACATAATTTAAATATTTTATATTGGTTTTTCTTATATAACTTTTCCCTTCTTTTTTGGGGTTCTTTTTACATTGTATCACCTTTAGGTTATTAATGCTGAGCTATCTATAGCTATAAGTTGTCACCCTTTTTTAATAGAGTCAAAGGCATGCTGTTTTCTCTGGCCAGTCATCCATTGAAGGACTGGCTTAACTTCGGTGATCTAGTGGAACAGGTGTTTAACCTGCCTCTGGCGTTGGCCATATTTTTATTATATGTATATTTTTTTTTTTTTTTTTTTTTTTTTTTTTTTTTTTTTTATATTTCATTGTGTTTCTTTCTTTACCTATGGTCTTTACATTACATTTAAGAAATCAATTATATGCTTCTTCTGTCTTTGAAAATAGAGTATTGCCTTTCTTCATGTGATCTAAGAAGGAGTTGGGGATAATAGCAACATTCCATATCTATTTAATACTCCAAAATGAACATTAATTTTCCTATTTTAACTAGACATATTGTTACGGAAGTCAAATATACACCTTAACAGGAAAATATAAAACATATCTTACAGCCCAAGTATTTGAATTGAAGCCTGCAATAGCAGTAGCAATTCCCTTGGCAACATACGGACCAACAGCCTCGCCCAGAGTAGAGCCTCGATACAGTGCACGAAGGATGTTCAGAGCATGAACTCGGCCTGTAATAAATCAATACTTTGTTAGAAGAAAAGCTCTGTATTTATGATTTAGGAATCTACTTAACTTTAGCTGCTTTTAATAATACATGTTCATCATTAGTTTTGTTATGAATGTAGTTTCTTTGCAAGAAAACTAAAATTACTTCCTCTTGTATCAATTTTTTTTTTTTTTTTTTTTTTTTTTTTGTTTGTATGGAAAGGATGGTTTCAGGTAAATCGCTAACAGCTAATGGACTGATTTTTCCTATTTTGTACTATACAGGGACTGAGAGACAGTCTTGAGGGCGCTTGAATTATATCCCATCTGTTTAAGGATTAGTAATAAATACTATCTGATATTTTGAAATAAACCCAAGAAGAAGAGTATTAGATGAGAATAAACTCACCTTCAGATGAACCGTTTTCAGCAATTTTTAAGAGAGATTCCATAGCTCTATGCAGACTTTTACAAGAGCCACTGTCCATTTCACTGCAAATCAATGCCTGCAGAAAAAAACTCAACATTACTCAATTCAATTTTAATTTCATAAAAAAATTGAAGCATTTTATTGTTATGTTATTATTTGTGTTTTACTGGGCGTGTGTTTGGCTCATTGGTAGAGGAATTGACTCATATATTGGAAGACATGAGTTCGAAACTTGGACAAGCACTAACGATTTTATCTTCTAGTGATGAAACGGAACCTTTAGATGCAACTTTCTCCAGCTGATTTTTTTAAATTTTATTTTTATTTATAACACTTTATTGATAGAAATTTTATTAGCTTTCATATGGTACTATCAGTTTAAGTATTATTTTTTTTTGTAGAATGTTTAATTTAAATCCTGTTAACACATATTTATAAAGAAAATCAGAACATTTTTAAAACCTTTCAATTTTGAATAATCATTCCATTCTTCTTTCTTTAACTTCTAAATTTTATAAAAATGTGTAAATTATTATAAGCAGAACACAAAAAAGTCCATTATTATTCACCTGAACAATAAAAGGAATTCCGGCACTTCTGCGAGTTGCGCTTAAATTTTCATTGTTTGAAATACAATTCAATGTTTCATCGAGCCATTTTCTAGGCAGTTCATGAAGGTCAGCGCTTGAACACCTGCAAATATTAGATTTGTAATATGCACATCCCAAAATCTCATTTCTCAATTTCAGTTCAATATTCATATTCAATTCAATCAGGAGGGAAGATAAGTGATTAAAAAAAGATTAAATTATTCACAAGTAAAATGAAAATGAATATTTTCCATTAAACCATTGATCGTTGATGGTTGAGATAGCCAAGGTTCAGTCATGATAGTTAATATTTTTTTTTTATTTTTTATAAAAATGTAGTTTTTATTATATCTCATGGCCAAGCCCCCAAAACTCTACACCTTGGTATTTTCCAGTAAGTATTCTTTAAGGAGCAAAAATTATCTTGTATATTTCCTCATATGCTACTCAATAGAATAAATACAATATAAGAAACAAGAGTGATTCACCAAATAATGTTCTAATAAATAGATTGTAGGAGATACTAGAGCTGAGGTTTATTATTCCAATGAAATAAGAGCAGTGTTACCAACCTCCAAAGCCTAGCTGCAAGTTTAGAGAATCCTAGATAGGCCTGTTCGAAAGCTCCTCGATGCTTTGTCTCAGAAAGCAGACCTGTGAGATGTTGTCCAATGGCGACGATTTCCTTTTTACTCAACAGCCCTTCATCTGATAAAAAAGCACATGTATTATAGTATTCATGATATTTTATATATATACATAAACACACACACATATACATTTTAACTGTGGTGATTTTTTAGTACTAAGGAGCATCGTAATGTCTGAAATTCATTTCAAGAGTATTGGCAGCTTGTATAAATGACAATGGTTTAGAGATTGCTCGAATAAGGAAATTAAATTAGCTGTGTTGCTGCTCATCTAACATAGCTCATTTAGTAGACAATAGGGAGATAGTTTGGTTAGTAATGATCTAGCTCTCTGCTTATGTTCAAAATTAGGGCTGAGCCAAACCCTTGCAACCAGTACATAGAACAATAAAAGCCTTCATTTTAACACACACACACACACACATAACATCTATATTCATTCTGCTTTATCAGACAATTATTATTATGATAAAACAGGTTATTATAAAATAAAAAAAGTTATCAAAAAGTCTGTCGCACAGGAGCTGCACAACTGAGCACATTCCTCAGAAGGTGGGTAGTTTCGACTGAATTACTGAATAATTTGATTAAAATAACCTATTTAAATATTTAAAAAATGAATAGTTTTGCTCTTGTATAGTTGTAATGAACAGCTAACTCAAAGAACAACAGAAACCAGATACATCGCTCCTAGTGGTAGAAGTAACCACTATTGCCCAAGCCGGTTTGGCGACTTAATTTAATTTGAACATAATATAGAGTAAGCCCCAACATTTAATGAACCAATTAAATTTATTTTTAAAATATATCTTTCTCTTTAGATCTGTATGACCAAAATTACTAATTTGGTCATACAGGGCGTATGACCAAATTAGTAATTTTGGTCCAGAGTAAACCCCCCTTCCCTTTTAGATGGACCGATTAGTTTATTTTGAAAACACATATTTCTCTTTAGGTAGCCGTAACAAGGTTTGTTACAAAATATCAGACATTGTTTGCTCATTAGATTTTCCCTAAAAACTAAATTGGGACAAGCCTCTCAAATGATATTGGTATTCTTTTTAAACAAAAGAAGTCATGCTGGAGAACTCAATCATAATATAAACTTTTTTTTTTTTTTCTTTTTTTTTTGGAAACTGAAGAAATAGGTGCAAGGTCAATATAATTAGTTTTTATTAAAAACATTGTTTATGATTAATAAATATTTTATTTTAAGGCTTAATATAGACATATCCTTACCATTATTGTCTCCGGAAATGGAAGCTCTTTCAGACAATTCTCCAAGTAGGAGTGAAACTTCTTTAACAGTCCGCCAAGAACAAAGCAAAACCATTTGGGAAGTCACTTGAGGATCCGAATCTTTCTTAACATAACCTGCAAAATTTTGTGATGTGAATTCCTTGAAGTTTTTATAAATACATACAGAAAAAAGTCCAATCTGCGAGTGCAGTGACATTTTAGTCTATCTACGTATCACTATTATCCATGTTGTCAAATGGAAAGTTTGGAATAGAGCGTGTTAATACTTTGTTTTTGCACTAACACTTTCTAAATTGTCAGCACTGATTGCGATTCTCATTCAGAAAAGTGCATGAGAAGTTGTTAAGAAATTGGTTATGCTTTGGACTGAATAACTTCCCCTTACCATAAAATAGCTTGGATATATATATTCAGCAAATATTAACAAATAAATGCTATGACAAATATATCGTCAATACAAATGCAAAGTATCGAAGATGAAAAGTGGTTTGGTACCTTATAGATGACTCTATATAAATTTTATCTTATTATATATTTTAACTAGACTTAATGCACATTTGTAAGTTTTATTTTCTGAAATTGAAAATTATTTTTCTTTAATTTTTGAGTTTGTCACGTTCATCAGTCCAATAGCAATCAGTATAGATTGAAAATGAAAAATGCGTTTTTTCACATTCGATACTTTAGGTTTGTATAGACGATATAACAAATGCTTGATAAAAAAGAATAAATAATGCATATTTACTATAAGTAAAATCCATAGGGAGATGACCTTCTGGAGAAGAGTTGTATACAACATGAGATACAACTCCATTACACTCAAAAGCTGTGTTAATTATCTTCTCGACCAGAATTTGCCATTCTGAGCATCCTCCAATTTCTCTGGAATATTACCTCCATATATAATAATTCTCTATAGAATTTGAAAAAAATAAATTAAAATAAAAGTGATCTAAGAGATAATAAAGTAATCTTACTCTAGATTGATATCCTGAAGGAGATGCCTGATAACGAACAAATGTCCATATAGAGGTCCCGTACATGCAGCTTGGAGTAGGCTCTCTTTCGCAACTCCTAATTCAGCTTGGAGCGATCCCAGCATAGTCGACAGGCAAAAGTATGCAGTACCTGAGATACTAAAACAATATGATTATATAGCGATCCTATTAAATTCACTTAGTATGTATC
Source organism: Gonocerus acuteangulatus (assembly GCA_946811695.1). Lineage (NCBI taxonomy): Eukaryota > Metazoa > Arthropoda > Insecta > Hemiptera > Coreidae > Gonocerus > Gonocerus acuteangulatus. The sequence continues at coordinate 92,956,877 of OX328127.1, read as the reverse complement.
AGGCATAAGCTAAACAAATGATCAAATAAATAATATTTTGACCCCGACAATCCATACCTTGCTTAAATAATATTTTATTATTCACTCTAGTATTATTATAGCTTTAGTGCTTCATGAGACAAGTGCACTTTCCACTATCAAGGCCACGTAATCACAAGCTAGGAACAAAGATTTTTTTCTTTATTATTGCTGTTTTTTTAGTACTTGCATATTAATAATACACATATATTTATATTTAATGGGATGGGAAAGCCGTTGACATGATGCAAAGTCAAGGGATGGTTGGGATTTGTCTAAGAGAAAAAAAACGTCAGATCTTCAAGCAAAAATCTATATTGGACGTTTTGGTAGGAAATAAATATACATAATTACAAACGAGAATAATCGAACAGTAAGAAACATCATGACAGTAAATTAAGACCCGATCCTTTTTAAAGTGTGCATTACGTAAGCAAGTAATTTTTATACAACAAGTATTTGGTAGTAAGTATAAACATTAACAGAGGCTCAAAGCAAAACAAAATACAGAGAAACATATTAGCAACAGCAAAAAGGATAACAAACCACACAAGCACACAAATAACAGTATTTTCTTTTTGTATTTAAAAAAAAAACCTAATTTTTAATAATAAATACAGTAATAAATCCTACTAAAAATGCCTAGGTGAAGGACGAAGACCACAATAACATTGAGGCGACCATTTAGGAGTTTATAGCTAGACTAAAGGAGGAGGGGGGCTAAGTCCGTAAGGATATATTTACTTTTGTTGTTATAAATATAAGCATAATATATCGCCTCCATTGGCCCAGAATAATAGTTAAAGTAAAAAAATTTACATGCGATGGCATTAAATATCCGTAAAATGTTACCCTCCGCCCAAATTAACTCGTTCATGAGAAAAATGAAACGACATCTACACCCGAGATATCTCAGGCATGGTCCTTAAGCGATTAGTCTTAAATATTTTAGCATTGGAGTACAGAACAAATAAATACAAAAATCATATAGAAATGAATTACTATAAACTTTATAGTATAAAGAAAATGGATTTATAAGCTCCAAATGCGTCATGGCCCTGAAGTTTGAAAGGAATACATTCTGGTCAGGGCTGTAATACATCATTCTTATTGACAAGCTATGGCACGAGCACATAGGGCAAGATGAAGCTAAGCAATTTTAACATAAGACAAGATCAGCTGATTTGAAACCTTTCTATCAGATCTAGGGTAGGCGGGCCAAAATAAACAAATGGTAGATGAGCTCGCTAATCAGTTTAAGGAATATTGGTTCTAAAATAATAATAATGTTGGTTTTAAATAATAATATCTTGCTTTTTACAAAAATATTTACTAAAAACATGTGTAAATTAATTGTGACAATTATTTGCCTGAAGAGGCGGTAAACTAAGACCACGAATCATGTAGTGCAGAAAATGTTTCGTAAAGTGGTTGAACATCATGTTACATACCATTTTTATTGAACTCATGTAATTAAATATAAGAAAATATTTTATTTTTAAAAGTGACTGATTGTGAATAATTATAAAGTAATTATAGGTTTAATTTAAAAATATTCCCTTACATATTCAATTCTGATTTGAGATGACTATAAGATGCAAGTAGACTCATGTAGTACGCAGCAGAAAGGCTATCTGGTGGTCGAATACTTGAACTAAGCTTAAGCGTTTCCTCTATGTACTGCTTCAGGTGACTTTCATCCTAAAATTCCACAAACACAGAAATTATAATAGAAAAGATGTTCAGTAAAACCAATGATGTACTTCGAACTGTAAAAAGATTATAAAAGGAAAGGAAATTATTGTAAAGTTGAATTAGCTTTTTACCTGGAATTTGAGTAACTGATGAGGCATAGAAGACAGAAGATTTTTAGCAATTGCCTTGTTTTCTTCATAACTATCCAACAAACATGAGAGCAGAATCTAAAAAAAGAAAAAAACAAAAAATGTAATTCTAATAAGCCAATTATAAAAAAAAAATATATAAGTTGAAGGTGAGGGTGGGGAAGGATCAATGGATTCTTGAAGTTACTACCAAGAGTTGCTCCACAAAATTGTTTAAAACATTAAGTTGTATTTGCGACGTTTCAAACCTGTTTATGTCCATCTACGGACATCTACAATGTAAAATAAAAACTAAGATTAAGGAGGTAATTTCTCCTATGTCACTAATACCAATACAAATACAATATTTAAGGTCTAATAATAATAATAATAATAATAACAATAAGGAACTGGATCGACTCGTACGAACAGAGATGACCAAAGCACGCTTGCACCATCCTAATCTTCAATTGAAAGGCTGTATTTACCAAGAATAAAAGGAGGACGAGGTCTCCTAAACATTCGGAACTTATGCCGCTCTCAGGAAATTAGCCTGAGGAGCTACATAAGGGCCAGTGAGACGTGTCTGTTCAGGGAATTGGTAAACTTGGACGAGAACTATACAGCTTTGAAATTGAAGATCAACAACTGGGATGAACTTACGACGGAATCGGATCGCCTCAAATCGTGGCAAAGTAAGGAATTACACGGGCGATATTATAGTCGTTTGTTGGACCCGGATGTGCAATCAACATTGTCGGTGGCTTGGTTGACATCAGGAAGGCTATTCTCTGAAACAGAAGGTTTCATAATAGCCATCCAAGATCAAGTTATAGCAACAAAATCCTACCGATGACATGTTTTAAAAGAAACGAGCATCTCTGATAAATGTAGAGTGTGCAACAAAACGTATGAGTCGATCCAGCATATTACTGGATCTGATTATTTTCAACGTCATAACAACGTGGCCAAGATATACCACCAAGCTCTCGCAGAAGAATTTGGGTTGTTGGATAAGAAGGTCCCCTGTTATCGCTATGTTCCTCAAAGACTTCTAGAGAAAGGCACAATAAAAGTGTATTGGGACGAAGCGATGTTGACGGACCGAACTGTACATCACAATAAACCAGATATTCTTATCATTGAAAGGGAATAAGAGAGCGGATATTATTGATATCGCTGTCCTGAATGATGAGAATATTCGGAAATCTTATGCTGAGAAGCTACGAAAATACCAGGACTTGGCCATAGAATTAAAAGATTTGTATAAGTTAGATTTGTAGAAGTTATCCGCAAGGATAACAGCGATTATTATATCGGCTAATGGACTCATCCCAAAGACCACAGTTACAGCTACGAAATACTTGAAAATATCAGAAGAACTGATTAAAGACGCACAACAAGCTGTTCTGCTCGATACTGCGAGAATAGTTCAAAAATTCTTAAACAAACGCCCGTGATAAGATACATAAAAAAAAAAAAAAAATAAAAAATAATAATAATAATAAAAGCAACAATTCTTTCGGTTGGCAATAGCTCCCGAAAGAATTTACTCCAGGAAACTGAGAAGAACATACATCAAAAGTAATAATAATAATTTAAGGCTTGCTAGATAACCAGGGGCTAATGGCCTAGAAAAAGATGTGATGTAAAGTTAACTAATGTATAAATAGAATATACTAACTTGTACAGTCTTTTCATCGAAGTTAACCCATAAACCAAGTTCCTTGTACAATCCCAAAACCCCGAACACAAACGATCTTCTTGCTGGAGATGAGCCGGGAAATAGTGAATCTAGACACATAGTCTGAAGATATTCGATGGTAGTCGAATAAGCTGCCAAGATACAGCTAATATTTTCATAGGACACATCACTCCTCGCACATCTCTGCTGCCTTCTCAAGAGAGCTGCCTTGCTATCTCTCAGCCTAGTCAAGAACTAAAACAGAGGAAATGTTAAAACTTCTTAAAACGTCCCAAAAATATTGGAGAATATAATACGTTACCTTTTTGCAAAACGCCATTGACTTCTGCCTCACAGAAGGTTCTTGATTATTGAAGTTATACTTGAAAAATATTTTAATCAAATCTAGTTCTACAGACGTGAATTCTTCTGTTGATTTTGAGGTTTCTATTAGAAGAGAAAAACAAGAAAGCCGAACCTGAAAAAGACTTTTTTGTAATTACCTAAACCTAGACAATATTTTAAAATGCAATTAATACAAAAAAAAGCATGTTTTGTAATGACAAAAAGTATTGGATTTATAAAATTTTCAGGATTTAAGCAAATGTTAGCAAAATTTAGTTAAGAAATATTTTCTTTTATCAAACCCATTTGAGACTGATAGCCACTTTCGTGACAATGAGCTTTCTGACATTTCTTTGCTTCGGGACAGAACACCACTGCTGTGACAGTTTTTGGCGATATCTAGTGGTAAGTTTTGTAAGCTGTAACTCCCTTGTATCCCCTAGAGTTCAGTAAAAATGTCGTTTGAGCCTATTGAATGTGGGTTTCTCTGCTACCCGGTCCCTCAGCGTAGTTTGGGTCTCTCTGAAAGACCTTATTTGTGTTTTACCAGTTGATGAGTACACAGAGATAATGATTCGTAGATATTATACCAATGCTGAGATATTTGACTTGATATTATTATTAAAAAAAAAAAAAAAAAAAAAAATTTAAAAAAAATAAAAACAAAATTTGAAAATAAAGAAAAAACGTTTTTAAGTCTATTGTTGACTGCTAAAAAACCCAGAATAAGAAAATTGTAAGGAAAACATTTTAAAGAAATAATTATGAAAGCGTATTAGGAGAAATGAGAAGATGTGTACGGTAGAGTCTCAGCTATTTTAATGCCGTCCTGAAGAACCAGGAGGCTCCGCTCCACCTAAAGTCTTGCAGGTTGCTATCCCATAAGTGTTAAAGAAAGACATTTTAACAAAATCAAATAGTTTTTAAAAATAGATAATCTAATTGCCAATATTCATAGGAGATGGTTAACTGTGGCAATTAATGGAGGTGGAGATCGTCAGGGCCCAGTAATAATAATTAATAAATATATTTTAAAATAAAAAACGAGTAATTATTGCCAACGATTCTCAAGCCTCTATAACTGGATCAGCTCTTCCTCTCCTCAGAGCCCTGACAAAGGCTTGAAACTCAAGCTAAAAACTGTCAATAAAAACTTATTTTTTATTTAAAAATGCAGAAATAAATAACAGTAATTATTACTATAGAAGAATTAAATATTTTTGAATGCATACATCATCTTGAGAGTGATACATGGATTCCTCCAGCACTTGGAGGTGAACAAAGCCTTTCCACTTTCCGTTACTGTCTTGCCCTTTCAGCAAATTACATTTCCTACCAATCTTAAGGCAGGTCAAAATAACTGCTATATTCTTCTTATTTTTCTCTAATCCTAAACTGAGAAAATTAAATAATGAAAATATTAAAAAATAAATAACTGTAGTAAATTGATAAGTAATAACCTCATTGAACCTAGTGAGTTTTCCCTGAAGCAAAATCAAAGTAATTGCAACATTCATGTCCCAAGGAAAAACTTGAGATGAATAATTAATTTAGCACTCCCCGAAATATTAAATTTCCATTATTCCACAAAAGCGTAACTATAATACAACAATCTTCAATTATTTTAAGTCCTGCTTTTAATAATAATTCTAATCACTTCAAAGGTTTAAATTTTAACTAAAACTGTATTATTACGGTATTATATATTTCTAAGATCTTATTTTATGAATTGAAGGGGTCGGGGCAAAATAGTGCCAAGCAAGATTTTAACAAAACTTAACTGTAGCTGCTTTATGTTTGATATTATGTGTGACTATCAGTTGAAATGGTTAGGGGCAACAAGATTAAGTAGCATACAGAGCTTGTAGTCATATTTTAGTAGCATTTGCATCATAGAATGATAGTACGACATAATATCCAACATATAGCAGCTACAGTTAAATTTTGTTAAAAATGTTGCTTGGCACTATTTTGCCCCGACCCCTTCAATTGTTCAACAACTCTAGAGTTTCTGTATTTGGTGGCAGTAGGATAGTATATGTTTCAATGTTAGTTCCATATTGCAAATTCAACATGTTGGTCTTTATTTTAGAGATAGAATTGGAAATATTAATTATTAATAAACAAATTAAAAATAACGAAATATAAGAAAGTAGTTACCTTACCTTACTATATACTCCATTATTGAAGGATGGATCTTCAAGACTGCAGTTAGTAATTGCTCAAGAGGAGGAGATAAAGATGCGTGCAATAACGGATCAACCCAAAGCTCAAACCACTTACCAGTATCAGGCTCTTCTTTCAAGTCTTGCTCCATTAACTTTTCAAGAGAATTTATTGCCTTAAAAAGAGACAGAATATATATATATATATATATATATATATATATATATATATATATATATATATATATATATATATATATATGGAAAATCAACTTTTATTGAAGATATTATTACATAATTACAAGAAAAAAAAACTTTATTCATCTAATGATTATTTAATTTATTTATTTATTGTTCAATGCTTCAAGGAAGTAAAACAGTCCAATCATTATTAGTAATAAATTGTAAAGTGTATCTGCAATGTTTATGTTTGTATTTAGCAATTACATGTATGTATTCATTGGTGTCTTTGAATAGTACATGAATGTATAAATCACTATGGAGTATATTACTAATTCTCTGATATAGATTATGAATGGGTGAGGTTAGCTCAGTGGTAGAGCACTCGACTAATGAACTGGAGGACCAGGATCAAAACCCGAGCGCCTGCACTAAAGATTTTTTCTACTAGTGCTGTCGTTCGAGGGTTGGATTTGGAGTCCCAGATCGTCCCTAGGCTCACCCAGCCTTTAATTAAGTAGTTACTACAGTATCTGCCCCTCAGGGCCCTTGTGGCCTGTTCCTGTTTTTTTTTTTTTTGTTATCGATTATGAATAATTAATTATTCATTACCTGTATAGTTGTCACATTCTGTCAAATAGGTTTTTGTTTTTCAAGTAGTTGTAAATCTATGTCTATTTATTGGCTCCCTTCAGAGAGTAGGTCAGGCATGTTGTTCGATAAGTCAAAATTTGGTTTAAGAAGACGTTCTGTCAATATGTGTTTTATAGTTAACACTTAAAGCGGAATATCCGTCTGTCAGGTGATTATAGTTTACATTTATTCCAGTGGTGGTCCCTATGTAGAGCACTACTAGGCGTTGGGACTAAAAGAGTCTTCAGTGTACATCCAGGAGTGGGGACAAGATGTATTGTGACCTTTGGACACGAGTGACCTTGAAAAGCGAGAATATGTGATGACCCATCCCGTCTGGGAGATGGCTATTCCTCTAAACGGTATGTCTGGCTCCGTCCCACAGATGGATGTTGCTTTATATACATTTTCTTTTTTATGCAACACTTTTTTTATTGGCGATGGTGTGTTATTTTTACAACTATAACCCATCAAAATAATATCTACATTTGTTCTGGAGGTTTTTTGTGCCAATAGGAGAACATGGTGATGGCCAGTGGCGATCTGGACATTACAAAAATAAATCATGGTTTGATTTTATTACTGAAAGATCGTCTTATTATCACAAATCTGCCATGAACCTATGCGCAATCTTCGACACAGGATCCATCTACTTCAAGAGCTTTAGATAAATCAAAATCAGGAGAAGTTTTGGCGACCACGGAAACTGACAAACTATAAAACAAGAAGCCATGCAGATATTGCCCATATCAGAAGAACTCAACGACAGCCTATAAATGTGTAAATTGCGGGACCCCCAATTGTCTCAAATGCTCAAGAAAAGTGTGTGATGTTTATGTAAATTCCCTGTTAAGAGTAATGTTACTGTATATACTTGTTTTGCAACGTTACTGGCATAGAACAAAACGTTTTTGTATGGCAACATTGCTGACTAGACAGGGATTCCATGAAGAAGAAACAATCTCCATATTTATGAAGAAACAATGCTAATTGTACTTGTTTATTCCTTTTTTTTATTCTTTGAAATATTGTTTTCTCTAAACATGATTTTGTTCCAAATAATTTTTTTTATTTGGAACAAAATTTGATGCATTTTTTTTCTTGATTTGGGGGTGATTTATTTTAATTAAACATTCATAAGCAATCATCACATTTAATTTTGTTAAGTAAACAGATAAAAACCTACGAAATAACACAAGAAATATGGGTACCCTGTCTGACAGACGGATATACCTCTAAATGGTTGAAAAACAACATGTTCCGCTTTAATTGTTATAGGTGTGTTACATATTTCAAATGGCAGTGTGTCTTTCCTCGGCATGAGATGTAAGTGTGTCAGCCGTGAATGGCCTATTCGTAAGCAGCATAAGACAACTTCTTCTCTTCTAGTCTGGCTAGTGCTTGATGGCCATTCTTCGACTGTTTGTTACATCTAATGAAGATAATATGAAAGATATTTACATAGCTCGATGAAGGATTTGCTAGAGCTGCTTTGAGAAGTGCGCGAACGAGGCCTGGAGATTGAGAGATGATGGTGTTTATAGGAACGTGAGATATTAGGATAGATATAGCAGCGTGCTTGCATCTCCTTTCGACGGACATACCTTCAAGGTCTCGTGATATTTTATCAAAAATCCCTAATTCTGAAACAAACAAAAAAACTTTCCAGGAGTTAAAACATTAGTGTATGCTTAGATGGCATGAGAGTTAAGGAATGAGTACTCTTTGCATAAGGTTGTGGATTCGATTCCCACTAGGGGTAGAGGCTTTCTTTTGAAAGAAGGAAAGGTGTCAGCCACAGCCTGGTTAGAAATGCGTGGTAACCTCCAGATAAATGTCCTAAAAATCATTTTAATTCAAGTCAAAATGTTAGAAAATAAATATTACTCAGTTTAGCTATGAAATGTAGTTGTATTTAACCGATGACTGAACACCGATCATCTACACTTTCTCAATAACAACGGTCAACTATTTCTTCACTACAAAGATGATTTCCTTTTCCCTAATCCTGTAATAGAATCATGATGCAAGAGTTGAAATATAAACTATCCAGATTTAAAAATAAAAAGTTAATGTTCCTTATTGTTTAACATTGTAAAATAAGAGGTATAATGAAACTTATTACTCTAATAGTCAATGGAAATGAATTAGTTACCTGGATTTGCTACAGCGATAGCCTGGAGATTGGACAAGGTTGAAAGAGCCAAATGCCGGACAGCATCCATGTAATGTTCAATATGACTCCATACATAGAGCAATAACGAATCTAAGAATGTTTTGGTTAAGAGATCTGAGAGTTTCATAAGCGATCGTGTAAGGAGAACAAGACAACGACTTGCTGCCAGGACAATTCCTGACTCAGATGCATTCCTAAAATTGAAAATAAATTGTTATTACCTTTATTTACTTTTTGAAAATTCATTATCTACATCAAAATAAGCTCTTATTCCTGGTTTCATTTGGAAAGCTTGGAACAGAAAGTATTAATATTTTTTTTCCCAAGCACTTGCTATTTTTGAGGCAAACTTTATTGATGAACTTACTTTACTGTTAAACTAGGTTAAATAGCAGCCCACCCCCTTCCAAGAAATACCAAGGAAAATGGAGTTTCAGGAAATAACCCTTACCATATGGTGGTGGGGACTGGCCAACCCTGTAGTACGACCATCTCTCTACCTGCCCAGGCCCGTGTTACGATGCTATTCTTACCCTCCCCTACCTCTCATATAATTTCCTGCGTCATCCAGGAGCACGGAGCGCCTCAACTTCTAAAGCAGTATGCAGTAAGGAAAGGGTTAAATGGCCATAATGCTCAGAAAATTGAGTCGCCACCTCTAAGAAGAAATAATTCACTTCCATCCATTCCTTCTTAACTTCCTCTCTTTCATAAAGAAACCACTTTCATAAATAATAAATTGAAAAAACAAAACAACAAAAAAACAAGTAAAACATAAATAAACAAGTTCAAATTTGACAATGCTGTCAAAATATCAAGCACTGATTTCTCCGACTGATATTCTCTTATCACAAATTTCATGAAAACCCACACAGTAGAAAATTTATTGAACTATTGAATGGTTACCTTCCACTTTCTACAATTTAACATAATATGCAAAAAGTCTAAAACAGTTCATGTCTGATAATAATATATTTTTTCGGGGTCTGCCGTTGTCTAGTGGCTAGCGCCTTAGATTCACAAGCTGGAGATGGTGGGTTCGATTCCCACCGGCGGCAGGAATTTTCTAATCTCAGGGCTCGTTGAGAAAATTCCTCGCTGCACCCTGGATGTCGATGCTAATGGCCCAGATTTGTCGATGCGCCGTTGAATATATATATATATATATATATATATATATATATATATATATATATATATATATATATATATATGTATATTTTCTTATACTTCCTCAGCTCCAAACGTAACCAAAATTTATATATCTTAGTTTGAATGAATTTTCAGTTTTACAGAAACAGAATTGAGAGAAGCAGTTTATCAAAAATGGTTAAACTTATCACCAAATGATTTCATTTGATTCCACACATCAAAGTATCAATAAAATGTGCATTAAGAAGCATATTAACTCAAAACCATTAGAGCTAGGATTTTTCGCAAACAAACTTTGTAAAAAAAACAGTGTTGGCCTTTGGATTCAGTCAAAGAATAGTTTTACCAAATTTTATCTAAATTGGACAACTTTTGTGGCTGCCAGAGAGCAAACAGACAAATATATACATATTTTATATTATTTTGGATGTTTCTTTGCTGGGGAAATTATTGGTGTTGATATTCCATTCTCCAGCGGTAGTTTTTTTGGTGATATTTTACAGAAATCCCATTCTGCTTCATCAGACTGTTTCCATGTTTTTTGCTGTTGTTGCTTTTTAACTTTTTATCTCTCTTATTTTATAATAACATATTTAGCTTATTTTAACATATGGCGCCTTCCAGATGTACATCCTTGTATAGCCGTGTCTCAAGAATGTGTGGAGCCGATGGAACTGCTTTGAAGCTGATCTTCGTCTTGCTCTGATACGCTTGATTGTCTTTCCTTGGCCAATCTTCCTTTAACAGTTCTGAGTACGGGCTTCCAGGTAGGGTTTTTTTTAGTTTGTGTTTTTAGACATATGTCAACCACATGGGTCATGGATGTCTCAGTTAGAAGACTCCTGTGATCTTATATATTTCAATTGGCATATTATTTCAATATATACATACGATATGACTATTGAAGGAAAGGAAGTGATATTGACCAGAAGTACTACTTGAAGATAGATTGAGAAGATCGATATAGATTGAAGATAGATAGGAGGAGATTGAAACACACACACATATATATATATATATATATATATATATATATACATACACATAATACACACAAATATTTATAAATTAAATATATCCGAATAACACAGTTCTTTAAAGGAAAGTAAATAATTTAGTTAAGTGATTCGAGTTATTTCCCATAAGTTCCCTTAGGTCAGTGGGGAAATCTAATTGTTCTCTTTCTTTTATGTAGCCCCTGCATTCGGTGAGGATATGTTTTTATGTTAGGTAGGGTTTAACACGGTACCTTCATCTCGGTTGAGAGTCTTCAAATGCTTATATCTTTCTACAGCCTCTCTGACTAACCTTCTTTGAAGATTGTCTTCTTTAGCTAAGACCCTGGCTTGGTTAATATATATATATATATATATATATATATATATATATATATATATATATATATATATATATATTTACTTACATATCAATACAAATTTGAACCACTGTTATTTTTGTGATCCATGGGTGCTGACGTTTCTAGTCAGTACCTATGGAGTGGACGCTATAAACTGGTTTCCACCTTTTGGAACGGGAGGTGGGACAACATGCTGAAACATAAGATAAAAGTGGCAAACTGCAACCAACAAATTTTGTTGGCGGAAAAGCATTTTAATCTCTTCTTCCCCATTATTCTCTCTGGAAGGCGAACTAACAAATTGTACAGAACAATATCAGGCGGGCAATGATAACCTCGAAGCTCTTTGCTCCTAAGTGCAAGTAAAACAAACAAACAATATTAGGGCTTCACTTACTTTTCTTCAATGCCCAGGATGATTTTATAAAACAAATTTAATGTATGATCTTTGTTATGATTTATTTCCACTTGTTGAAGAAGTTCTTCATCATTCAATACAATAAGAAGACCTGAAGAAAACGATAAAACTCCCAGTTCATTCCCAGAGTTTAAAATATCTTCTAATACCTAAAATAGAATTATATTATCAATAAACCAATCCAATTAGCATGTCTCTCATAATAAAGGTTTATCTCATCTATGTATTACAATCTACACGAATCAAAGTTAATATCAATTCATTTTCTGTTCTTTGTGGTTCAGCTTCTTTCCCAAGTGGTGTTCCTGTTCGGTGAGTGATTATTATTGGAAATTCTTGTGTCTGACCGTTTTTTCTGTTGCTCAACAGAGATGTTCTTGTTTTTCTGTTGACCAACAGAACGTATGGACAGCCAGAAAAAGATAGACATCTAACAAAATATGTGTTTTATATTTCTTTCAAATAATTATTAAATTCAAATATTATTTATTGGCAGTATTTTTATACATAATCAAAATACATGTAGTATCTAATTAATAAATGGCGCTAATAATAAATCTAATTTTCGGCGCTAATGGCCAAGATTTGTCGATGTGCCGTAAAAAAAAAAAAAAAAAAAAAAAAAAAAAAAATGCAGCTTCTAGCACCAAGATAAACTCTCACGAAGAAAAAATATTCAAATATGGAAAAAGAGAAAACGACATGGTATTTTTCATTTAATCTTATAGAAAAAGTTCCTTATATGTAAATTTATTTCTTATATTTCAAGAAAGAACAATTTTACATATACATTTTGGGGAATTTTTGAAACAAAGATTGATTTGAATTAAAAACAAAAACAAAAAACATATTTTAAAATAAAAATGTATTTTCTAATAAAACTTTATTTTTATATAAAATTACTTTGTCATAAAAATTTATTTTCAAGTTAAAACTGATTCTAATAAAAATTGATTTAACAATTAAAATGATTTTCTAATAATTCTGAAATTTTATAAAAATAAATAAGGTTTATTTTGGAATGAAACAAATAAATTATAATATTAAATAAACAAGAATAAGTTCATTATTTGTAATTCAAGTCTTGCTTTTATTGGGCTGGCGCAAAAATAATACAGGTTTTTATATGATCAACTCCTTCCAGATGAGAAACAACTGTTAAGTGTTCAACACCAACTTCTCTCGCAATGCCCCGAGTAGTTTTGCGAGGAGTTTCTTCTACAGAAGCCTTCAGTTGGCCGTGACCAACAACGGAATGCCTATCACGACCTTCCTTGTCTTCGAGATCAAAATCTCCATGACCAAATTTTTGGAACAATCACTTCAATGATGATTCCTCCACCCCAAACAACATTGATGTTACACGAGGTTCGAGCCGCACCTCGATCATGACAAAAATCTTGTTTTGCCATGGTGAATTTCAGAAGTCCTTACTTATCACTAACTAAATTAATCTTTGAGTAATAACAATATTTATAACTATTGTTTATAATCCACTAACTTGACTTTAGATTATCTTTGTTTGATTGGCAAGCAATTGCATAAACAAAATGAATATTTCAAACCGGCATTACTTTTGCACCAACACAATATATATTACGTATAATATATACTAAATGTAATTAGACTCATTACTAATAAATAAGAAGATTACCTTAACCCAATGGCTAGGAGAGATAGTAGCGGATAAATGTGCAGCAAGAACTCCACCAGCAGCACGAGTATCGATTGGTAGGTCAGAATTAGAAATTATCTCTATCACAGTCGAACTTAGTGCATTTAGTTCTCCGACTTCAAACTCCTGACAGCAACTTATTCCTACTTGTATGCAGCTGTGGATTGCATTTATAATCACCAATTTTTTTATTGGAATTGTTTCATTTCTGAAATTAATTGTAACATACAATAATAAAAAATGTTAAAGACAGAGCAAAGATAAATAGAGATAGTAAATGTAGTAAAACGTGTCAAAAATAAAAGCTTACAAAAATAGTTGATGCGAGTCACGAAGAGAGTTTGTAAGAAAAGACAATATCCGAGGAAGACAAGTCTTTAATGAAACACGCAGTGCCTTCCTGTGGTCTAAACATAACTGCAACGCTAATGCGTATCGGAGTACTTCATCCAAAGACAGTTTCTGCTTTTCCAATCTCGTATTCAGCCATTGGATGATAGAGTTTTCAACTATTTCAAGGGATTTTTCTGGAATTGTTGACAAAAATCTGAAAGAATATTACAACAGTTGGTTAATAATTAACAATCATTATAGGCGGATTTTTTAAATTAAAGATGGCTCCTTGTCTACAAAGTCAAAAACCTATTTGACAGAATGTGACACCTATACAGGTAGTGAATAATTAATTATTCATAATCTATAAAAAAAAAAAAAAAAAAAAAAAAAAAAAATCAGGAACAGGCCACAAGGGCCCTGAGGGGCAGATACTGTAGAGGTATCTGATTCTTGACCATATGGCACACTTGGGAGATAGTGTGGTCATTACTATGCTCCAGCCACCTGTCTGGGACCCCGAATCCAACTCACTAGAAGATAAAATCTATAGTATGCTCAAGCTTTGAACTCCATCACTGAGCTAATCTTGCCCCATCATTAAACACATTTTCTTATAAAAAATATAGTTTTATTAAGATACCAAGACCAAACCCTGACTAAATCTACCTTCGCAATCCCAACGATCTCCTATCAATAGATTTTCTGATTTGTAAATTAAAAATAAACATATTTAAACACCTTTGATTAATAGAGTTTACTATTATTCCTTAACCCTAGGCAGTTTACAATATGATGAATAACAATTATGAATATACTTACTTAAGTAATGGTGGCGACAATGGGCTTTTCGGCTTTAACGAGAGAAATACATGAACTAGAGAATCAATCACAATGACTCCATCTTTCAAGTCTGAATCACAATGTAAAATTGATGAAAAAATCTGAAAAATAAATTAGCATGAATCAGTGTTGGACAAAAATTATTCAGAATGGTGAATAAAGAATAATGAATAAATGTATTATTTTATTCACGAATGAAGAATAATTACTTTTATTCATTATTCGTTATTCTGTGAATGAAGTTTATCTTTTATTCACAAATTATTCGAATGATCAATCAGAATAAACATAGGTATTTTAGTGAATAATGATAGATTTATTATAATGTTGGCAGCCGGAAATATGTATATATATGTGTGTTTGAGTAGGATTAATCAGTAGACCAACTAGAAATAAATAATAATGAATGATGAATAATGAATAATTCATGATGTACCGTGTGAATAAGATAATTCAGTGAAGTATTCATCATTCACTAAATATTTATTTGAATAATCATTCAAATAATACTTTATTCAAATAATGCCCAACACTGGCATGAATATTATAATTGATTAGATTAAATTTAGGGAAATGTTAATCGATACTGGAGGAAAACCAACATAATGCTGTCTCTTTTTACTAATGCCTTTCAAAGATAGCCTCATCATCAGTACGTTATGCAACAACAATATAAATCAATAAGTAATCTAACATTATTAACACAGATAGAAATTCATTAAAAACCCCCAAAGACTTCCTAGTCCTCACCTGCTTTCATCAAGACCGGCTTTTTTTAGCACATTCAGAAATAACGCTGTTTTTTGGTTAGCATAATTGTCAGAATTGTTGAAAAATCTTTCCAAATCTTCATCGATCATATCCCCAACACCAAAAATGTCTATGTGTGTATATGTATATACACAGTAGAACTTGGATAATTTGAATCCCTAGGGACCGATAAAAAAGTTCGAATTACAAAAGTTTTTGAAAATAAAGAGCTAAAATATCGAACTTCATATTTTCACATTTTTTAATTAAAAAAAAAAAATACATTTTATTTAAAGAAGAACCAACATTTCATGAATTGATGATTACGTACATAGAAGTCTATTGCTTTGAAAAAAAAATCATTTTCATGGGCAAGAATTTTTTCAGGTAAGTTGGTAAAGTGTTAGGAGGAATTCGAAAGTCCTTGGCAGATTTTTTCTTTATTCAACTTCTTTAATCCCAGCTATTTTCTCTGACAACTTTAATGTTTTATAACTTCTAGGCTTCGACATCTTAAATCAACAACTCACAGAACTGCACTGTACACCAGAAATTCAAGGCACAATAATTAAAACAGATCTAGGCACTGACTGACTGATAACTGAATAAAGATCGGAGGGATGGTGGAAGGGAACTCCAGGATAAAACAACAGGATGGTGTATGTAACTACAACCCCTGGAAGGGAGGAAGCGACCCACCTCTTTGCAGAGTCCAAGAACTAGACTATGAGACCACCTATCTTTCTTACCCGAAGGGGGGGGGGATATTTTCACATGATTTACGATCGACCGTCTATCTGTCCACTTCCCATTGGAGGCACAGACTCGTAAAAAATTCGAATTATCCAAAATCTTATACGAATTAACCACGATTTTTTTATATTGATTATGCCCTAAACTCTAGGGACTGAGAGAAATATTCGAATTAAAGAAGATTTTGAATTATCGAAGTTTGAATTATCCATGTTCCACTGTATATATGATGGTCACACAAAGTTATCAACCAGGAATATTCCCACATTTTATGTGCTATATATAACATAAAGAATAGCTGCCTGAAAATGTCTGTGTGATTGTCAGGATTGTTTTTAATAAATTAAGCTTCTCTTACTTCTTTAATTGTTTGAACCTGTTCTTCTACAGAAGCAGCAGCTAATAGTTTTTCAAAATGTTCTAAGTGAGAAGTGCCTAAAATATGAAATATAAAATTAAATAGTAAATCACACTTTACAAAATGTTAAGAAAGCAAACTCATTATAATTCTCTACCATTTTGGGCGAGGAGTAACTCTATATCTTCTTTCTGTACATCTTTTTTAATGGGTTTGATCTTCTTATCACAACTTAGTCTAAGTGTTAAGCCATTCATTGTTGTTAAACCCCAAAGGATTTTATTAAACTAAGAATTCAATAAACAATGGTAGACTATCAAGATATGGAAAATTCATATTCCAGGATGTACTAGCATATAAATTAGTGATAGAGTTGATGTCATGAAATTTTAATTTGGTGGAGAATTTATTATTGCAGTAAAGAACCAAAAATTTAAATTTCGTGAACCCAAAATTAAAGAAACCTTCTAAGAAACACAGCCTTAAGCAAGCTCTACACGTGAACTAACTGTAACCAACTCATTACCTTCTTGTTTACATCAGTGTTGCCAAATGTCATTTTAACGTAAATTTGTTGTATTTCAACAAACATCTAATAATTATCAATATTTGGGGATTTAAACAATGTTACATTTTAATCTTGGCATAAATATGACGTTTTAAAGTGATTAAATAATAAACCTAAGAATATCTTGTACTTGTACATATTCAATTACTTTTTTTGCAACTTGCGCATAGGAGCGTCAAGGTTTCGGTCCGTTTGTAAATATGAAATCTTTCTTTACGAAAGATATTTCATGTTGTTGAGTTTGGAGCCACTATTAAATTGTTGTCTGAGTTTGTTATCTTCTCCCGTGATAATCTTTTGTTGATAACGATAGTGGCGCCCTCTGGAAGATTAAGCAGCTAATAGGCGTCGTGCTTCTAGTCAGTTTCATAATCAACGTCGGAGAGTTATATTCGATTTTGTTGATTTTAGTGTTGATATTGTTTTGTGTTATTAAAGTTTTTCTTTTTGTGTTTGCATTTTGGTGTGTGTTTTCGTTGTTGTGCAGTGTTGTGAGGATTGTTCTTCAACCATTGTGTTGTAGTTTTTCTGATTTTGATTGTTTTTTGGTGATAATACTCTTGAGAAGGACGATAAAAGTAAGTTTTTAATCATTAATAAGTATGTATATTTCTAATTATTGCCTGATTGTATAAGTTATTAATTGACAGTATTTTTTATAAACCGTTACTGCATGTAAATTGTTGGTATTTGATCCCTGTATAAATGAGCATGATGTCTAAAACCTTTTGCTTTCTGGTTCTATTTTTCTCTAATGATATAGTCTCACTAACAAGTCCGCTACTAATATTGTTTTTAGTTTCAGAAGCCTCTTGTCTTCCTCAAGGTGGTGATGGCATAACTTTTGGCTGTGAATTTATGAGTACCATTAACTTATTTGAAACTCTTACCTTTGTTATAAGGATTAGTTAATATGTTTAATAGAAATACATCTTTAGATTAACTATTTGGAAATGTTTAATCCGTTTCTGGAATGGCCTTTGGGCATTGATGCATTGTAATCCTGTTTATTAATTGTACATACCCTCGTCTCTTGTGAAATATTAAAAAAATAAATTGGTTCCCTTTTATCTATTTTTGGTGTTATTTTCCTTAATCCTTGTGTTATATTTTTATTATTTATTGAGTGTCAGTGACATCTGTATAGTGCAGTCAGTCTATTATATTGTACTGTTTATTGAATTATGACACTTCTAATTATACTTTGGATATTCCACTGGAATAATTAGTTCATTCTCAATTTTAGATTATTTAGTAAAAATATAAACAACTATATTCTGTATCCATTCCCACAAATGACAGTATTGCAAGTCTTCATAATATTTAAAGAGCATGTTTATTGGTACATTCTTAACGAGGGTTCTTCTAAGGGTTGAATGAATTTGTATTAACTCTAAAGGAGAGTGGTGAGCTTTCAATTTATGACTAATTGTTTATTTTTTATAGCATTTATTGATGAACGTCATATGGAAATATATAATACAGTATATTGATCAAATCCATCTACGGAATATTGTACTTTGGTCTTTTATTACCAGACTATTCTAATATGAATTACTGAAATTTCTGGGGTTTTAAATAACAAACATTTTTAATAAATAAAAGTATTTACTTCTTGACTTAACATCTTATAGTTATACCTCTGAACCTCCATGGTGTCGAGCACTGAAGACAGCCTTAAGGAGGCCATATGTCCTCTGTGATTAATACAAACTCTATTAGGAACATCAAATAATATAAAAATAGTTCTCATTTTACCTACCTTGTTTTATTGACAAATTCATTTTATTGCTAAAAAAAAAATTATTATTATTATTAAATTTTAACGACCATTTATTATTAACTACGAATTTTAGGACGGGTTATCTATAGGTTACCACCCTTAAAAATAATTAAAAAAAAACTACAAAAATAATTAAAAAAAACTGTGGTTAACAGACAGAAAAAACATTGAAAAGGAACGAAACCCACACTTTTTTAATGAAATTTTAATGACTGATTTCTCAAACTGAAATTATCCTGTCAATAAGAAGGAGAACCCTTTAGGTAGGAAATGTTTTAATGTTTGAATTGGTTTTCGATATATTTCATAAAATACTAGCTGTTACCCGGCGTGCTATGCTACACCTACTTTCTGCATCTATAAAAGCAAAAATAAATTAGAAACCAAATAATTAATATTAAAATCTAATAACGCAAATCTGTAACTATTTGGGTTCATTGTTTCCAACTCGTGATCTCCGAACTGTGAGTCCTAGACGACTTTAACCTAGCCTATGACTCTCCCCGTGTCAAGACCTACCAGTGTGCTACGTTTGGTCAAAATCGGACAAAGGGTATGGATTTTTATAAGGAACAAACATACAGACAAACAGATGATAGACGTTTTTGACTTAGCCTACGAGACTTCTCGTATCAAGACCTACCGGTATTCCAAGTTTGGTCAAAATCGGTCAAACTGTGTGGATTTGTATAGGAGGAACAAACAGACAGACACGTGATTTATATATATATATATATATATATATATATATACAAACATCCTAAAACTTTTCATTTCCGTTAATTAAATATATTTATTCTTTGTTCCTCTACTTCTAACATAACCAAAAGTTATATGTCTTATTTTGTGAAAATGTCAAACGCCTTGAAAAATTGTCAATTAGTTGAAAATTGTTTTATTTAATCACTTGTCATTTGGGGTCATTAAAAAAAAAATATATATATAGTTTAAACCACATATCTCGAATAGTTATTAATGATTCCATTCGATTTCTCGCGTCAAAATACATCATAAAGGGTATCTGGAGGTCTATGAATTCATAACTTCCGATACAAACTAAAAGCAACCACATAGACAACAAGACGCAGCCAAATGCATATACGGACGAATCCGACACAACTAACGAAAACATAACCATACTGACGTAATAAAAATAAGCAGACTGACTTAATACATATGAATTAAATGAAGTAAAAATTGTAATTTTAAAGACTGAATGTCATTGATTGGACAGACTTGGGCATGACGGTCATCCTGGACCTTTATCTAAAGACTGAATGTTATTGATTGGACAGACTTCGGCATGACGGTCATCCTGGACCTTTGCCTAAAGACTGAATGTTATTGATTGGACAGACTTCGGCATGACGGTCATCCTAGACCTTTATCTAAAGACTGAATGTTATTGATTGGACAGACTTCGGCATGACGGTCATCCTAGACATTTTTCTAAAGACTGAATGTTATTGATTGGACAGACTTGGGCATGACGGTCATCCTGGACCTTTATCTAAAGACTGAATGTTATTCATTGGACAGACTTGGGCATGACGGTCATCCTAGACCTTTATCTAAAGACTGAATGTTATTGATTGGACAGACTTGGGCATGACGGTCATCCTAGACCTTTATCTAAAGACTGAATGTTATTGATTGGACAGACTTGGGCATGACGGTCATCCTGGACCTTTATCTAAAGACTGAATGTTATTCATTGGACAGACTTGGGCATGACGGTCATCCTAGACCTTTATCTAAAGACTGAATGTTATTGATTGGACAGACTTGGGCATGACGGTCATCCTAGACCTTTATCTAAAGACTGAATGTTATTGATTGGACAGACTTGGACATGACGGTCATCCTGGACCTTTATCTAAAGACTGAATGTTATTGATTGGACAGACTTGGGCATGACGGTCATCCTAGACCTTTATCTAAAGACTGAATGTTATTGATTGGACAGACTTGGGCATGACGGTCATCCTGGACCTTTATCTAAAGACTGAATGTTATTGATTGGACAGACTTGGGCATGACGGTCATCCTAGACCTTTATCTAAAGACTGAATGTTATTGATTGGACAGACTTGGGCATGACGGTCATCCTGGACCTTTATCTAAAGACTGAATGTTATTGATTGGACAGACTTGGGCATGACGGTCATCCTAGACCTTTATCTAAAGACTGAATGTTATTCATTGGACAGACTTGGGCATGACGGTCATCCTGGACCTTTATTTAATGATGTTTTATTAATCAGTACTCATGATTTATATTTATTACTTTTTTATTGTTTACTTTTTTTTTTTTTTTTTTTTTTTTTTTTTTTTTTTTTTTTTTTTTTTGTTCTCATATTGATGTAGAGCTGAAAATGTCTTATATAGAATTATTATGTACTCATGTTTTTTTTATTTTAGTAATATTGATATATGTATCTTGTATTTGCTTTACACGTAAAATAAACATTTTTATTCATTCATTCTATGAATTCATAGATTAAAGCACTTAGATTTTTTTTGTGATCTCTCCTAGAATTTTTGAGTCGCCACTTCCGGATTGCATCAGGTCGACATCTTAAGCGGGGTCCCTCCCTATGGATGTAGCGAGGAAACGCGCTAAAAGTACTACTTAGTCAGCATCTAAAAATTAAAAAAAATTATATATTTGTACTGAAGACCATAATAATGTGTTTTATCAATAATGTTAAACGCCTTAATTCTTGGTCCTAGACCCCAGTCCTGTTTTGTACTACTTGCAGTTCAATATAATGTTATAACTAATGAATACTTGATCACAATATGATTCTACAGGCTGTTCAAATAGATGGAAAGTAATTTCGCGTGAGCGAAAGTTTGAGGGAAATGTTGCCGACGGCTCCAACATCCTTTACTGTCTATCTGAACAGCCTATACTAAAGGAATCAATCATGATATCCCCCCCCCCCTAACAAAATATATTTTTATTCTATGTAGAGTAATTTTCATACCAAATATATTTATTATTTATTTTGTTTAACGATGCACCACTTCGGGGTGAATTGCATCGAGTAACTGTGTAGCTATATGCTCTTCATAGATATGTTGTTATCCTAAGCCAGTTAAGTATACTGTATTACTATTTACATATTAAAAAAAAATATAATAAATAGAAAAAAATATACCAAATATAGGAATTAAGCGATTCAATATTTGAAAGATATAACGAAATACCTGCATAAAATTGCAACTCAATATAAAACTCCATTGCAGAATCTCATCGCTCTCTCAGACTATTTAACCAGTATTTAAATTTATATTATAAGTCTGTTTTATTTACTTGCATGATTGATATTATCATTATAACTTAGTTATTTAAGTTCAACATTCAAATTTATGTTAACTAATAATTATGTTTTTAGTCCCTATAGGGACATATATATATATATATATATATATATATATATATATATATATATATATATATATATATATATATATATGTAAATATATATAGTTTTTTTATTTTAATACCCTAAGATTTTCAATTTCTTTGGGTTCTGTCAGAATAATTTATCTCCTACAGAAGGCCAATTTCAGTTGCGCTTATTACAGTGTTGCCAATATAACGTTTTCCGATTCATTATTTGTAGCCTGTATTTCCCGCCGGAATCCAATGCCTGTACGCTCAATTTTCCAACAGTTTAGGATCGAGAAAAACTTGACTCTATTCTTTCTTAATATAGTTCCTTTCAATTTTCAGCATTTCTCCTTTTAAATAGGAATCTATTTTTCCCTATTGTATTTAGGAATAAAAAAAAAAAAAAAAAACGAAATCCTGCCTGTACTTAACCCTTTCTGTACAAAGAGAGGTGCTTAGCGAAGGGTACTCCTGTACGGGTACTCGCATCCTGCCTCGGGTACCTTGCACTTTTGGTTATAACGCCTTGATACACAGCGAATTCTTGGCCAAATTAAAACTCGTATTTTTGTTTCATTTACTATCATTATTAATTTTTATTTATGTATAACTAGCTGAATACCCGTGCTTCACCACCGATAAGTATTTTTTATATTGAGTTAAATAAGATATGATCAAAATTAACGCTACTACATAATTTTGTACAGCTTATTATTGCAAGGACTTTAAAGTTACCCAGGAAACACCATGTGGAGGTAACCGTGCTTGTTTCCGTTGGAGAGTAAAAGAAAAAAAAAAGTACAGCAACCACTTAAAAAGTTAGGTAAAAAGAGAGAAATACACGTTGAAAAGCATAAAACTAACAAATTTGAAGTTTTAAGCTCTTATCTCTTCAATTGACATCGCCCCACCGAACATTACAACAGAATCTTATTGTAGAGAATTAAGTAACCTTTCGAATAGCCGCCTTCCTCTTACTACGATTTCCCAACCGTTTTCGAGATATTTTTGGAAAATATACTGAGATCCGAAAACTTTGTTTCACCATTCATACAATTTTTTTTCCATATACTTCGTTTCTGAATATCCAAACAGAAAATTCGTTTTGAAAAGTGTTTCTATCAATTTTTCTGGTGAATGGCTACAGAACTCGCTTTAAAAATGGTTTCATTCGTTTTCCTACGTTAAGGAATCTTTCGCACAAATTTTGCTCCAAAAAACATTTTCCACTAAACGGATTCAACTGGTTAATGAACTTGACCTTTTAAATGAGAAGAAAGATTTTTGTACCAAATGTTATCAAAATCGAACCATTTTTGAACCGATGAGGAACTTCTTAATAATTCAGACCCCCTAAAAGTACATAAACATTTGATTATAAAAAAAAAAAACCTTTCCTAGCGAGTGTTTTCACTCTAAACGTATTGTCCGTGCAAAATTTCAAATTTTTGTCAAGTGGTTCGGGATATTATTACCTCAGATGGGCCAACACCAGGGCGTAAGCTCTATGAGGGACAAAATCACATTTTATTTCTAGTAATTCAAGGACTGCCATCATAGTGGAAATTAACCTCAATTAAAAATAATATTATGAAATAGATAATGTAAGGTAACAGCTGTTCTTTGTCGTCCTAGCAATGCATGCTGCCTAGGCTTGCCTGCTCTAACGAACTAAAACTTTAATCTCCTCTAAAAATACTTAAAAATTCGAATATCAAAAAATCCTTTCTTAGTGAGTGCCTACGTTATACGTAGTAAGGTCCATAAGTTTACAGCCTGGGATAGAAGGAAAGGTGAAAGAAAAAAACTGGTTTTACTGTTTTTCAATATATTCTCCTCTAAGTTCAACACACTTAATACAACGCTTTGGCAACATTTCTGTACCATGAAAAACATAATTTTCTTCTTTGTTAAAAAAATGTTCTTCCACTGCTGCTTGGGGCTCTTCGTCGGTGTTAAATCGCCTTCCACGAAGGTCAGATTTTAACTTTGAGAAAAGGTAGAAATCGCTAGGGGCCAATCTGGGCTGTAGGGTGGATGAGAGATTTCTTGGAATCCACAGTCCTTCACAGCGGCCTTGGAAATCAATGCTGTGTGGACAGAGGCATTGTCGTGAAGGAGGCGGACACCTCTGCTTAACTTCCCTCGCCTCTTCTCTTTAATGGCGTCTCGTTACCGGTGAAGTAGGGCTGCATAATACTCACCATTCATTGTGGTATTCCTTTCTTTAAAATCTATCAGTAGTATTCCTTTACAATCCCAAAAAATTGTGGCCATTAGCTTTTTTGTTGACTGCGTGACTTTTGCCTTTAAAGGAGGCGCTTCTCCTGGTTTTCTCCATTCCATGGAATCTCTTTTGCTGAGTGGGTCATAATATAGAACCATTGTCTCATCCCCAGTTACAATTGAGTCCAAAAAAATCCTTGGGTTGGCATTATACTCGCGTAAAAATTCATTGCAGCAGTGAACTCGTTCCTGTTTTTGAGCAGCTGAAAGAATTTTTGGAACCCATCTTGCACTAACCTTGTTCATATGCAAATGTTCTTTGATGATCCTCAAAACACTTGTTTTTGAAAGCCCTAACCTCGCTGCTATTTCCTTGGTTTTTAGTCGCCGGTCAGACAGCAATTCAGATTCCACAAGTTGGATTGTTACAGAAGTGACAGCTTCCAATGGGCGACCGGGACATCTGGGTCATCTTCTAGACTTTCTCTCCCTAACTTAAATAATTTTGCCCATTCTTTCACTGTGGAAAACGAGGGGGAGGACTGCCCGTATACACAATCCAAGCGCTCTTTAATTTGCGCAGGAGTAAGACCCTCTTTACAAATGAATTTAACTACCGCACGGTACTCGAGTTTGAACATTGTAAAAATGGGGAGTTTCCTTCAAGGCTGGACACTGACTGACAAGATTGAGGAAGTGCGGGCGATGGGTATGGAGTGAGCAGGCATGGACCTGCATAGGCGTGCAGGTCCCGGCATATTTGAAAGAGGGGAAGCAGGACAGGCCGGAAACATATAGACCTTACTACGTATAGGGAGTGTCCATGCAAAATTTCAAATTTTTCTGCCGAGTGGTTTGGGCTGGGGGATGATAGGCAGTGAGTGAGTGGTATTTGACAAATATATAGTAGATTCATTTTTAGATTGAATTATTTATTAAGTTTAATAACTTTATTTAACCAACGGCCATAGCCATGTTGATTACACCGGTTTTTGTTGATCTCCGATGTTAAGCAACGTCGGTCGTAGCCAGTACCTGAATGGGTGACCGACCACGTGCTGTTGGCATTATAAAAGGGCGGCAACTTATAGATAGCCAGGCGTTAAGAGCCTAAGTATTGATACTTGTTGTGTTAACACACACACAAAAATAGCTTTATTTAAAAGAAATGCGAGTAAACAAAAAAAAAAAAAAAAAAAAAAAGTATTTCAGTTACCATTTACCCTATACGCCATGAATAATAAAGAAGAGAAATATATACTCAAGAAACATATGTTTTGGAGATGGACAGAGGAGTAAGAACTTACGGTAATGTGACAAGGCTGAGAAGGTAACGAGATGTAATACACCTGAATAGCTCACACGGTCAAAAACGAGATTCAAATTACATTTAATATCAGGCATTAATACTAGAAGTACGCTACGGTAACGCTAGATAGCTCTATAGTCGAATAATTAGAAGAGAAAGATTGCGAGAGATACGAGGAGTATTCGACTGCTGGACATGTGAAGGGTGTGTTGTTCCCGTCTTTCCTCCGATTTGTACCCAAGTCAACGGTACATAGGGCCCAGCCGCTCGGTACTGCTGGAGCAGTGAACGATACGAGTGGCCCGTCTAGCCTCCAATTTGTACCCAAGACAACGGTAGAGCCCAGCCGCTCTCTACTGCCGGAGCAGTCAACAGTACGTGGGTCCCGTCTTTCCTCCGATTTGTACCCAAGTCAATGGTAGAGCCCAGCCGCTCTCTACTGCCGGAGCAGTCAACAGTACGTGAGCCCCGTCTTTCCTCCGATTTGTACCCAAGTCAACGGTAGAGCCCAGCCGCTCTCTACTAGCGGAGCAGTCAACAGTAAGTGTGGCCCATCTTTCCTCCGGTTTGTACCCAAGACAACGGTAGAGCCCAGCCGCTCTCTACTGCCGGAGCAGTCAACAGTACGTGGGTCCCGTCTTTCCTCCGATTTGTACCCAAGTCAATGGTAGAGCCCAGCCGCTCTCTACTGCCGGAGCAGTCAACAGTACGTGAGCCCCGTCTTTCCTCCGATTTGTACCCAAGTCAACGGTAGAGCCCAGCCGCTCTCTACTAGCGGAGCAGTCAACAGTAAGTGTGGCCCATCTTTCCTCCGGTTTGTACCCAAGACAACGGTAGAGCCCAGCCGCTCTCTACTGCCGAAGCAGTCAACAGTACGTGGGTCCCGTCTTTCCTCCGATTTGTACCCAAGTCAACGGTAGAGCCCAGCCGCTCTCTACTGCCGGAGCAGTTAACAGTACGTGAGCCCCGTCTTTCCTCCGATTTGTACCCAAGTCAACGGTAGAGCCCAGCCGCTCTCTACTAGCGGAGCAGTCAACAGTAAGTGTGGCCCATCTTTCCTCCGATTTGTACCCAAGTCAACGGTAGAGCCCAGCTGCTCTCTACTGCCGGAGCAGTCAACAGTACGTGGGTCCCGTCTTTCCTCCGACTTGTACCCAAGTCAACGGTAGAGCCCAGCCGCTCTCTACTGCCGGAGCAGTCAACAGTACGTGAGCCCCGTCTTTCCTCCGATTTGTACACAAGTCAACGGTACACAGGGCCCAGCCGCTCTGTACTGCTGGAGCAGTCAACGATACGTGTGGCTCGTCTAGCCTCCAATTTGTTCACAAGTCAACGGTACACAGAGCCCAGCTGCCCTCTACTGCTGGAGCAGTTAACGATACGTGTGGCTTGTCTAGCCTCCAATTTGTTCACAAGTCAACGGTACACAGAGCCCAGCTGCCCTCTACTGCTGGAGCAGTTAACGATACGTGTGGCTTGTCTAGCCTCCAATTTGTACACAAGTCAACGGTACACAGAGCCCAGCTGCCCTCTACTGCTGGAGCAGTCAACGATACGTGTGGCTCGTCTAGACTCCAATTTGTACACAAGTCAACGGTACACAGAGCCCAGCCGCCCTCTACTGCTGGAGCAGTCAACGATACGTGTGGCCCGTCTAGCCTCCAATTAGTACACAAGTCAACGGTACACAGAGCCCAGCTGCCCTCTACTGATGGAGCAGTCAACGATACGTGTGGCCCGTCTAGCCTCCAATTTGTACACAAGTCAACGGTACACAGGGCCCAGCCGCTCTGTACTGCTGGAGCAGTCAACGACACGTGTGGCCCATCTAGCCTCCAATTTGTACACAAGTCAACGGTACACAGGGTCCAGCCACTCTCGACTGCTGGAGCAGACAGCGGTAAGGAATGGGTTAGCTCCAAACTCCAGCATTTCCAGTAACTACTTATTCCTAGATTACGCGAGCTAAGTCCATGTCCCCCTCACTAAGCAGGCTTTGTGCCCAGTGACAAAGGCCGTTCACACTATGTGGGCAAGTGTGTTCATTACGGTCCGTCCAGTGACTAACCTGTCATTAAACACTTGGTTGGTTGTTTACACGATATGAGAAGAGACAACTGCGTAATAGACTAGTGGCGAGGTATATATGCGTAGTATATGTATGTGAAGCAGTTTGTAATGCCTGATGTCTTGAAGATAGGATCAATGATAAGAAATTCTTCAAAACATTCTTTCATGTCTTCAACTTTAAAAGACACCTTTCTCTGGAAAGTGTGAAAACACATAACCTAGAATTATCCTGGACTAAGAGAAAACTATATCTAGATCAAAGACTTTCTAATGGACTTTAAGGGAATGTTTAATTGATTTTATTATTTGTGAAAGGATCAAGATCTTTTTGAAACATCCTTTAAGAGGACCAGGTTTGATAAAGTACTATCGATATAAAGCCATTTTATCGGTAATGCTTTCCTACCTCTATGAATAAGATATTCCTACCTCTTAGCTGGGGTTTATCTCCTTGGACAGTAATTGCTTTCCATTACTTTCTTGGAGTGTTCACGTTTTCTTTAGAAACTTATTCAAATTATTTACAAAAAAGTTTTCTATTCCATCAACTTGACAAAGTCAATGTATCGCTGATATATATCAGGCTTCCTAATGACTATCGATATAAAGTCATTATATCGATACTGCTTTCCTACCTCTATGAATAAGATATTTCTACCTCTTAGCTGGGTGTTATACTAAAATTTATTTTCATTCTTCTCTTAGAGAGGCGTAAATTATTTGGACGATTAATTGAAAGGTTATTACGCTTTTTTAGCGCTATTCCTCCCTCCCTCCATAGGTTTAAAAGGGCAAGTTCGTTAACCAGCAAAACCCGCCTATCGGACTTTGCAAACTTCGCGCGAAAAATGTCGTTGTTCTTAGTGCTCTTCGTTTGTAGTCTTCCAGAAACTTTTTTCATATGTTATCTAACGTTGGAAAACGAATGAAACCAGCCGTTTTCGAGAAACACGAAAATACCTGTTTTTCTAACTAATTTTCGGTTTGGTTACTTAGTATCGTTGGATTCCACTGAAATGTTTCCTACATGTTTTAAATTAATCCAAACTAAGATTCTTAAATTTTGGTTATGTTTGGAGGCAAGGAAGTATCAGGGAAAAACAAAAGTATTTTATTAACAGGCACTTTTGTTTTTCCATACAATGACGCTATCGTTATTCCAGTACACAAACCTGGGAAAGATAAAAAACACCCCTCTAGTTTTAGACCAATTTCGTTAACAAGTTGCATCTGCAAGACCGTAGAGAAAATGATTAATAACAGGCTGCTCTGGTTCCTCGAAAGCAGAAACTTACTGTCTCCCTTTCAGTGTGGCTTTAGACCAAAGCATTCTACAATGCATCACGTAGCAAAAGTGGAAAGTGTCATTTTAAATGCATTCCTTCAGAAGAAGTCTGTACTGGCAGTATCACTTGATCTAGAAAAGGCGTACGATACGGTCTGGAGAAGACTAATTATCTCGCAACTTAAAAATTGGGGCGTTGAAGGGAATATTATTAATTTCCTGATAAATTATCTTTCCCAGAGAACATTCCGAGTTAGGGTAGGTGCAACTTTGTCAGATGCGTTTCCCCAGGAAAATGGAGTGCCTCAAGGAGGTGTACTCAGCACAACGCTATTCAACATTGCCATAAACTCCATCATGAACTGTATCCCCAACGAAGTATCTTACTGTTTGTTCGCTGACGACTTGCTTATCTACAATACATTTTCAGATATTACTACAGCACAAAGACTCATACAAAACACACTACATACCCTAGAAACATGGTGTTCCAAAACAGGCTTTAAATTCTCTAGTGAAAAAACTAAACAAATGATACTTACTAGAAAAAGGACCAACTTTGTATACAACCTTACACTGAACAATGTGACAGTCAATACCACTACCACACTGACATTCTTGGGACTTATTCTAGACAGACGGCTTACATGGATTCCGCACTTGAAGAGTATTCTCAGCAAATGCAAGAAATCCTTGAATCTACTGAGAATCCTTGCCAACTCAAAGTGGGGAGCTGACAGATGTTTAATGCTTACTTTCTATCGATCTTTTACCAAGTCCTTAATAGATTATGGTTGTATTGCTTATTCATCTGCCAGTAAAAAATCACTCAAACTCCTTGACTCTATTCATCATACAGGCCTGAGAATTGCAACAGGAGCTTTTAGATCGAGCCCCACCGATAGCCTATGTGTTGAAGCAGGAGAACTTCCTTTGGAGTATAGACGGCAGATTTTAAACTTAAAATTTATTTTAAAGTCAAAGGCATTAAAGAAACCTTGCGTAGATACATTTTTAAATAACCAATTTCATAATGAATATTTGCAAAAAAATCCACGAATAAAACCGTTATTAATAAGACATCTATTAGACGCAAACAGCTCAACATTTTTAAATACACCTATACATACCAACGCAGTCCTTTCACAACCCCCATAGAGATTTAAAAACTTCAAAATTAATCTCACGCTAACACAATACAAAAAAGAAGGAACCCACTTCTTCTACGCTATACCAAAATGTCTTTAAATCTTTTAAAACGAAGCATCCTGAAGCACTATTTATCTTTACCGATGGTTCCAAAAGTGATTCAGGAACAGGCGCTGCAGCTATAGCTGGTAACATGACCTACCAAATAAAACTACACGACGACTCTAGTATATACACTGCCGAACTGACAGCCATACTTACAGCTCTTTCCAACTTACAACACACTACGAGACGACTCTAGTATATACACTGCCGAACTGACAGCCATACTTACAGCTCTTTCCAACTTACAACACACTACGAGACGACTCTAGTATATACACTGCCGAACTGACAGCCATACTTACAGCTCTTTCCAACTTACAACACACTACGAGACGACTCTAGTGTATACACTGCCGAACTGACAGCCATACTTACAGCTCTTTCCAACTTACAACACACTACGAGACGACTCTAGTATATACACTGCCGAACTGACAGCCATACTTACAGCTCTTTCCAACTTACAACACACTACGAGACGACTCTAGTATATACACTGCCGAACTGACAGCCATACTTACAGCTCTTTCCAACTTACAACACACTACGAGACGACTCTAGTATATACACTGCCGAACTGACAGCCATACTTACAGCTCTTTCCAACTTACAACACACTACGAGACGACTCTAGTATATACACTGCCGAACTGACAGCCATACTTATAGCTCTTTCCAACTTACAACACACTACGAGACGACTCTAGTATATACACTGCCGAACTGACAGCCATACTTACAGCTCTTTCCAACTTACAACACACTACGAGACGACTCTAGTATATACACTGCCGAACTGACAGCCATACATACAGCTCTTTCCAACTTACAACACACTACGAGACGACTCTAGTATATACACTGCCGAACTGACAGCCATACTTACAGCTCTTTCCAACTTACAACACACTACGAGACGACTCTAGTATATACACTGCCGAACTGACAGCCATACTTACAGCTCTTTCCAACTTACAACACACTACACGACGACTCTAGTATATACACTGCCGAACTGACAGCCATACTTACAGCTCTTTCCAACTTACAACACACTACGAGACGACTCTAGTATATACACTGCCGAACTGACAGCCATACTTATAGCTCTTTCCAACTTACAACACACTACGAGACGACTCTAGTATATACACTGCCGAACTGACAGCCATACTTACAGCTCTTTCCAACTTACAACACACTACGAGACGACTCTAGTATATACACTGCCGAACTGACAGCCATACTTATAGCTCTTTCCAACTTACAACACACTACGAGACGACTCTAGTATATACACTGCCGAACTGACAGCCATACTTACAGCTCTTTCCAACTTACAACACACTACGAGACGACTCTAGTATATACACTGCCGAACTGACAGCCATACTTATAGCTCTTTCCAACTTACAACACACAAATAGACGAGAAATCATTCTTTGCTCTGACTCGCTAAGTTCATTGCTCTCCTTGGGAAATATCTATAGTACACACCCACTAATAACACAAATACTTACACAATTACTAAACCTACAAAATAAAAACATAACAATAACTTGGCTACCCGGACATACAGGAATCCCAGAAAGCAACGAGATTGACAAACAAGCAAAATTAGCAACTAAAAGGAGATCACTCGATATTGACAAACTGACTTCTGAAGATTTGTGTTGGACAGTTCAAAGACAGGTACTAACTTACTGGCAAAGATACTGGACACTAACAGACAACAAACTGCTTGAAATAAAGCCAACTGTAGAACCTTGGTCTAAACATAAATGGCCCCTAACAAGGAGAGACCAAGTTATATTGACCAGACTACGCATTGGACACTCATTCCTGACTCACTCCTACTTAATGAATAGAAAAGATAGACCTATTTGCCAGTACTGTAACAGGACTCTTACTATAAAACATATACTTACAGAATGCAGACAGAGAAATCTACTAAACATACCTTATGACATTCAAGAACTGTTATCGGAAAACAGCCCACATATTAAAACCATATTACAACATTTTCATAACATAAACATACACCATAAAATCTAACAAGTATACTGTATTAAAAAGGAAAAAAAATATATAATAAACTCTTCGTTACTTTAAAGGATCCTCATTTCTAGACATTATACATTAATATTCTTGTGTTTATAATACGAATATACTCGTATATCGGAATCAATTTAACACTATAACGCTCAACGTTTTTTTTTTTTTTTTTTTTTTTTTTTTTTTTTTTTTTTTTACTTCGGCTGTATATATTTATTATTATTATTATTTTTATTTATTTTTAATTTACTAATATTCATTTCTATATTTACTTTATTCCTTTTTTTTATTTTATTTATTTATTTTTTTTATTTTTTTTTTTTATTTTTTTTTTATTTATTTATTTTTTTTTTCATTCTCTTCTTATTTTCACCTTTTCTGTTACTAATACATTTTCCCCTCCTAAGAGTTACTGCCTTTCTCGTTTTCCCGATTCTTACGTTGTTTAGTAATTTTGTTCATTATCAAATCTTGTATATACCTTATTCACAGTATCAACAACAGTGCTAAACAACTTCTTATTTTACACCTTCTTTCACGAAGTAATTGTAAACAGACCTTATTTGTAACCACATGAACATTGTTCTAATGTATTTTATCTGTTATTATTAAGAATTCACTATGTATTTCTTTATTTATATTATTTTTTTTTAATTACAACTAGAAATGTATCTGTATAATTAACAGGTAATTATTAACAGGTATGAAATGTTTTAGGATCTCCGTATATTTTAATTAATATCTCGAAAATGGTTGGGAAATCGTGGTAAGAGGAAAGTGTCCATTCCTTAGCTTACTAAATTATCTATTAAAGGGATTCTAAACCAATGTTCGGCGGACGATGAAAGTTGGAGAAATAAGTGCTTAAAACCTCGAAAGTGGTGTTTGACCGGGATTTTGTCTCTGTTTTCCTCAATTTATATTTTTTTTTATTATTTTAATGTGCTTTTATCAGCGAAATGAGTGTTTTACTAAAGTTGAGAAAATGAGAAACGTATTGGTAATAGTGTTCTAGAGCGAACGTTGAGAAAGAGGAGCAGTAATTTCCGCTTAGGATACTGCCAGTTTCCTGTTGTGGTGCCTAAAATCATTTTATATTTTTGACGTAAGATCAATACTTACGAATTCGTTTACTAATGGAAGTAGGGATACGCATGAAAACCAGCGGGATGACGCAGTTCCTGCCTGTCCGACTTTTTATCTTAGAGTTAAATTGAAGTGGTTTCGATAAAATCTTCAATTTCTTCAATTTTTCAAATTTTAATGAGACAAATTTATGAAGTTAGTAAATGGAGAAAAAATAATTGTAGTGTTCCTATTCACTGATAGACTATAATAAAGTGTTTAATTAATACAGGGCCGCCAAAGGACCGGATCACAGGCCCCAACTTCTAAGAGCCGGGCCCCTACTTATCAGAGCCAGACTGAAAATTCTAGTACTTTGCTATAGGACTTTGGACATTTTAAAATTATTTTCATCTTGAGTTTTGAGCGAAATGAGAATAAAAGCCGACAATCGGTGCAGCAAAGGTCACTTTTCGTACTTTTAGTTTTATTACGACTCCTAATGAAATATACTATTCTGGGACTGCACTTGTTTTGTCATATATGTACATTAAAAGAAATATAGATCCATTCCAATAAATATAGGCAACGCCCGTCTATATTTCTATACCCCATTCTTTTTACAAGCTCATAACCTATACATTTTTTCCAATTAGCGAGGCCCCGCACCGGGCCCCCATGGGCGCCGCACAGTGGTCAAAAACCGCCCAAATGCGCTCAAAACTCAATAACATGTGATATTGTTGATTTAGAAACCTGAAATTAAATATTTCAAGTAGGACACGATTTTTCACTCGGATCACTTCAGACATTTTTTGCAGTCAACACTGACTTGAGTACTGCAAAAAAAATCCATCTTCGATTTGATTCGAATGTTTACATAGAGATAACGCGCGTCTGTCTTACCGAGTTCGTTCACGTCAAGCACCGAAATAGGCAAATTTATGCAGCCAATTTCGGTCTGGGCTCTTTCTATACATGTCCACGGAAAATGTAAGCCCGAAATTATAGAGACGCAAAAAGTATAAGACAAAACGAAATTTGATACGTGTAATTTTTCTACTTTTTAAGTATCCCCGTCCACGTCGACGATTCTAAAAATAAAAAATTTTTTTTTCCCCCTTCGAACATCCCATTAAAACAAGAAAAAAATGCGTCAACCTTATTGGTCTGAACAAGTAAAGTTGCAGGAACGATTTTGGTACATGAGGATTTGGGAAATTTTCTTCGTTTCTTGTACTTCAATGTTTAACCACCGTCCTGCAATCAACGGTGGGGGCCTAAAACTCAAGAAATGGCACTCTCAGGAGGTCATTAACCTTATATTTAAGGCCAAAATGTTCGGAGAAAATACTTCAAAAAATCAAGTTTTGAGCGCTTTTTGACTATTTTTTACCACTGTGCGCCGCGGCGCCCGGACCCGGGACAGCTGTACCCGGCAGTCCCCCTCATGTGGCGGCCCTGAATTAATAAGAGTAATTGTGAAAGTATAAAGATCCTTTAGAAAGGAGATATCTTTGGCGGTAAGAGGATCAGGCTTGATAGAGTACTATCGATATAAAGCTATTATGTCGATACTCCTTTCCTATCTCTATGAATAAGATATTCCTACCTCTTAGGAATATATCCTTCTTCAATAATTGCTTTTCATTCTTCTCTAAGAGCAAAATTGTAGGGATTCAGACAAAACCTTGTATTCTTCTCTAAGAGCAAAATTGTAGGGATTCAGACAAAACCTTGTATTCCTTCAATGTTGTTTATTTAATTTAATGAAAGAAATTCATGATCTTCGACATCGGAGGAAAAAATCAATGATGCTTTCCTGTTGGAGTCATACAGAGTTGAGCATAATTCTATTTATAAATATGAATACGAATTTTTTCGTTCTTTCTCTTATTTTGAATTTTAATTACGAATATAAATACATTTCTTTGCATGTAAAAAAAAAAAAAAAAAAAATCTTTGCGTTTACGGATTTTCATTTTTATGCTTCTAGGTACACTTCTTATAGGTTTTGTAACGTAGGGAAACGAACGAAACCACTTTTAAGACGATATCTGTAAACGATTTCGGGTAGGAGAAAACTGGATAAAACTAATTTTTCTAATTTATTTTAGTTTGTGTATTCAGAAACGATGGATTCAGTTGAAAATTATTCCAGACGTTTGATATGCTTCTAAACGAAAATATTTCATTTTGGTTGCGATTAGCTTTAAGGAGGTGTTAGAAAAAAATGTTATTAACAGACTTGACAATTTTAGAATATTCTTATATTTTCTTAAATAACTTGAAAAGTGTAGGAAAATCGTGGTAAGTAGAGAATGATTATTCGAAAGTTTACAAAAATGGTTCTGAAATAATTTTTGATGGTACGATGTCAATCCGAGAAATAAGTGTCTGAATCTATCGGTTTCGTTTTTTTTGTGTGTGTCTGTTGGCCTTAGTGTTTAATTGGCTGTTTTTTAAGTGAATATAAGTGTCAAATGAGTAGTTTAGTAAAACAAGGTAAGAAAATGAGGAACGTATTTGCATCAGTGTTTTTTGGAGCGAACATTGAGAAGGCGGAAGGAGGAATTTCCGCTTAGGATATTGCCAGTTTCCTGTCGTAGTGCCTGAGATGTTTCTTCCAAAATTTCACATTCATTTTTATACGTGTTTACATTTTTCAAGTAAAAGAAAAACAATACATTTAAGGCTCGGACACACAGAAGGCGATCTGTATCGCGGCGATCAGCGATATCTGACCGAGGGTGGGAGGTGATCTACAAGTATTAAACAGTATTTCATTAGCTCCGTCAAACCGAGGACGATCTGTCGCAGCGAGCTAGTCTTTATCTCTTTACAGGGCAATACGGATGTAAAAAATTACAGATTTGTCGCAGCGAGCTAGTCTTTATCTCTTTACAGGGCAATACGGATGTAAAAAATTACAGATCTGTCGCAGCGAGCTAGTCTTTATCTCTTTACAGGGCAATACGGATGTAAAAAATTACAGATTTGTCGCAGCGAGCTAGTCTTTATCTCTTTACAGGGCAATACGGATGTAAAAAATTACAGATTTGTCGCAGCGAGCTAGTCTTTATCTCTTTACAGGGCAATACGGATGTAAAAAATTACAGATCTGTCGCAGCGAGCTAGTCTTTATCTCTTTACAGGGCAATACGGATGTAAAAAATTACAGATTTGTCGCAGCGAGCTAGTCTTTATCTCTTTACAGGGCAATACGGATGTAAAAAATTACAGATCTGTCGCAGCGAGCTAGTCTTTATCTCTTTACAGGGCAATACGGATGTAAAAAATTACAGATTTGTCGCAGCGAGCTAGTCTTTATCTCTTTACAGGGCAATACGGATGTAAAAAATTACAGATTTGTCGCAGCGAGCTAGTCTTTATCTCTTTACAGGGCAATACGGATGTAAAAAATTACAGATTTGTCGCAGCGAGCTAGTCTTTATCTCTTTACAGGGCAATACGGATGTAAAAAATTACAGATTTGTCGCAGCGAGCTAGTCTTTATCTCTTTACAGGGCAATACGGATGTAAAAAATTACAGATTTGTCGCAGCGAGCTAGTCTTTATCTCTTTACAGGGCAATACGGATGTAAAAAATTACAGATTTGTCGCAGCGAGCTAGTCTTTATCTCTTTACAGGGCAATACGGATGTAAAAAATTACAGATCTGTCGCAGCGAGCTAGTCTTTATCTCTTTACAGGGCAATACGGATGTAAAAAATTACAGATTTGTCGCAGCGAGCTAGTCTTTATCTCTTTACAGGGCAATACGGATGTAAAAAATTACAGATCTGTCGCAGCGAGCTAGTCTTTATCTCTTTACAGGGCAATACGGATGTAAAAAATTACAGATCTGTCGCAGCGAGCTAGTCTTTATCTCTTTACAGGGCAATACGGATGTAAACAATTACAGATTTGTCGCAGCGAGCTAGTCTTTATCTCTTTACAGGGCAATACGGATGTAAACAATTACAGATTTGTCGCAGCGAGCTAGTCTTTATCTCTTTACAGGGCAATACGGATGTAAACAATTACAGATTTGTTGCAGCGAGCTAGTCTTTATCTCTTTACAGGGCAATACGGATGTAAACAATTACAGATTTGTCGCTCGATAAATGAGTGAAGAAATTGAATTTTTCATTGAAAATCATATGTTTTGAGATTATGTTGTATTAATAAAATAATACATGAATTCTATCTTGCTTGTTGAATATGTAAGAGTAGGGCAAACTGTGTTTAATTTCATGACTAATGATTGAATGAGTAATCGGGATGTGACTAACGATTGATGATTGATCAATCATATTTCTCCATGACTAATGAGTGACGACTAACTGCTTTCTAGCCTATGATTGATGATTAATTATTTAACATGCTTTGACTAATGATTGATGATTACTGACTAACCTTACTCAGATTAATGATTAAAGGCTAAAAAAAGGTTTTGATTTAAGATTGTTGATTAACTGGTTCATGAAGGAATTCCAAAAGTCTAATATATATATATAGTATGTGTAAACAATCTGGTATTAGCTTAATACTAAAAGTATTTACAACGTTAGTCACGTCAATCACTAATACAAACTATCAATGATTGACGAGTAACGATTGATTGATGACTAACCTCACATATGATTAATATGCATTAATGATTAACTCGAGTTGTGATTAACTTATTTTATCCTATGATTGATTAGTCATAAGTAAAATGTAATCGATCTGTCAATCATTTAGTTGATTTGGGCCCTACTCTGGAATGTATATTCATTATTTAAATTAAGAACTGTATTGCTACAAAGATAACGCATCCATGTGATGTCCCCTTATTGCAGAGTAGGACTTTTAATATACATATTTTCCAGCTTCCTGTTACATCCTTCCCCGCGAAATAGTGCAACTCCCTTTAGTTGTTGATAACCACTGCTTGGCCCTCGAGGGCTGAAAAGACTATTTTTCTCACGAGGATCAGTGGCAGGTTAGATTTTTTCCCGCCGGCGGGAACATTTTTTAACGCCACTCCGCCACTTAGAGCTCTTTCATCGGACCCCGACCAGCCTTTGTCCTTCCTCGGTCTAAATCCCTCTCATAATGGGATCCGTTCCTTTTCCCTTTGCCTTCCTTGTAAGCCCTACACATCCTTCTAGCTAGAGTCAGCCCTTCAGATCTACGGGGGATCATCTTATCGCTCTTTACAACAAGAGTCGACAGGCCAATCTCTCTCGCTTCACGGCTTCAATTTTTTTCGGGTGCTCTTTGTATTGTATTTTGGCATTAATCCATCCATTGTTGTATAGTTCTGGAGGGTTAGGTGGTTGTTTGGAAGTATTTCCTCTGCAAACTACCTCTCAGATGACTGCAGATATGGAACCTAATTACGAATTATAGTAATACGAGGGTGATCTGAAAAGTATCCGGTCACAACGAGTTCTCGTAAATAAAAAATAATAAAAACAAACTTTTTTTTCAGTTTAGTCATCGCTAAAGCACATTTATGCTAAAATCAGTCCCGTAACAGGCCACAAGGGGCCAGAGGGACACATTCTGTAGAGGTATCTGATTCTCGACCACACGGCACACTAGGGAGGCTGGACCCTAAATTCCGCTCTTGGACCGCTCTCGTCCTTCCGATCTTTATATTTCTTCCCACCGTACAGCTTATTGGAAAACCTCTGCCACCTCTCTCTTCAATTCCTTATCAATTTCTATCATCCATGACACCTCTTGATACCTCCTCTAATTCCTACAAGTTTCATCCAGAGCCTAGAAGTACCAGTCATTGTAATTTTATTTTTTTTACTTTTAAGGCGCATCGACGCCTAGGCCATTAATGTTGGGCTTTCTACAGGTAACCGCCATTCATAAACATTAACGACGGAGTAGAGAATTCTTTGAGCTAGGTCTTAGAAAAAACAGCCTCCTGCAGGCGTGACTCCAACCAAATCTTCCTAGATAGTTATTGGATGCAATCCAATCTTGCATATTAATTTAGATTTACCAAAAGTCAAGTGTACCTGAACTAATATAACAATTTCCAAGCCTGAAGATTCTGTGTTCCCTAAATATTATGAGTCGCTGGAGGCTAGCTGGAGAAGGTCCGACCTGAAACTCGAGTTCCTATTTATATTCCAGAGCTGGAGGAGGAAGTGACGAATAATTATAGCTCCGTGTTTATCTCTCTTCTTCTCCAGGAATCCTACCATTTTCTAAAGATATTCTTAGGGTTTGACTCTTAGGAAAAACCTTATCTAAATTTGGCGTTCGCGAGACCTGACCCGAACCAAGAACTCAAGGAGTCATTGGAACTCACTTATGATGAAGTATTTAGTATTTTTTGTACCTTTCATGGGGGCCATTATGACTGGCATTGGTTGGAGTGCTGCAGGCAAACTCTTTTGATACGACCAGGTCATTCTCAATGGTGGTACGGAGTCTAGTTTGTTGACTGTGAGTATTTATTACTAACAGCGCGACGTTAATAAGCAACTTAAGTATATATATATATATATATATATATATATATATATATATATATATATATATATATATATATGTCTGTTATCACGATGCATGCCAGAGTTTTTTTTCGCCACGGAACTTTGGATATAGACGTTCCCTTAGGAAACGATTGAACGAGTTCATTAACCACCAAAATCCAATTTATCGACCGAGGGTCCAATTTTTGACCCTCAACAACCAATTGTTATTATATTCCAACGAAACTTGAGTCGTTGGCATATAAAGAAAAATATGTCTTGTAAAAATAAACTAAATCGGTTCATCTGAAACCTTCTTACTTTCTTAGATCCAACCGCAACTAAAATTTAAATGTCTTTGTTTAGGTGAGAAAAAAAAACCTATGGTACAATTATGAACTAAATCGTTCTTTTCTGAATACCGAAACTAAAATTATTTAGAAAAACTTGTTTTATTCACTTTTCTCAAAAACAGTTACGGATATCGCTTTGAAGATGGATTCATTCGTTTTCCTACGTTACAGAACCTATAAAAAGTGTACTTGGAAGCCTACTAACGAAAATTCGTAAGCGCAATGTTTTTTTTCGCGCGAATTTGGCCCGGATAACAGTGTTCCGGCAGACGGTTTCTGCTCGTTAACAAACTTGACCTTTGAAATTAAGTATTTGTGTACTAAATTTCATCAAAATCGGTCCATTTTTGAGCTTGTGAGAGAGCGAACAGACAAATATATATATATATATATATATATATATATATATATATATATATATATATAGAGAGAGAGAGAGAGAGAGAGAGACATACACACACACACACACACATACACACACACTTATTGAAGAGGGAATGGCGAAGTTGCATTGCTAAATCATTATTTCAGTACTTTTCCATAGAGGTAGAAAGGATGTGATCAAATAGGAACTAGATTGATTTATGAGGCAGTGGAATCGATTCTTGAATATTTATTCGCCCCTGAGAATTTGAGATATTCCTCGGATAAAACGGGAGATATCTGTAGTTTATTAGCCGGAAAGGAATCTAAAGGGATGAGGAGGGTTTATAATCCGATCCAGGTTGTTAGAAAAGAGTTTTGAATTGCCCTTTGATTTACATGTTAACGAGATGTTCGGGATTCGCTCGTTCAATCGGATCAGAATACTCACAAATTGGCTCCGCTTGGCTCCCCCTCCTTCTGCATCCAGCTCGCTCTAGCGGCGCTTATTAAAACTTTATTTGACAGAATTAACCCTTCGGCTGATTGTGAGTTTATCAACATTTTGTGGAATAATGCCGCTGATTGAAGTCAATTTTAGGATCTATTTGTTTACAGAAACTTGTACGGGCTGAGAATGGTTCATACTATTTGCACCGATTTCGATAGGTGGGTCTTGTTCAGTGATCCGGATCTTGAAATGAGAATTCAAATGAAGTTGTGGCAATATGGCGACCGAAAGACCATATATTAATAATATCAACGAGTTGGATTGACTAGAGTTTCGATACAACCTTGAGCGAGCGTAGCGAGCGGAAACACATAGCAATTATGCCATTAGCATAAGTGCTACTGGTTTACTAGGTTCTATAACATTAGCACTTATGTATGTTAATTGAATAATTGCTATGCGTTTCCGCTCGCTCAAGGTTATATTGGAACTCTAATTAATCCAGCTCGTTGGTAATATAGATCACTGATATTTCGGTGGAAAATGGACCGATATGCAATTCGTTGGTAAATCCAAAATACTCATTTTCCGAGCCGAAAGAACAGCAAAAAGGACACAAAGAACACTACAACAATAAGAAGTGAAACAAGAAACAATAAATATAACTTGGAAAAAACACAAATCTAACAGTAAGTGAACAAAAAACGATGACTAGAACGGAAGAAAGAACAGCCAATGGAAGTGCCCATAGAATCCTGGGCGTATATAGAAAATAATTTCGGAGGGGGCTGGGAAAATGTCGGGGAGGGGGGGGGGGCTGACACCATTTCCGGTGTATGGAATACTAACTATTTAGATCTTGGAAGAGTTTTAGCCAACTTAAACGCGATTACACCCAAAATAGAATATGTTTTATGAACTAAATGATCTTATTTAATTTATTTTTAAGGGTTTTATGACATTTTTACCGATCAAATCAAAATTTCGGGGGGGGGGGGCTGCAGCCCCCTTAGCCTCCCTTATATACGCCCATGCATAGAATGAACCAATAGAAGTGCTAATGAGTTATGCGCGTGCGCCGATGATGCAGATAACTTCATTTGAGTTGGCATTTCATGATCCGGATCCCTGAACGAGACCCACTTCTCGAGATAAGTGCAACTAGTACCTAATTTTTCGTTGATCTAATGATTATGAGATCAGGTACGTTTACAGTATCTCCTTCTTTGAGCCCCTTCTGTTGGGGTATTCACCCATAAAGAGGAAAACGTAGAACGTTGATCCGACGACGTAATCCTGAAATACTGACTTGAACATTTCGCCATTTCAGAATACATAGGTCACGAAAAAACAGCTATTCAAACTTGTATAGCCTTTAGTTTTCATGAAACGAAACTTATATTATAAAAAACTCGAAAATAATGTAAAAATATATTCTGAAAACTAAAAAAATAAAATAAATATTTAATATAAATTAATGATGATTATACCTAAAATAGCAACATATTTTTAGCGTGATTCCTTCCTCCCTAGACCTCATGACGCAATCCGGAAGTGCCGACTGGAAAAGTTCACTTTTCAGAACCCATAGATCGGTGGTTCAAATTTGTATATATATATATATATATATATATATATATATATATATATATATATATTATATATATTTATTCGCCTGTTCGCTCTCTCACAGGCTTAGAAATTGCCCGATTTTTATGAAATTTGGTACAAGAAGCTGTTGTTTAATCTCAAAGGTCAAGTTCGTTAGCCAGCAGAATCCGTCCAACGGTACATGGTTTTCGGAGCGAAATTCGCGCGAAAAAATCATAACGCTTACGTTTTCGAGATAATATGCTTGCAGGTATACTTTGTATAGGTTGTCTAACGTAGGGAAACAGATAAAACTACTTTCAAGGTGATATCTGGACCGTTTTCGAAAAAAATAGATAAGAATAGACTATGAACTAATATTCGGGTTGGCTACTTAAAATCGTTGGATTCAATTGAAACATTTCTACGTGTTTACAATGCATTTAAATTATGATATTTAAATTTTGGTTACTTTTGGAGTTAATGAAGTATTCGGGGGTAAAAATGTATTAATAGGAATGAAAAGTTTTTGGATCTTCGTATATTTTCTTAAATCACTCGAAAACGGTTTGGAAATCTTAATAAGTGGAAATTAGCTATTTAAAAGCTTTATTTTCCTACAAAAATGGATCTAAATTGATTTTAGATGAGGCAACGTCAATCGGAGAAATAACTGCTAAAAACTTCGTGTTAGTTTTGTTCCTTTGATCAGTACTTTGTGTTTGATTTCCTCAGTTTTCTTCCTTTGATCAGTACTTTGCGTTTGATTTCCTCAGTTTTCTTCCTTTGATCAGTACTTTCTGTTTGATTTCCTCAGTTTTGTTCCTTTGATCAGTACTTTGCGTTTGATTTCCTCAGTTTTGTTCCTTTGATCAGTACTTTCTGTTTGATTTCCTCAGTTTTCTTCCTTTGATCAGTACTTTGTGTTTGATTTC
Source organism: Gonocerus acuteangulatus (assembly GCA_946811695.1). Taxonomy (NCBI): domain Eukaryota; kingdom Metazoa; phylum Arthropoda; class Insecta; order Hemiptera; family Coreidae; genus Gonocerus; species Gonocerus acuteangulatus. Next base: position 92,913,022 of record OX328127.1, on the reverse strand, counting down.
CTCAGTTTTCTTCCTTTGATCAGTACTTTGTGTTTGATTTCCTCAGTTTTCTTCCTTTGATCAGTACTTTGTGTTTGATTTCCTCAGTTTTCTTCCTTTGATCAGTACTTTCTGTTTGATTTCCTCAGTTTTGTTCCTTTGATCAGTACTTTGCGTTTGATTTCCTCAGTTTTGTTCCTTTGATCAGTACTTTCTGTTTGATTTCCTCAGTTTTGTTCCTTTGATCAGTACTTTGCGTTTGATTTCCTCAGTTTTGTTCCTTTGATCAGTACTTTCTGTTTGATTTCCTCAGTTTTCTTCCTTTGATCAGTACTTTGTGTTTGATTTCCTCAGTTTTCTTCCTTTGATCAGTACTTTCTGTTTGATTTCCTCAGTTTTTTTTCGGTTCATTAAAACACGATTTGTACGACGAGAAACAATTTTTGGTTGTTTGTAATATAACCTTCCGAGCGGAAGTCAAAGAGGCCGAGTGGGAACTTTCCGCTAGTAGTTTACATTTTTTACAAAATATTAGCTACTAGCTGTTGCCCAGTGCGCCATGCTACACCTACTTTCTGCCTATGACTCTCCCCGTATCAAGATCTACATGTATACCCAGCTACGTCAAAATCGGTCAAACGGTGTGAATTTGTTTATTGCTGTCTCATGAAACAGCCAACAGAGGCCAGCATAGCCTGCGAGAAGATAGCTCTTATCAAAGAAAGGCCAGTGCTCCTTAGTTAGACAGTGACTGTTGATATAAAATTGAAATAAACTGCATTACATGATTATATAATGATGTAAAGTCATCAATGAGTTTGAGTTATTCTAATTATCAAGAATATCAACAAATAAATTTGAGACATTATTCAAAATAGCCGTCGATTCAAAATGGCCGTCAGAATCTGAATGGTTCAGTGTAGCCAATTTTTCTTGAACAAAACGTTTGAAATTTGACTATTTTGACCTAGCCTAGGAGATTTCCCGTATCAAGACCTACCTGTGTGCCAAGTGCCAAGTTTGGTCAAAATTGGTCAAACGGTGTAGATTTGTATAAGGAACAAACAGACATACGGACAAACAGAAAAACGTTCTTTATATATATATATATATATATATATATATATATATATATATATATAGAGAGAGAGAGAGAGAGAGAGATATCTATTCCAAGCATTAAAAATGTCACTAGGTATAAGAATGTTTAAGAAACTTGTTGAGATGATGCAGTTCCTGTGTCCATAATTATTTTTATTATTTTTTATTATTATTATATATATTTTATTTACAGAATATTACAATCTACAATTCAACTGTATTAATCCATAATTATTAAACCTAATTATTTCTAATTTTCTGTTTCAGGTTCATCCTTCTCCAATGGAATTATAGAAAGGTAATACAAAATTGTTTGCTCTTGGATAAAATGTTTTGGATACATTACATTTATAAAGAATTTAGAAGTTGACGCCAATGTCCTATTATGTAAATAAACTGTTGTCTGATAAGGAAAGCACGTGTCTTCAATGACTGAATTTGACAGGGCTATAGAAGCGAGCATATTTCCAAACCAGACATTGACAAGGAGTACACGACAGCGTCACCGCAGACCGACATGTTTTATTGAGGGGGACTCCAGGAAGTTAGCCGTTCCATGGGAAAAGTTAGTTTGTCGCCGGAACGGTCGACCACTCCAAAACCTTGTTTCCGTTCCTGTTTGTTTAGGGGCTCGAGAATATCCTAATGCAAATATTACACGTAAAACAGAGACTGTTTACACATTCAGCTCTGTTTATTTCTCTGTCCGGTGTGTAAGAGAAGAAGGAAGCTGAGAAGTGTTTCCAACTGAACATGTTTCGAAACTTAGTTTCGCAGTTAATTTAGTATGCGAAATTAAACAAAACAAATATTAATCCTAACATTTAAACATTTCACGTACACGCCATTAACAAAATTTACGTTTCTTCACCTTGGCCATAATTTCTGTGAATAATTCGTCTCCAAAACACAAACGTTTATCTTCTTTAACGTTTAAATATTTCGTTTTTTATAACTTCTTTAAAATTACCTCTAGATTTTTTTCAAAAAACGTTGATACATTAGTAAGGTTCTTGGAATAAAATCTACATATCAGTAAATTAAAACTCTGCCTACTGAAAAAAAAACAAAAACGATCGAACAAACTTGTAGACATACAAACACATATAAATGTATTTTATATATATTTTAGCCATTATAGGTTAAAATATTAAACTTTATTAGGTATTATTTCTTCATAATTCAGGATTCATCCTTCTCCTTGTCCCTACACATTGCCTTATGTAGGGTATAATGTATTAGTATAATTATATATTGCCAAATATATATATATATATATATATATATATATATATATATATATATATATATTTGTCTGTTCGCTCATTTCCGGCTCCCCTAATGGTCTGACTTTGATGAAATTTGGTACAAAAATCCTTCGTCCAATTTGAAAGGTCAAGTTCATTAACCAGCAGAATCCGCTCACTGAAAGATGGCGTTTGGGGCGAAATTCGCGCAAAAAAATCGTAACGCTTACGTTTTTGAGCTCATAAGCATGTAAGTACTCGTTTTATAGGCTTCTTGGGCTAGGAAAACGAATGAAACCATTTTCAAGGCGATAGCTTTAACCGTTTTCGAGAAAATTGGAAAAATAGTTTTTGAATACCGTATTTGGTTTGGGTTCTTAGAATGATGGGATTCAGTTGAAACCTTTTCTACATGTTCTACTTTCATTAAAACTAATATGTTGAAATTTTTGTTACGTTTGGAGTTAAGGAAGGGTTAGAATAAAATATTTTATTAACAGACATACATGTGTGTGTGTGTATGCAAGTATACCTGGTACACTGTTCCTGCGGAAACGAAGCGGAAAATTGTTGAAAATGAATAATTTTCAATGAACTAGCTGCTACCCGGCGGGCCATGCTACACCTACTAGCTACTACCCGGCGGGCCATGCTACACCTACTAGCTACTACCCGGCGTGCCATGCTACACCTACTAGCTACTACCCGGCGTGCCATGCTACACCTACTAGCTACTACCCGGCGTGCCATGCTACAGCTACTAGCTACTACCCGGCGTGCCATGCTACAGCTACTAGCTACTACCCGGCGTGCCATGCTACACCTACTAGCTACTACCCGGCGTGCCATGCTACAGCTACTAGCTACTACCCGGCGTGCCATGCTACACCTACTAGCTGTTACCCGGCGGGCCATGCTACACCTACTAGCTGTTACCCGGCGGGCCATGCTACACCTACTTTCTGCACCTAGAAAAGCAAAAATAAATTAGAAACCAAATAAGTAATATTAACATCAATTAACGCAAATCTGTAACTATTTGGGTTCCTGGGGGACTGTGAGTCCTAGACAATTTTGACCTAGCCTATGACTCCACCCGAATCAAGATTTACATGTGTCCAAGTTTGATAAAAATCGGTCGAACTGTGTGGATTTATATAAGGAACAAACACACAGACAGTTGACACATCAACATCTTACAATAAAAGCTTAATAATAAATGCTTTTTGTTTTCATGGCTTAATTTCTGGTCATATTGACCTACATGGTATTTTCCTGTACTGGAAATGTTGCGATTTCGGCAGGGGAAAGTTGTATAAGAAAGCTGTGTTCCTAGTGATCTGATTCAATTATCTACAGCTTTCCTCTGGAAGGTAATTAAATATATCCGTTAATAGGATAATACTTCTCAAGGTTTAAGTCTGGGAATGAGGGCTCAATCTATGCGGAAGATTAATTCATGGTTTAATCTGCTGTAGACAGCTGAACTATATTCAGGAGCTAGTACTGAAAATAGTAAAATAACCATAGATTCAGAACAAAACATAAACAATAACGTACCTATTTCATTCAAGCTGACATTTATATATCTAAAAATCACTTGTCCGTCTGTTTGTCTGTTTTTTCCTTGTACAAATCTACACTGTTTGACAGATTTTGTCCAAACTTGGCACACAGGTAGGTCTTGATACGAAAAATCTTCTAGGCTAGGTCTAAATAGTCAAATTTCAAAATTTGGTCAAAAGGCCCAAAGTTTTGTTCAAGAAAAATTGGCTACACTGAACCATTCAGATTCTGACGGCCATTTTGAATCGACAGCCATTTTGAATAATGTTTCAAATTTATTTGTTGATGTTCTTGATAATTAGAATAACTCGAACTCATTGATGACTTTACATCATTATATAATCATGTAATAGGCCACTCACGTATTACTCATTCACACCTCATGACAAAACAGAATGCACCCAAGTGCCAATACTGCAACACGACATTAACTATAAAACACTTACTAACTGAATGCAGACTTAGACAAAACATTGACCTACCGTACAACTTGACTACCTTACTCAGTGACAGCAGCCAATATATAGAAAAAACACTGCAATACTTAAAACAAATTAAACAATATGACAACATATAATTACTTTTCAAAATTTAAAAATTAATCCTTATCAGTTTCGAATGACTATATAAAACTGATATGTATACCATCTAGTAAAACTTATACTACAACTCTCAATTTTTGTAGATTTGTTAAGTAAGAAAAACGTATCGACAGAATAACATGCTGACCTAATAACATTTGGATAAGATAGAACTACTGGACTTACGACATCAACTCACTACCAAATTTTTTACTTATTATTACTATCTACTTGAACCCAAACATATCACATACATTCAAACACATTTCACATATAAATCCTATAACTGAAAACTTGTAATACCTACATTAACGCTACTACATCATATTATCTCAAGAAAACTGTGGATTCTTTATTATTATTCTCAAAATGTTTATTGCCAAAGTTGCGTAAACATTAATAAATAAATAATCATGTAATGTAGTTTATTTCAATTTTATATCAACAGTCACTGTCTAACTAAGGAGCACTGGCCTTTCTTTGATAAGAGCTTTCTACTCGCAGGCTGTGGTGCTGGCCTCTGTCGGCTGTTTTATGAATTGCTGTGGTGCTGTCCTCTGTCGGCTGTTTCACCGTTTGGCCGATTTTGACGTAACTGGGTATACAGGTAGATCTCGATACGGGGAGAGTCAGAGGCAGAAAGTAGGTGTAGCATGGCACACTGGGTAACAACTAGTATTAACAAATAACTTCATATTCCTTGTACAGCAGACTCTCTCTAATCCGGCGTCGTCGGGACCAGGGTACTGGTGGATTAGAGAAAACTCCGGATTAGAGAATTCAGTTAGAAGAGGTCACTTATGTATTCGGAAAAAACCTTATTATTTGAGGATATGATACTATATTGAACATTTTTAATATTGCATATGTAAGTAAAATTTAGACACCAAATTATAAAATAAATTTAAAAGATGTAAATCCTAGCTGATGAACAAGAAATATTTATTTCAAGAAAGACAAGTTCCTGCCACTAAAACGAAACATATATGCCTTCTTTGACTTGCATTCAATGAAATACCACGAAACAAATGTTTGGCTAGTTAGGAAGGGAAGGTTTTCTAGGAACTCATTCCTCTCGGAGACCACCGGATTAGAGAGAGCGACGGAACAGAGAACGCCGGATAAGGCAGAGTCTAGTGTATTTGTAAACTAAAAAAAGGGTATACAGGGCGTCCCTATTGGAAGGAATATTGGAGCCCCCCTGACAGAAATTGCTTATTCCGAGACTCTGAATGACATTGAAATGTTATCTGTATGAACTGATCCAATACCTGGATTCTACAAGTTGAAGGAGTCGTTCCTGGAATGGAGTCTTCAACTAGGGGAATAGTTCCTGAGGAGTTGGTTCTGGATTTGCATATGCAGATCTTGTACATTTCTTGTGTCTGCTTCTTGTTGGAGTTCCGTCCTCTGCCTTTCGACAACAGCCCTAATCTTCAGGTCAAAGAACAAACCAACCCATTTATATCATCCCTTTTTCTTACTATGAGGCATACCTCATCAGCATCAGTTTATCTTTATAGCGGGTTTTCTCCATTAGGAGGAGGCCCGTTCATGACTTCATGGTGCAATCCAGAAGTGCCGACTAGACCCATAGATCTCGAACAGTTCATTGATTCAAATTTGTGTGTATATATTTGTCCGTTCCGTCTCACCGGCCCAAAAATTGTCCTATTTTGAAAAATGGCCCAAAAATGGTCCTGTTATCCTAGAGCGAACTTTGATAAAGCAGGGAGTCATTTTCGCTTATGATACTGTCAGTTTCCTGTATTGGCACCTTAAAACTTATCTTTAAAATTTTATTTAATATTTTTAACGAAAGATCAAACCCTTATCAATAACTGCTAAGATGACATAGTTCCTGCGAGTCGGACTTTTAGCGCGGTTCCTCCCTCCCTCCCTAGGGAGGAGCCCCGCTTGTAAGGTTGATCTCATGAAACAAACCGGAAGTGCCGACTAGAAAATTTCGCGTTTCAGAACCCCTAGAGACCGAAAATAACGGTGGTTCAAATTTGTATATATATATAAATATATATATATATATATATATATATATATATATATATATATATATATATATATATATATATGTATATATATACATTTATATATATATATGTATATATATATATATACATATATATATGTATATATTTATATTTATATATATGTGTATATATATATATATATATATATATATATATATATATATATATATATATTTGTCTGTTCGCTCATTTACGGCTTCCTAATGGTCCGATTTTTATGAAATTTGGTACAAAAATCCGTCGTCCAATTTGAAAGGTCCAGTTCGTTAACCAGCAGATTCCACCCACTGGAAGATGGCGTTTGGGGCGAAATAAGCGCAAAAAAAATCGTAACGCTTACGTTATTAAGTTCATAAGCTTGTAAATACTCGTTTTATAGGCTTCTTGGGCTAGGAAAACGAATGAAACCATTTTCAAGGCGATAGCTATAACCGTTTTTGAGAAAATTGGAAACATAGTTTTTGAATACCGTATTTGGTTTGGGATTCAGTTGAAACATTTTCTGCATGTTCTACTTTCATTAAAACTAATATGCTGAAATTTTTGATACGTTTGGAGTTAAGGAAGGGTTAGAATAAAATATTTTATTAACAGACATAAAAAGTTTTGGTAACTTTGTATACTTTCCTTAATATCTCGAAAAAGGTTGAGATCCCAAGGTTTTCCAAATGCCTCTGAGCGGAGGTCTTTCTAGCCGACTTATGGGTTGGCCGACCCATACAGGTAAGATCATAAATCAAGGCCTTTCAAGACTGGTGGAACCAAAATAATAACTGATTCTATTTTAATCTTTCCAAATTAGACTAGGGATAAGAACAGAACTGCGCTAAGATGATGCAGTTCCTGCGAGTCGGACTTTTTGTCTATCTATTTAGTTTTGAGTATCTAGGACCCAAGTGTGAGTCTCCTGGAACTTGGTCTATCTGAATGTAATCCAAATATTCCTATTTTAATTCTAGCCAATTGAAGGGTCAGGGCAAAATAGTGCCAAACAAAATTTGTAATAAAACTTAACTGTAGCTGCTATATGTTGGATATTATGTGAGACTATCAGTTGAAATGGTTAGGGGCAACAAGATTAAGTAGCATACAGAGCTTGTAGTCATATTTTAGTAGCATTTGCATCATAGACTGATAGTCCCACATAATATCCAACATATAGCAGCTACCTTAAGTATATCTGCTATATGTTGGATATTATGTTGGACTATCAGTTGAAATGGTTAGGGGCAACAAGATTAAGTAGCATACAGAGCTTGTAGTCATATTTTAGTAGCATTTGCATCATAGGCTGATAGTCCCACATAATATCCAACATATAGCAGCTACCTTAAGTATATCTGCTATATGTTGGATATTATGTTGGACTATCAGTTGAAATGGTTAGGGGCAACAAGATTAAGTAGCATACAGAGCTTGTAGTCATATTTTAGTAGCATTTGCATCATAGACTGATAGTCCCACATAATATCCAACATATAGCAGCTACCTTAAGTATATCTGCTATATGTTGGATATTATGTTGGACTATCAGTTGAAATGGTTAGGGGCAACAAGATTAAGTAGCATACAGAGCTTGTAGTCATATTTTAGTAGCATTTGCATCATAGACTGATAGTCCCACATAATATCCAACATATAGCAGCTACCTTAAGTATATCTGCTATATGTTGGATATTATGTTGGACTATCAGTTGAAATGGTTAGGAGCAACAAGATTAAGTAGCATACAGAGCTTGTAGTAATATTTTAGTAGCATTTGCATCATAGACTGATAGTCCCACATAATATCCAACATATAGCAGCTACCTTAAGTATATCTGCTATATGTTGGATATTATGTTGGACTATCAGTTGAAATGGTTAGGAGCAACAAGATTAAGTAGCATACAGAGCTTGTAGTAATATTTTAGTAGCATTTGCATCATAGACTGATAGTCCCACATAATATCCAACATATAGCAGCTACCTTAAGTATATCTGCTATATGTTGGATATTATGTGGGACTATCAGTTGAAATGGTTAGGAGCAACAAGATTAAGTAGCATACAGAGCTTGTAGTAATATTTTAGTAGCATTTGCATCATAGACTGATAGTCCCACATAATATCCAACATATAGCAGCTACCTTAAGTATATCTGCTATATGTTGGATATTATGTTGGACTATCAGTTGAAATGGTTAGGAGCAACAAGATTAAGTAGCATACAGAGCTTGTAGTAATATTTTAGTAGCATTTGCATCATAGACTGATAGTCCCACATAATATCCAACATATAGCAGCTACCTTAACTGTAGCTGCTATATGTTGGATATTATGTAGGACTATCAGTTGAAATGGTTAGGGACAACAAGATTAAGTAGCATACAGAGCTTGTAGTCATATTTTAGTAGGATTTGCATCATAGACTGATAGTCCCACATAATATCCAACATATAGCAGCTACCTTAACTGTAGCTGCTATATGTTGGATATTATGTAGGACTATCAGTTGAAATGGTTAGGGACAACAAGATTAAGTAGCATACAGAGCTTGTAGTCATATTTTAGTAGGATTTGCATCATAGACTGATAGTCCCACATAATATCCAACATATAGCAGCTACCTTAAGTATATCTGCTATATGTTGGATATTATGTGGGACTATGAGTTGAAATGGTTAGGGACAACAAGATTAAGTAGCATACAGAGCTTGTAGTCATATTTTAGTAGGATTTGCATCATAGACTGATAGTCCCACATAATATCCAACATATAGCAGCTACCTTAACTGTAGCTGCTATATGTTGGATATTATGTGGGACTATGAGTTGAAATGGTTAGGGACAACAAGATTAAGTAGCATACAGAGCTTGTAGTCATATTTTAGTAGGATTTGCATCATAGACTGATAGTCCCACATAATATCCAACATATAGCAGCTACCTTAACTGTAGCTGCTATATGTTGGATATTATGTGGGACTATGAGTTGAAATGGTTAGGGACAACAAGATTAAGTAGCATACAGAGCTTGTAGTCATATTTTAGTAGGATTTGCATCATAGACTGATAGTCCCACATAATATCCAACATATAGCAGCTACCTTAACTGTAGCTGCTATATGTTGGATATTATGTGGGACTATGAGTTGAAATGGTTAGGGACAACAAGATTAAGTAGCATACAAAGCTTGTAGTCATATTTTAGTAGCATTTCCATCATAGACTGATAGTCCCACATAATATCTAACATATAGCAGCTACCTTAACTGCAGCTGCTATATGTTCGATATTATGATGGACTATCAGTTGAAATGGTTAGGAGCAACAAGATTAAGTAGCATACAGAGCTCGTAGTCATATTTTAGTAGCATTTCCATCATAGACTGATAGTCCCACATAATATCTAACATATAGCAGCTACCTTAACTGCAGCTGCTATATGTTCGATATTATGATGGACTATCAGTTGAAATGGTTAGGAGCAACAAGATTAAGTAGCATACAGAGCTTGTAGTCATATTTTAGTAGCATTTGCATCATAGACTGATAGTCCCACATAATATCCAACATATAGCAGCTACCTTAAGTATATCTGCTATATGTTGGATATTATGTAGGACTATCAGTTGAAATGGTTAGGGACAACAAGATTAAGTAGCATACAGAGCTTGTAGTCATATTTTAGTAGCATTTCCATCATAGACTGATAGTCCTACATAATATCCAACATGTAGCAGCTACCTTAAGTATATCTGCTATATGTTGGATATTATGATGGACTATCAGTTGAAATGGTTAGGAGCAACAAGATTAAGTAGCATACAGAGCTTGTAGTCATATTTTAGTAGCATTTCCATCATAGACTGATAGTCCCACATAATATCCAACATGTAGCAGCTACCTTAAGTATATCTGCTATATGTTGGATATTATGATGGACTATCAGTTGAAATGGTTAGGAGCAACAAGATTAAGTAGCATACAGAGCTTGTAGTCATATTTTAGTAGCATTTCCATCATAGACTGATAGTCCCACATAATATCCAACATGTAGCAGCTACCTTAAGTATATCTGCTATATGTTGGATATTATGATGGACTATCAGTTGAAATGGTTAGGAGCAACAAGATTAAGTAGCATACAGAGCTTGTAGTCATATTTTAGTAGCATTTCCATCATAGACTGATAGTCCTACATAATATCCAACATATAGCAGCTACCTTAAGTATATCTGCTATATGTTGGATATTATGATGGACTATCAGTTGAAATGGTTAGTGGTAACAAGATTAAGTAGCATACAGAGCTTGTAGTCATATTTTAGTAGCATTTCCATCATAGACTGATAGTCCCACATAATATCCAACATATAGCAGCTACCTTAAGTATATCTGCTATATGTTGGATATTATGTTGGACTATCAGTTGAAATGGTTAGTAGTAACAAGATTAAGTAGCATACAGAGCCTGTAGTAATATTTTAGTAGCATTTCCATCATAGACTGATAGTCCCACATAATATCCAACATATAGCAGCTACCTTAAGTATATCTGCTATATGTTGGATATTATGTTGGACTATCAGTTGAAATGGTTAGTAGTAACAAGATTAAGTAGCATACAGAGCCTGTAGTAATATTTTAGTAGGATTTGCATCATAGACTGATAGTCCCACATAATATCCAACATATAGCAGCTACCTTAAGTATATCTGCTATATGTTGGATATTATGTTGGACTATCAGTTGAAATGGTTAGTAGTAACAAGATTAAGTAGCATACAGAGCCTGTAGTAATATTTTAGTAGGATTTGCATCATAGACTGATAGTCCCACATAATATCCAACATATAGCAGCTACCTTAAGTATATCTGCTATATGTTGGATATTATGTTGGACTATCAGTTGAAATGGTTAGTAGTAACAAGATTAAGTAGCATACAGAGCCTGTAGTAATATTTTAGTAGGATTTGCATCATAGACTGATAGTCCCACATAATATCCAACATATAGCAGCTACCTTAAGTATATCTGCTATATGTTGGATATTATGTTGGACTATCAGTTGAAATGGTTAGTAGTAACAAGATTAAGTAGCATACAGAGCCTGTAGTAATATTTTAGTAGGATTTGCATCATAGACTGATAGTCCCACATAATATCCAACATATAGCAGCTACCTTAAGTATATCTGCTATATGTTGGATATTATGATGGACTATCAGTTGAAATGGTTAGGAGCAACAAGATTAAGTAGCATACAGAGCTTGTAGTCATATTTTAGTAGCATTTCCATCATAGACTGATAGTCCTACATAATATCCAACATATAGCAGCTACCTTAAGTATATCTGCTATATGTTGGATATTATGATGGACTATCAGTTGAAATGGTTAGTGGTAACAAGATTAAGTAGCATACAGAGCTTGTAGTCATATTTTAGTAGCATTTGCATCATAGACTGATAGTCCCACATAATATCCAACATATAGCAGCTACCTTAAGTATATCTGCTATATGTTGGATATTATGTTGGACTATCAGTTGAAATGGTTAGTAGTAACAAGATTAAGTAGCATACAGAGCTTGTAGTCATATTTTAGTAGCATTTGCATCATAGACTGATAGTCCCACATAATATCCAACATATAGCAGCTACCTTAAGTATATCTGCTATATGTTGGATATTATGTTGGACTATCAGTTGAAATGGTTAGTAGTAACAAGATTAAGTAGCATACAGAGCTTGTAGTCATATTTTAGTAGCATTTGCATCATAGACTGATAGTCCCACATAATATCCAACATATAGCAGCTACAGTTGAGTTTTGTTGAAAATGTTGCTTGGCACTATTTTGCCCCGACAACTTCAATTATTGTCTTGCTTTGTAGATCCAAAGCTTTCAGACAAGTTAATATTTTTTTTATTACACTGTGTGGCTCACATCCTCTGCTAGAACCCCCACGAATTGAGGTCTACCGCAACACTCACATTTCTGAGAGAATAATTTTTTCAGGCCTCTCCTCTCTATCTGAGTGTTAACTTCTATATTTTTACCCAAGGTTCACATATTTTTTCCTTTTATATAAAAACGCATATCAACTTTAATAAATGTTGAAGTTCCGAAAGGATAAAAACTGAGTTTTATTTGGCTTTAAACGTCATATTCAGTCAGTTTCATCCTTTCGTTTGTACATTTCCACTTCTGTACCTGGCATTCGATTCTCTCTGAAACAGAATCACTTTAGAAGCCTATAGGGCAGGAATATTTCAACATCTCTCATATGTACAAATATATATATATATATATATATATGTATATATATATATATATATATATATATATATATATATATATACACTAGCTTAATACCCGTGCTTCGTCACGCCAGATAAGTAGTTATTTCAATGTGTTGAATAATGTATCATAAAAATTAACGCTACTATATAATTTTGCGCAGTTTATTATAGCACGGTTCCCGTCATACTATATGTTATACATCAATTGATAAGTAATCAAAGTATAATGTTTATTGACATTGGGGCGCTCCGAACCGTGGTTAAGAAACAAATAACCTAGAGATAACCCGTTATCTATAGGTTAGCAGTAACAGGAGTTATAACAGTACAGGTTGAAATTCGTTGTCAATAATAAATGAAGTTAAAATTTATGTTACCAAGATGTAATTTCGGAGACACCCATTATATTACCAAGAAGTGCTCTGACTGGGGATGCTGTTGGGTGAGGAGGCTGTGGAAGGGATATTAATACCTCGGATGTGTTCGGTGTGTTTGGATGGAATATTATTGCCTCGGATGATTTCGGACGTGTTATTATTTTCGGCTGTGTTCGGGATATTATTACCTCGGATGGACCATCACCTGGTATAGTGTAAACTCTATGGGAGACAAAATCAGTTTATTTCAAATAATTCAAGGTCTGCCACCATTGTTAAAATGAACCGCAAATAAAAATAATATTATGAAATAGATACAGTACGGTAATAGGTTACCTGTTATCGTCCTAGCAACGCATGCTACCTAGGCTTGCCAACTAAAAATTGAAACCCCTGTAAAAATACTTAAAAATTTGTATATCAAAAAATCCATTCTTAGCGAATATTTACGTCCTCAAGGGAGTGTCCTTGCAAAATTTCAAAATTTTCTGTCAATTAGTTTGGGATGGGCGATGATAGTCAGTGAGTGAGTGACTTGTACTTGACAAAAATATAGTTGATAGAATTTTGTTTTTACTGTTTTGTGTATTATTTTCGTACGACATATTTCGTGCGTAATACACCTGCTTCGATTAGGGGTATGTAGTTACAAAAGGATTCCCTAGCAAGAAATGACCCTCAAGAGGTGCGAAAAAAGGCACGATTAATGTCGTTTGTGATACAAAAAAAAAAAAAAAATAGTTAAAACAATAAGTTACTACTCTGCCGACCCCAAGATTCAAAACGAATGAAAACTATTTTAAAATATTTTTTTGGGTCATCCTCGAGAATAAATAATATTTTTATACATTTAAGCGTAGGTATTCGTTGTTAAAAAAATTCAATTCGTAAATAAGTGTGTTGTTTAAAAAAAGTTGGAATGGGGATTCAAAATATTTTGGTTCCAAATAAAATAATGGATAAAGGTTCAGCTGGACAACAACTAACATATATATATATATATATATATATATATATATATATATATATATATATACATTTGTTATTGCTAATGATAATGTTTCCTGAATTTTCTGAGAACTGCTGCAATATATTCCATAGTAGTTAATGGTAATGCATCCTTGTAAAGAAGGTTGTTAGATAATTGTAAGGAAATGCTTCTAGTTTCCACCATCTTAAAGGACAAGAAGGTTTTGCAATGAATCAACAAAAGGATTCTTCTCATATTTAATAGGAATTACTATTTTCTCAAGGATATCCTATCTTGAATAATTACAACTCTCTCTGGATCTTGGTATAACCTCTTCTTGTCAAATCCTTTGGCTACTTCAACTCCATTCGTATATAGTACTAGCTGTTACCCGGCGTGCCATGCTACACCTACTTTCTGCATATAGAAAAGCCTAAATAAATTAGAAACCAAATAAGTATTATTAAAATCAAATAACTCGAATCTGTAACTGTTTCGAACCCGTGACCTCCCAACTGGGAGTCCTAGACGACTTTGACCTAACCTATAACACCCCCCGTATCAAGACATACATGTATGCCAAGTTTGGTAAAAATCGGTCTAACAGTGTGGATTTTAATTTAAAAAAAAACAAACACATACAGACAGCAGCTGGTAGAAGTTTTTGACCTGGCCTATGACACTCCCCTGATCAAGACCAACCTGTGTGCCCAGTTTGATCAAAATCTGTCAAACGGTGTGGGTTTGTATAAAGAACAATCATACAGACAGACAGATGGTAGCCGTTTTGACCTAGCCTATGGTAATCGCCGTATCAAAGCCTACCATTATTCCAAGTTTGGTCAAAATCGGACGAACGGTGTGGATTTGTATAAGGGACAAACATACAGACAGACAGCTGGTAGACGTTTTTGACTTAGCCTATGACACTCCTCAGATTAAGATCCACATGTGTACCGAGTTTAGTCAAAATCGGACGAACGGTGTGGATTTGTATAAGGGACAAACATACAGACAGACAGCTGGTAGATTTTTTTGACTTAGCCTAGGAGATTTATCGTATCAAGACCTACCATTATTCCAAGTTTGGTCAAAATCGGTCAAACGGTGTGGATTTGTATAAGGAACAAACAGACAGACACGTAATTTTTATATATATATAGATTTTTGATTTATCTCAGTTTGTTAGTTTGTATGTTCGTCCATGTTTGTTGTATACTATTAAACTATTTTTTTCATTTCTTGTATAGGCACTTTTATTCTGTCTTCTTGTAGCCAATTTGGCTTGAAGAACCCTGGGATGATTCGGGGGGTCTGTTACCGAAGACCACATCCAGCTACTTAGTGAAGTATCTGTAGTGATTTTGGTACTTAATAATTAGCTTACAGGTTCTTTGGAGGTTATCTATTCCTTCCTTACATGTTATCTAAGGTTAGAAACCATATTATATAAATATTGCAATCAAAAGTTGATATAGTAATGAAGAGTATTTAAAATCACTGCAATCACTAGTAAAACTAACTTTTCTTGACTATTACATTTATAAAATATGGTTCCTAAGTAACCCTTAGATAACTTGTATTTGTAATAATTTTAGGCTTTCAAAGCATAAATGAAAATAAGCGGAATATATTTCAGTAAGCAATATTTATTAATAAAAAGGTTAATATTATAAAAATCAATGGTAATTTTGAAGTTTAGGGGCCTCCTCACCGATTTTTTTGTTCGGTGGTTCTACAACATATTTATATTTTATATTTATTTCGCATTATGAGTATACGTGCTATGCGTTCCCGCTCGCTGAAGAAGATATCAAAACTCTAGTCAATCCAAATCGCTAAAATTAATAGAATTCTATTAATTTTTGCGAGTTGGATTGACTTGAGTGTTAAAGGTTACTTTACTACCAGCAACAACCAATAGAATTTCCCATAGAAATAGCCAATAGAAAAGCTAATGAGTTATGCGCATTCGCTGAATCGCTGTTATAATAACTACAGATACTTCACAAGTATCTGGATGTGATCTTCGCAAACACAATCTATTTGGGTTCGCAAAACTTGTTTTTGGTAACTTTTAGTGAGAAATGACTAAGAACAATTCGGAGCAATGACAGGTTTAAAATTGGTTGTTGTACGAAGGAAATATTGTGGCAAATGAAGATATAATTCTACTGTACTGAAACTGGCAGGGAAAATGGAAGAAGATGAACGGTGGTTGTGTTATTTTTCCAATCTATTCCTTGTTCTTCAGGCGGAAAGCAATATTTACCATATGGAGGAGGTGAACTTTGAATCGGTGGGTCTACATGGATATGTGGCATTCAAAGAATGGGGGAATGTCTTATAAAGAATCGATTTCCGGAACATTGTCTCCGTGCAGTGGTGCGTGCAGAAGTAGCTGTGTTGTCTGCACTTCCCTTCGTCTTCTGTGATTGGCTCATTTTTTTCTGGCGGGTAAACATAGGGCGGGAAGGAGCTGATGGAGTGAACAGCTGTTGGGGGGCGAGGTGGACTCCATTGTTTACTCCCTGAGGCTTAAGTATTATCCTCAGACCCGAAATCTGCGCGCACACAATACACACAAACACAAAAACCTTTCAGAAACTGTTTCCCAAAGAAAACCACTGCCTCCGAAATCCCCGAACTTCCACAGGTGTTGGATCCCATCCCGTCAACAGGTGTAGCTCGAGGGAGTATAGCTCTCTCTCTCTTTCTCTCTCTCTCTCTCTCTCTCTCTCTCTCTCTCTCTCTATATATATATATATATATATATATATATATATATATATATTTATTTATATATTTTGGCCTTGACACGATTAAGAAGGTTACTTGAATTTGCATAGAGTGCGGGTGGGTGTAGTCCCCGTATTCGGACGGGCATCAATGATCATGAGACAATGGCAATCATGAAATCATTACTATTAACCTATTAGTCAAATGGAATAAATTGTCATGACTAACCTTCATTTCGAAGGATATTACTAGCCTGTGATTACAGCACAATTCAAGAAATATTATTTACTTTTTGCAATATATTATACTATAATGTAACATTTTAATGTATAATGTAAAAAAAAAAATGTGCTCTAGCACAAATTAAAAGAAACATAAAAAAAAAAAAATTTCCACTTCAGACGTTTGCCAGTCTTTTTAAATGAACTTAGGGGATGTATTTTGAAGAAAGTTTTTCAGTAGATAGTACCCGTGAACCTAAATCTAAAATGAAATCCTTCTGCCGATGGAATAATAAAATAAAGCCTCGGTTGGTTAGAATCGTGCATTAGCCCTATTTGAATATTTAATGATTCTAGCAGGAGCTGCGGAAAACCGATTCTCTCTCCGGAATCACAGCGAAACACCGAATACGTGATCACAGTTCCAAGACAGCGTGAGTAGGAGGGTGCTCGCTACAGCGCCTTGGGGGACTCCACATCCTACCTGAGAAATTCGCCCCCCCCTCTCTTCCCCGACTCCAACAAATATTCAAAAAAGCTCTTCCCACTTCTTTTATTTCTTCCTTTATCCACTTTCCGCCCTTTCTTGAATTCTGATTTCATTTGAAAAATGCGATTTGGTGTTGAGATATTCCAAAGGGGTATAGAATGCTCACAATGGAAGCAGAATTCATGGCTTCGCGCCTATTCATAATAATATAAAGTCAAGAGATAATATATATTATTCTGTGGCACCGACACAGAAAATAAATTAAAAAAAAATATCTATATATAATGAAAAATAAATCACTTAATAAAGGAAAAATAATAATAATCGACTTGTTGAGAATAAATGAAATAATAAATAAACAGTCCTCTGCCAGAAATGAAATAATAATTTAATGAAAGTCCAAAAACAAGTCAAACCGAAAATAGGCACCACGTTGTAGCACTTCTCAATACAAAACCTTAAAGGCTAGGTAATTTTCGGGTTACCTCAAAGTCGCGGGAAGAAATTTTGCGCCGGCAACACTGACTAACCCGACGTAACCTTTCCATTGTTGACAGTCAGGTTACGGTGTTGTCAGTCAGTTTACGTTTGTGGTGCTACAATTCCATAATTTTTTATTTTAACTGACAATCAATTTAATCTCGGAATATATTATGTGCTTGCATATATTTTAATAAGCGCAATATATTTGTAAACATAGCAAGTAACAATATTAAGGACAATAATTGTGGGTTAATCCCTTTAATATTACTTTATTTATTTTTTATTTAACCCTTAAAATGCTGTGAGCGCATATATGCGGTGAAAAGCAGTGCCGCCTGTGCTCTAGTCGCATATATGCGGTGAAAAGCAGTGCCGTCTGTGCTCTAGTCGCATATATGCGGAAGTGAAGAGTACCTCGATATGTATATGTGGTATGGCTTCTGCACTCATCGAGATCGGTTTGGCTCAGTTTTTCGTATTCATTCCCTCCAAAAACGGCAATTAGTCGAAGGGGCGTACAGACAGAAGACTTTATTTTAAACAACTGTAAGACCGTAAATATGGTATAGAAAGGTCGGTAAGAACCGTCGAGACCTGGGACGCCGCTATCTTATCTCACAGTTACGGTGTAACTAGACCTAGCTCACCCTTCACACCTGTAGAGATACTAGGCCCGCTCGACAGTTAGTGGTTATAAGGTTAACGGCATATCAACAATTGGGCTATTAACGCCGGGCTATCTACAGGTTGCCACCCTTTTATAATTCCAACACTATTTCAGGCTCACACACTAAACAGACACGTTACCATCCACTGGCTACCAGGTCACCAAGACTTAGGCAAAAGTTCGTTGGCCGACTCTCATGCAAAAACAGCCACTGAACAAACAAACGTAGAAATAACAAGACTAACCCACCAAGACTGGACAAACAGAACAAGAGACATTATAACATTATTCTGGCAAAATTCGTGGGCACAACTAACAGAAAATAAACTCCGTTCTATCAAACATACAGTAAAAGAATGGCAATCCTGTTCCCGTGTAAACCGAAGAGAAGAAGTGGTTTTGACCCGCTTAAGGATTGGTCATTCTCGACTTACTCATAGTTACTTAATGACGAGACAAGAACAGCCGCAATGTGAAATATGTAATACTACTCTTACGATAAAACACTTACTCACAGAATGCATGAGACGACGTGATCTGAACTTAC
Organism: Gonocerus acuteangulatus; assembly: GCA_946811695.1. Taxonomy (NCBI): domain Eukaryota; kingdom Metazoa; phylum Arthropoda; class Insecta; order Hemiptera; family Coreidae; genus Gonocerus; species Gonocerus acuteangulatus. Next base: position 92,893,715 of record OX328127.1, on the reverse strand, counting down.
CCTACAACTTATGCGAGTTGTTAAGTGAAGATAGCCAACACATAGACTCTATACTCCATTACCTACACAACAATGGATTATACCAACTCATTTGAACACAGCTTAATGTTTCCTTACCATAGTGTCCTATAGAGACATGAATATCCCATCGAAGACAGATAATTCATCTACCTTCTACATTACCTACACAACAATGGATTATACCAACTCATTTGAACACAGCTTAATGTTTCCTTACCATAGTGTCCTATAGAGACATGAATATCCCATCGAAGACAGATAATTCATCTACCTTCTACATTACCTACACAACAATGGATTATACCAACTCATTTGAACGCAGCTTAATGTTTCCTTACCATAGTGTCCTATAGAGACATGAATATCCCACCGTAGACAGATAATTCATCTACCTTCTACATTACCTACACAACAATGGATTATACCAACTCATTTGGACGCAGCTTAATGTTTCCTTACCATAGTGTCCTATAGAGAAATGAATATCCCACCGAAGGCAGATAATTCATCTACCTTCTACATTACCTACACAACAATGGATTATACCAACTCATTTGAACACAGCTTAATGTTTCCTTACCATAGTGTCCTATAGAGACATGAATATCCCACCGTAGGCAGATAATTCATCTACCTTCTACATTACCTACACAACAATGGATTATACCAACTCATTTGAACACAGCATAATGTTTCCTTACCATAGTGTCCTATAGAGACATGAATATCCCACCGTAGACAGATAATTCATCTACCTTCTACATTACCTACACAACAATGGATTATACCAACTCATTTGAACACAGCTTAATGTTTCCTTACCATAGTGTCCTATAGAGACATGAATATCCCACCGTAGGCAGATAATTCATCTACCTTCTACATTACCTACACAACAATGGATTATACCAACTCATTTGAACACAGCATAATGTTTCCTTACCATAGTGTCCTATAGAGACATGAATATCCCACCGAAGGCAGATAATTCATCTACCTTCTACATTACCTACACAACAATGGATTATACCAACTCATTTGAACACAGCTTAATGTTTCCTTACCATAGTGTCCTATAGAGACATGAATATCCCATCGAAGGCAGATAATTCATCTACCTTCTACATTACCTACACAACAATGGATTATACCAACTCATTAGAACACAGCTTAATGTTTCCTTACCATAGTGTCCTATAGAGACATGAATATCCCATCGAAGGCAGATAATTCATCTACCTTCTACATTACCTACACAACAATGGATTATACCAACTCATTTGAACACAGCTTAATGTTTCCTTACCATAGTGTCCTATAGAGACATGAATATCCCATCGAAGGCAGATAATTCATCTACCTTCTACATTACCTACACAACAATGGATTATACCAACTCATTTGAACACAGCTTAATGTTTCCTTACCATAGTGTCCTATAGAGACATGAATATCCCATCGAAGGCAGATAATTCATCTACCTTCTACATTACCTACACAACAATGGATTATACCAACTCATTTGAACACAGCTTAAAGTTTCCTTACCATAGTGTCCTATAGAGACATGAATATCCCACCGAAGGCAGATAATTCATCTACCTTCTACATTACCTATACAATAATGGATTATACCAACTCATTTGAACACAGCTTAATGTTTCCTTACCATAGTGTCCTATAGAGACATGAATATCCCATCGAAGGCAGATAATTCATCTACCTTCTACATTACCTACACAACAATGGATTATACCAACTCATTTGAACACAGCTTAATGTTTCCTTACCATAGTGTCCTATAGAGACATGAATATCCCATCGAAGGCAGATAATTCATCTACCTTCTACATTACCTACACAACAATGGATTATACCAACTCATTTGAACACAGCTTAATGTTTCCTTACCATAGTGTCCTATAGAGACATGAATATCCCACCGAAGGCAGATAATTCATCTACCTTCTACATTACCTACACAACAATGGATTATACCAACTCATTTGAACACAGCTTAATGTTTCCTTACCATAGTGTCCTATAGAGACATGAATATCCCACCGAAGGCAGATAATTCATCTACCTTCTACATTACCTACACAACAATGGATTATACCAACTCATTTGAACACAACTTAATGTTTCCTTACCATAGTGTCCTATAGAGACATGAATATCCCCCCGTAGACAGATAATTCATCTACCTTCTACATTACCTACACAACAATGGATTATACCAACTCATTTGAACACAGCTTAATGTTTCCTTACCATAGTGTCCTATAGAGACATGAATATCCCATCGAAGGCAGATAATTCATCTACCTTCTACATTACCTACACAACAATGGATTATACCAACTCATTTGAACACAGCTTAATGTTTCCTTACCATAGTGTCCTATAGAGACATGAATCTCCCACCGAAGACAGATAATTCATCTACCTTCTACATTACCTACACAACAATGGATTATACCAACTCATTTGAACACAGCTTAATGTTTCCTTACCATAGTGTCCTATAGAGACATGAATATCCCATCGAAGGCAGATAATTCATCTACCTTCTACATTACCTACACAACAATGGATTATACCAACTCATTTGAACACAGCTTAATGTTTCCTTACCATAGTGTCCTATAGAGACATGAATATCCCCCCGTAGACAGATAATTCATCTACCTTCTACATTACCTACACAACAATGGATTATACCAACTCATTTGAACACAGCTTAATGTTTCCTTACCATAGTGTCCTATAGAGACATGAATATCCCACCGTAGACAGATAATTCATCTACCTTCTACATTACCTACACAACAATGGATTATACCAACTCATTTGGACGCAGCTTAATGTTTCCTTACCATAGTGTCCTATAGAGACATGAATATCCCACCGTAGACAGATAATTCATCTACCTTCTACATTACCTACACAACAATGGATTATACCAACTCATTTGGACGCAGCTTAATGTTTCCTTACCATAGTGTCCTATAGAGACATGAATATCCCACCGAAGACAGATAATTCATCTACCTTCTACATTACCTACACAACAATGGATTATACCAACTCATTTGAACACAGCTTAATGTTTCCTTACCATAGTGTCCTATAGAGAAATGAATATCCCCCCGTAGACAGATAATTCATCTACCTTCTACATTACCTACACAACAATGGATTATACCAACTCAATTGAACACAGCTTAATGTTTCCTTACCATAGTGTCCTATAGAGACATGAATATCCCACCGTAGGCAGATAATTCATCTACCTTCTACATTGCCTACACAACAATGGATTATACCAACTCATTTGAACACAACTTAATGTTTCCTTACCATAGTGTCTTATAGAGACATGAATATCCCACCGTAGGCTGATAATTCATCTACCTTCTACATTACCTACACAACAATGGATTATACCAACTCATTTGAACACAGCTTAATGTTTCCTTACCATAGTGTCCTATAGAGACATGAATATCCCTTCGAAGGCAGATAATTCATCTACCTTCTACATTACCTACACAACAATGGATTATACCAACTCATTTGAACACAGCTTAATGTTTCCTTACCATAGTGTCCTATAGAGACATGAATATCCCCCCGTAGGCAGATAATTCATCTACCTTCTACATTGCCTACACAACAATGGATTATACCAACTCATTTGAACACAGCTTAATGTTTCCTTACCATAGTGTCCTATAGAGACATGAATATCCCACCGAAGGCAGATAATTCATCTACCTTCTACATTACCTACACAACAATGGATTATACCAACTCATTTGAACACAACTTAATGTTTCCTTACCATAGTGTCCTATAGAGACATGAATATCCCCCCGTAGACAGATAATTCATCTACCTTCTACATTACCTACACAACAATGGATTATACCAACTCATTTGAACACAGCTTAATGTTTCCTTACCATAGTGTCCTATAGAGACATGAATATCCCATCGAAGGCAGATAATTCATCTACCTTCTACATTACCTACACAACAATGGATTATACCAACTCATTTGAACACAGCTTAATGTTTCCTTACCATAGTGTCCTATAGAGACATGAATCTCCCACCGAAGACAGATAATTCATCTACCTTCTACATTACCTACACAACAATGGATTATACCAACTCATTTGAACACAGCTTAATGTTTCCTTACCATAGTGTCCTATAGAGACATGAATATCCCATCGAAGGCAGATAATTCATCTACCTTCTACATTACCTACACAACAATGGATTATACCAACTCATTTGAACACAGCTTAATGTTTCCTTACCATAGTGTCCTATAGAGACATGAATATCCCCCCGTAGACAGATAATTCATCTACCTTCTACATTACCTACACAACAATGGATTATACCAACTCATTTGAACACAGCTTAATGTTTCCTTACCATAGTGTCCTATAGAGACATGAATATCCCACCGTAGACAGATAATTCATCTACCTTCTACATTACCTACACAACAATGGATTATACCAACTCATTTGGACGCAGCTTAATGTTTCCTTACCATAGTGTCCTATAGAGACATGAATATCCCACCGTAGACAGATAATTCATCTACCTTCTACATTACCTACACAACAATGGATTATACCAACTCATTTGGACGCAGCTTAATGTTTCCTTACCATAGTGTCCTATAGAGACATGAATATCCCACCGAAGACAGATAATTCATCTACCTTCTACATTACCTACACAACAATGGATTATACCAACTCATTTGAACACAGCTTAATGTTTCCTTACCATAGTGTCCTATAGAGAAATGAATATCCCCCCGTAGACAGATAATTCATCTACCTTCTACATTACCTACACAACAATGGATTATACCAACTCAATTGAACACAGCTTAATGTTTCCTTACCATAGTGTCCTATAGAGACATGAATATCCCACCGTAGGCAGATAATTCATCTACCTTCTACATTGCCTACACAACAATGGATTATACCAACTCATTTGAACACAACTTAATGTTTCCTTACCATAGTGTCTTATAGAGACATGAATATCCCACCGTAGGCTGATAATTCATCTACCTTCTACATTACCTACACAACAATGGATTATACCAACTCATTTGAACACAGCTTAATGTTTCCTTACCATAGTGTCCTATAGAGACATGAATATCCCTTCGAAGGCAGATAATTCATCTACCTTCTACATTACCTACACAACAATGGATTATACCAACTCATTTGAACACAGCTTAATGTTTCCTTACCATAGTGTCCTATAGAGACATGAATATCCCCCCGTAGGCAGATAATTCATCTACCTTCTACATTGCCTACACAACAATGGATTATACCAACTCATTTGAACACAGCTTAATGTTTCCTTACCATAGTGTCCTATAGAGACATGAATATCCCATCGAAGGCAGATAATTCATCTACCTTCTACATTGCCTACACAACAATGGATTATACCAACTCATTTGAACACAGCTTAATGTTTCCTTACCATAGTGTCCTATAGAGACATGAATATCCCATCGAAGGCAGATAATTCATCTACCTTCTACATTACCTACACAACAATGGATTATACCAACTCATTTGAACACAGCTTAATGTTTCCTTACCATAGTGTCCTATAGAGACATGAATATCCCCCCGTAGGCAGATAATTCATCTACCTTCTACATTGCCTACACAACAATGGATTATACCAAATCATTTGAACACAGCTCAATGTTTCCTTACCATAGTGTCCTATAGAGACATGAATATCCCATCGAAGCCAGATAATTCATCTACCTTCTACATTACCTACACAACAATGGATTATACCAACTCATTTGAACACAGCTTAATGTTTCCTTACCATAGTGTCCTATAGAGACATGAATATCCCATCGAAGGCAGATAATTCATCTACCTTCTACATTACCTATACAACAATGGATTATACCAACACATTTGAACACAGCTTAATGTTTCCTTACCATAGTGTCCTATAGAGATATGAATATCCCCCCGTAGACAGATAATTCATCTACCTTCTACATTACCTACACAACAATGGATTATACCAACTCATTTGAACACAGCTTAATGTTTCCTTACCATAGTGTCCTATAGAGACATGAATATCCCACCGAAGACAGATAATTCATCTACCTTCTACATTACCTACACAACAATGGATTATACCAACTCATTTAAACACAGCTTAATGTTTCCTTACCATAGTGTCCTATAGAGACATGAATATCCCCCCGTAGACAGATAATTCATCTACCTTCTACATTACCTACACAACAATGGATTATACCAACTCATTTGAACACAGCTTAATGTTTCCTTACCATAGTGTCCTATAGAGACATGAATATCCCACCGAAGACAGATAATTCATCTACCTTCTACATTACCTACACAACAATGGATTATACCAACTCATTTGAACACAGCTTAATGTTTCCTTACCATAGTGTCCTATAGAGACATGAATATCCCCCCGTAGACAGATAATTCATCTACCTTCTACATTACCTACACAACAATGGATTATACCAACTCATTTGAACACAGCTTAATGTTTCCTTACCATAGTGTCCTATAGAGACATGAATATCCCACAGTAGGCAGATAATTCATCTACCTTCTACATTACCTACACAACAATGGATTATACCAACTCATTTGAACACAGCTTAATGTTTCCTTACCATAGTGTCCTATAGAGACATGAATATCCCACAGTAGGCAGATAATTCATCTACCTTCTACATTACCTATACAACAATGGATTATACCAACTCATTTGAACACAGCTTAATGTTTCCTTACCATAGTGTCCTATAGAGACATGAATATCCCACCCAAGGCAGATAATTCATCTACCTTCTACATTAACTACACAACAATGGATTATACCAACTCATTTGAACACAGCTTAACGTTTCCTTACCATAGTGTCCTATAGAGAAATGAATATCCCACCGAAGGCAGATAATTCATCTACCTTCTACATTACCTACACAACAATGGATTATACCAACTCATTTGAACGCAGCTCAATGTTTCCTTACCATAGTGTCCTATAGAGACATGAATATCCCATCGAAGCCAGATAATTCATCTACCTTCTACATTACCTACACAACAATGGATTATACCAACTCATTTGAACGCAGCTTAATGTTTCCTTACCATAGTGTCCTATAGAGACATGAATATCCCATCGAAGCCAGATAATTCATCTACCTTCTACATTACCTACACAACAATGGATTATACCAACTCATTTGAACACAGCTTAATGTTTCCTTACCATAGTGTCTTATAGAGACATGAATATCCCACCGTAGACAGATAATTCATCTACCTTCTACATTACCTACACAACAATGGATTATACCAACTCATTTGAACACAGCTTAATGTTTCCTTACCATAGTGTCCTATAGAGACATGAATATCCCATCGAAGGCAGATAATTCATCTACCTTCTACATTACCTATACAACAATGGATTATACCAACTCATTTGAACACAGCTTAATGTTTCCTTACCATAGTGTCCTATAGAGACATGAATATCCCCCCGTAGACAGATAATTCATCTACCTTCTACATTACCTACACAACAATGGATTATACCAACTCATTTGAACACAGCTTAATGTTTCCTTACCATAGTGTCCTATAGAGACATGAATATCCCCCCGTAGACAGATAATTCATCTACCTTCTACATTACCTACACTACAATGGATTATACCAACTCATTTGAACAAAGCTTAATGTTTCCTTACCATAGTGTCCTATAGAGACATGAATATCCCACAGTAGGCAGATAATTCATCTACCTTCTACATTAACTACACAACAATGGATTATACCAACTCATTTGAACACAGCTTAACGTTTCCTTACCATAGTGTCCTATAGAGAAATGAATATCCCACCGAAGGCAGATAATTCATCTACCTTCTACATTACCTACACAACAATGGATTATACCAACTCATTTGAACGCAGCTCAATGTTTCCTTACCATAGTGTCCTATAGAGACATTAATATCCCATCGAAGCCAGATAATTCATCTACCTTCTACATTACCTACACAACAATGGATTATACCAACTCATTTGAACACAGCTTAATGTTTCCTTACCATAGTGTCCTATAGAGACGTGAATATCCCATCGAAGCCAGATAATTCATCTACCTTCTACATGACCTACACAACAATGGATTATACCAACTCATTTGAACACAGCTTAATGTTTCCTTACCATAGTGTCTTATAGAGACATGAATATCCCACCGTAGACAGATAATTCATCTACCTTCTACATTACCTACACAACAATGGATTATACCAACTCATTTGAACACAGCTTAATGTTTCCTTACCATAGCGTCCTATAGAGACATGAATATCCCCCCGTAGACAGAGAATTCATCTACCTTCTACATTACCTACACAACAATGGATTATACCAACTCATTTGAACACAGCTTAATGTTTCCTTACCATAGTGTCCTATAGAGACATGAATATCCCCCCGTAGACAGATAATTCATCTACCTTCTACATTACCTACACAACAATGGATTATACCAACTCATTTGAACACAGCTTAATGTTTCCTTACTATAGTGTCCTATAGAGACATGAATATCCCACAGTAGGCAGATAATTCATCTACCTTCTACATTAACTACACAACAATGGATTATACCAACTCATTTGAACACAGCTTAACGTTTCCTTACCATAGTGTCCTATAGAGAAATGAATATCCCACTGAAGGCAGATAATTCATCTACCTTCTACATTACCTACACAACAATGGATTATACCAACTCATTTGAACGCAGCTTAATGTTTCCTTACCATAGTGTCCTATAGAGACATGAATATCCCACAGTAGGCAGATAATTCATCTACCTTCTACATTAACTACACAACAATGGATTATACCAACTCATTTGAACACAGCTTAACGTTTCCTTACCATAGTGTCCTATAGAGACATGAATATCCCACCGAAGGCAGATAATTCATCTACCTTCTACATTACCTACACAACAATGGATTATACCAACTCATTTGAACGCAGCTTAATGATTCCTTACCATAGTGTCCTATAGAGACATGAATATCCCATCGAAGGCAGATAATTCATCTACCTTCTACATTACCTATACAACAATGGATTATACCAACTCATTTGAACACAGCTTAATGTTTCCTTACCATAGTGTCCTATAGAGACATGAATATCCCACCGTAGGCAGATAATTCATCTACCTTCTACATTACCTACACAACAATGGATTATACCAACTCATTTGAACACAGCTTAATGTTTCCTTACCATAGTGTCCTATAGAGACATGAATATCCCACCGTAGGCAGATAATTCATCTACCTTCTACATTACCTACACAACAATGGATTATACCAACTCATTTGAACACAACTTAATGTTTCCTTACCATAGTGTCCTATAGAGACATGAATATCCCATCGAAGGCAGATAATTCATCTACCTTCTACATTACCTATACAACAATGGATTATACCAACTCATTTGAACACAGCTTAATGTTTCCTTACCATAGTGTCCTATAGAGACATGAATATCCCACCGTAGGCAGATAATTCATCTACCTTCTACATTACCTACACAACAATGGATTATACCAACTCATTTGAACACAACTTAATGTTTCCTTACCATAGTGTCCTATAGAGACATGAATATCCCACCGAAGGCAGATAATTCATCTACCTTCTACATTACCTACACAACAATGGATTATACCAACTCATTTGAACACAGCTTAATGTTTCCTTACCATAGTGTCCTATAGAGACATGAATATCCCATCGAAGGCAGATAATTCATCTACCTTCTACATTACCTACACAACAATGGATTATACCAACTCATTTGAACACAGCTTAATGTTTCCTTACCATAGTGTCCTATAGAGACATGAATATCCCACCGTAGGCAGATAATTCATCTACCTTCTACATTACCTACACAACAATGGATTATACCAACTCATTTGAACACAACTTAATGTTTCCTTACCATAGTGTCCTATAGAGACATGAATATCCCACCGTAGGCAGATAATTCATCTACCTTCTACATTACCTACACAACAATGGTTTATACCAACTCAATTGAACACAGCTTAATGTTTCCTTACCATAGTGTCCTATAGAGACATGAATATCCCATCGAAGGCAGATAATTCATCTACCTTCTACATTACCTACACAACAATGGATTATACCAACTCAATTGAACACAGCTTAATGTTTCCTTACCATAGTGTCCTTTAGAGACATGAATATCCCACCGTAGGCAAATAATTCATCTACCTTCTACATTACCTACACAACAATGGATTATACCAACTCATTTGAACACAGCTTAATGTTTCCTTACCATAGTGTCCTATAGAGACATGAATATCCCATCGAAGGCAGATAATTCATCTACCTTCTACATTACCTACACAACAATGGATTATACCAACTCAATTGAACACAGCTTAATGTTTCCTTACCATAGTGTCCTATAGAGACATGAATATCCCACCGTAGGCAGATAATTCATCTACCTTCTACATTACCTACACAACAATGGATTATACCAACTCATTTGAACGCAGCTTAATGTTTCCTTACCATAGTGTCCTATAGAGACATGAATATCCCCCCGTAGACAGATAATTCATCTACCTTCTACATTACCTACACAACAATGGATTATACCAACTCATTTGAACACAGCTTAATGTTTCCTTACCATAGTGTCCTATAGAGACATGAATATCCCCCCGTAGACAGATAATTCATCTACCTTCTACATTACCTACACAACAATGGATTATACCAACTCATTTGAACACAGCTTAATGTTTCCTTACCATAGTGTCCTATAGAGACATGAATATCCCACCGTAGGCAGATAATTCATCTACCTTCTACATTACCTACACAACAATGGATTATACCAACTCATTTGAACACAACTTAATGTTTCCTTACTATAGTGTCCTATAGAGACATGAATATCCCACCCAAGGCAGATAATTCATCTACCTTCTACATTACCTACACAACAATGGATTATACCAACTCATTTGAACACAGCTTAATGTTTCCTTACCATAGTGTCCTATAGAGACATGAATATCCCATCGAAGGCAGATAATTCATCTACCTTCTACATTACCTACACAACAATGGATTATACCAACTCATTTGAACACAGCTTAATGTTTCCTTACCATAGTGTCCTATAGAGACATGAATATCCCATCGAAGGTAGATAATTTATCTACCTTCTACATTACCTACACAACAATGGATTATACCAACTCAATTGAACACAGCTTAATGTTTCCTTACCATAGTGTCCTATAGAGACATGAATATCCCATCGAAGGCAGATAATTCATCTACCTTCTACATTACCTACACAACAATGGATTATACCAACTCATTTGAACACAGCTTAATGTTTCCTTACCATAGTGTCCTATAGAGACATGAATATCCCATCGAAGGCAGATAATTCATCTACCTTCTACATTACCTACACAACAATGGATTATACCAACTCAATTGAACACAGCTTAATGTTTCCTTACCATAGTGTCCTATAGAGACATGAATATCCCACCGTAGGCAGATAATTCATCTACCTTCTACATTGCCTACACAACAATGGATTATACCAACTCATTTGAACACAGCTTAATGTTTCCTTACCATAGTGTCCTATAGAGACATGAATATCCCATCGAAGGCAGATAATTCATCTACCTTCTACATTACCTACACAACAATGGATTATACCAACTCATTTGAACACAGCTTAATGTTTCCTTACCATAGTGTCCTATAGAGACATGAATATCCACCCGTAGACAGATAATTCATCTACCTTCTACATTACCTACACAACAATGGATTATACCAACTCAATTGAACACAGCTTAATGTTTCCTTACCATAGTGTCCTATAGAGACATGAATATCCCACCGAAGGCAGAAAATTCATCTACCTTCTACATTACCTACACAACAATGGATTATACCAACTCATTTGAACACAGCTTAATGTTTCCTTACCATAGTGTCCTATAGAGACATGAATATCCCATCGAAGGCAGATAATTCATCTACCTTCTACATTACCGACTCAACAATGGATTATACCAACTCATTTGAACACAGCTTAATGTTTCCTTACCATAGTGTCCTATAGAGACATGAATATCCCACCGTAGGCAGATAATTCATCTACCTTCTACATTACCTACACAACAATGGATTATACCAACTCATTTGAACACAGCTTAATGTTTCCTTACCATAGTGTCTTATAGAGACATGAATATCCCACCGTAGACAGATAATTCATCTACCTTCTACATTACCTACACAACAATGGATTATACCAACTCATTTGAACGCAGCTTAATGTTTCCTTACCATAGTGTCCTATAGAGACATGAATATCCCACCGTAGACAGATAATTCATCTACCTTCTACATTACCTACACAACAATGGATTATACCAACTGATTTGAACACATCTTAATGTTTCCTTACCATAGTGTCCTATAGAGACATGAATATCCCATCGAAGGCAGATAATTCATCTACCTTCTACATTACCTACACAACAATGGATTATACCAACTCATTTGAACACAGCTTAATGTTTCCTTACCATAGTGTCCTATAGAGACATGAATATCCCATCGAAGGCTGATAATTCATCTACCTTCTACATTACCTACACAACAATGGATTATACCAACTCATTTGGACGCAGCTTAATGTTTCCTTACCATAGTGTCCTATAGAGACATGAATATCCCACCGTAGGCAGATAATTCATCTACCTTCTACATTGCCTACACAACAATGGATTATACCAACTCATTTGAACACAGCTTAATGATTCCTTACCATAGTGTCCTATAGAGACATGAATATCCCACCGTAGGCAGATAATTCATCTACCTTCTACATTACCTACACAACAATGGATTATACCAACTCATTTGAACACAGCTTAATGTTTCCTTACCATAGTGTCCTATAGAGATATGAATATCCCACCCAAGGCAGATAATTCATCTACCTTCTACATTACCTACACAACAATGGATTATACCAACTCATTTGAACACAGCTTAATGTTTCCTTACCATAGTGTCCTATAGAGACATGAATATCCCATCGAAGCCAGATAATTCATCTATCTTCTACATTACCTACACAACAATGGATTATACCAACTCATTTGAACACAGCTTAATGTTTCCTTACCATAGTGTCCTATAGAGACATGAATATCCCACCGTAGACAGATAATTCATCTACCTTCTACATTACCTACACAACAATGGATTATACCAACTCATTTGAACACAGCTTAATGTTTCCTTACCATAGTGTCCTATAGAGACATGAATATCCCACCGTAGGCAGATAATTCATCTACCTTCTACATTACCTACACAACAATGGATTATACCAACTCATTTGAACACAGCTTAATGTTTCCTTACCATAGTGTCCTATAGAGACATGAATATCCCACCGTAGGCAGATAATTCATCTACCTTCTACATTACCTACACAACAATGTATTATACCAACTCATTTGAACGCAGCTTAATGTTTCCTTACCATAGTGTCCTATAGAGACATGAATATCCCACCGTAGGCAGATAATTCATCTACCTTCTACATTACCTACACAACAATGGATTATACCAACTCATTTGAACACAGCTTAATGTTTCCTTACCATAGTGTCCTATAGAGACATGAATATCCCCCCGTAGACAGATAATTCATCTACCTTCTACATTACCTACACAACAATGGATTATACCAACTCATTTGAACACAGCTTAATGTTTCCTTACCATAGTGTCCTATAGAGACATGAATATCCCACCGTAGACAGATAATTCATCTACCTTCTACATTACCTACACAACAATGGATTATACCAACTCATTTGAACACAGCTTAATGTTTCCTTACCATAGTGTCTTATAGAGACATGAATATCCCACCGTAGACAGATAATTCATCTACCTTCTACATTACCTACACAACAATGGATTATACCAACTCATTTGAACGCAGCTTAATGTTTCCTTACCATAGTGTCCTATAGAGACATGAATATCCCACCGTAGACAGATAATTCATCTACCTTCTACATTACCTACACAACAATGGATTATACCAACTGATTTGAACACAGCTTAATGTTTCCTTACCATAGTGTCCTATAGAGACATGAATATCCCATCGAAGGCAGATAATTCATCTACCTTCTACATTACCTACACAACAATGGATTATACCAACTCATTTGAACACAGCTTAATGTTTCCTTACCATAGTGTCCTATAGAGACATGAATATCCCATCGAAGGCTGATAATTCATCTACCTTCTACATTACCTACACAACAATGGATTATACCAACTCATTTGGACGCAGCTTAATGTTTCCTTACCATAGTGTCCTATAGAGACATGAATATCCCACCGTAGGCAGATAATTCATCTACCTTCTACATTGCCTACACAACAATGGATTATACCAACTCATTTGAACACAGCTTAATGATTCCTTACCATAGTGTCCTATAGAGACATGAATATCCCACCGTAGGCAGATAATTCATCTACCTTCTACATTACCTACACAACAATGGATTATACCAACTCATTTGAACACAGCTTAATGTTTCCTTACCATAGTGTCCTATAGAGACATGAATATCCCACCGTAGGCAGATAATTCATCTACCTTCTACATTACCTACACAACAATGGATTATACCAACTCATTTGAACACAGCTTAATGTTTCCTTACCATAGTGTCCTATAGAGACATGAATATCCCACCGTAGGCAGATAATTCATCTACCTTCTACATTACCTACACAACAATGTATTATACCAACTCATTTGAACGCAGCTTAATGTTTCCTTACCATAGTGTCCTATAGAGACATGAATATCCCACCGTAGACAGATAATTCATCTACCTTCTACATTACCTACACAACAATGGATTATACCAACTCATTTGAACACAGCTTAATGTTTCCTTACCATAGTGTCCTATAGAGACATGAATATCCCCCCGTAGACAGATAATTCATCTACCTTCTACATTACCTACACAACAATGGATTATACCAACTCATTTGAACACAGCTTAATGTTTCCTTACCATAGTGTCCTATAGAGACATGAATATCCCACCGTAGACAGATAATTCATCTACCTTCTACATTACCTACACAACAATGGATTATACCAACTCATTTGAACACAGCTTAATGTTTCCTTACCATAGTGTCTTATAGAGACATGAATATCCCACCGTAGACAGATAATTCATCTACCTTCTACATTACCTACACAACAATGGATTATACCAACTCATTTGAACGCAGCTTAATGTTTCCTTACCATAGTGTCCTATAGAGACATGAATATCCCACCGTAGACAGATAATTCATCTACCTTCTACATTACCTACACAACAATGGATTATACCAACTGATTTGAACACAGCTTAATGTTTCCTTACCATAGTGTCCTATAGAGACATGAATATCCCATCGAAGGCAGATAATTCATCTACCTTCTACATTACCTACACAACAATGGATTATACCAACTCATTTGAACACAGCTTAATGTTTCCTTACCATAGTGTCCTATAGAGACATGAATATCCCATCGAAGGCTGATAATTCATCTACCTTCTACATTACCTACACAACAATGGATTATACCAACTCATTTGGACGCAGCTTAATGTTTCCTTACCATAGTGTCCTATAGAGACATGAATATCCCACCGTAGGCAGATAATTCATCTACCTTCTACATTGCCTACACAACAATGGATTATACCAACTCATTTGAACACAGCTTAATGTTTCCTTACCATAGTGTCCTATAGAGATATGAATATCCCACCCAAGGCAGATAATTCATCTACCTTCTACATTACCTACACAACAATGGTTTATACCAACTCATTTGAACACAGCTTAATGTTTCCTTACCATAGTGTCCTATAGAGACATGAATATCCCATCGAAGCCAGATAATTCATCTATCTTCTACATTACCTACACAACAATGGATTATACCAACTCATTTGAACACAGCTTAATGTTTCCTTACCATAGTGTCCTATAGAGACATGAATATCCCACCGTAGACAGATAATTCATCTACCTTCTACATTACCTACACAACAATGGATTATACCAACTCATTTGAACACAGCTTAATGTTTCCTTACCATAGTGTCCTATAGAGACATGAATATCCCACCGTAGGCAGATAATTCATCTACCTTCTACATTACCTACACAACAATGGATTATACCAACTCATTTGAACACAGCTTAATGTTTCCTTACCATAGTGTCCTATAGAGACATGAATATCCCACCGTAGGCAGATAATTCATCTACCTTCTACATTACCTACACAACAATGTATTATACCAACTCATTTGAACGCAGCTTAATGTTTCCTTACCATAGTGTCCTATAGAGACATGAATATCCCACCGTAGGCAGATAATTCATCTACCTTCTACATTACCTACACAACAATAGATTATACCAACTCATTTGAACACAGCTTAATGTTTCCTTACCATAGTGTCCTATAGAGACATGAATATCCCCCCGTAGACAGATAATTCATCTACCTTCTACATTACCTACACAACAATGGATTATACCAACTCATTTGAACACAGCTTAATGTTTCCTTACCATAGTGTCCTATAGAGACATGAATATCCCATCGTAGGCAGATAATTCATCTACCTTCTACATTACCTACACAACAATGGATTATACCAACTCATTTGAACGCAGCTTAATGTTTCCTTACCATAGTGTCCTATAGAGACATGAATATCCCATCGAAGGCAGATAATTCATCTACCTTCTACATTACCTACACAACAATGGATTATACCAACTCATTTGAACACAGCTTAATGTTTCCTTACCATAGTGTCCTATAGAGACATGAATATCCCATCGAAGGCTGATAATTCATCTACCTTCTACATTACCTACACAACAATGGATTATACCAACTCATTTGGACGCAGCTTAATGTTTCCTTACCATAGTGTCCTATAGAGACATGAATATCCCACCGTAGGCAGATAATTCATCTACCTTCTACATTGCCTACACAACAATGGATTATACCAACTCATTTGAACACAGCTTAATGATTCCTTACCATAGTGTCCTATAGAGACATGAATATCCCACCGTAGGCAGATAATTCATCTACCTTCTACATTACCTACACAACAATGGATTATACCAACTCATTTGAACACAGCTTAATGTTTCCTTACCATAGTGTCCTATAGAGATATGAATATCCCACCCAAGGCAGATAATTCATCTACCTTCTACATTACCTACACAACAATGGATTATACCAACTCATTTGAACACAGCTTAATGTTTCCTTACCATAGTGTCCTATAGAGACATGAATATCCCATCGAAGCCAGATAATTCATCTATCTTCTACATTACCTACACAACAATGGATTATACCAACTCATTTGAACACAGCTTAATGTTTCCTTACCATAGTGTCCTATAGAGACATGAATATCCCACCGTAGACAGATAATTCATCTACCTTCTACATTACCTACACAACAATGGATTATACCAACTCATTTGAACACAGCTTAATGTTTCCTTACCATAGTGTCCTATAGAGACATGAATATCCCACCGTAGGCAGATAATTCATCTACCTTCTACATTACCTACACAACAATGTATTATACCAACTCATTTGAACGCAGCTTAATGTTTCCTTACCATAGTGTCCTATAGAGACATGAATATCCCACCGTAGGCAGATAATTCATCTACCTTCTACATTACCTACACAACAATGTATTATACCAACTCATTTGAACGCAGCTTAATGTTTCCTTACCATAGTGTCCTATAGAGACATGAATATCCCCCCGTAGACAGATAATTCATCTACCTTCTACATTACCTACACAACAATGGATTATACCAACTCATTTGAACACAGCTTAATGTTTCCTTACCATAGTGTCCTATAGAGACATGAATATCCCACCGTAGACAGATAATTCATCTACCTTCTACATTACCTACACAACAATGGATTATACCAACTCATTTGAACACAGCTTAATGTTTCCTTACCATAGTGTCTTATAGAGACATGAATATCCCACCGTAGACAGATAATTCATCTACCTTCTACATTACCTACACAACAATGGATTATACCAACTCATTTGAACACAGCTTAATGTTTCCTTACCATAGTGTCCTATAGAGACATGAATATCCCACCGAAGGAAGATAATTCATCTACCTTCTACATTACCTACACAACAATGGATTATACCAACTCATTTGAACACACCTTAATGTTTCCTTACCATAGTGTCCTATAGAGACATGAATATCCCACCGAAGGCAGATAATTCATCTACCTTCTACATTACCTACACAACAATGGATTATACCAACTCATTTGAACACAACTTAATGTTTCCTTACCATAGTGTCCTATAGAGACATGAATATCCCCCCGTAGACAGATAATTCATCTACCTTCTACATTACCTACACAACAATGGATTATACCAACTCATTTGAACACAGCTTAATGTTTCCTTACCATAGTGTCCTATAGAGACATGAATATCCCATCGAAGGCAGATAATTCATCTACCTTCTACATTACCTACACAACAATGGATTATACCAACTCATTTGAACACAGCTTAATGTTTCCTTACCATAGTGTCCTATAGAGACATGAATATCCCACCGAAGACAGATAATTCATCTACCTTCTACATTACCTACACAACAATGGATTATACCAACTCATTTGAACACAGCTTAATGTTTCCTTACCATAGTGTCCTATAGAGACATGAATATCCCCCCGTAGACAGATAATTCATCTACCTTCTACATTACCTACACAACAATGGATTATACCAACTCATTTGAACACAGCTTAATGTTTCCTTACCATAGTGTCCTATAGAGACATGAATATCCCACCGTAGACAGATAATTCATCTACCTTCTACATTACCTACACAACAATGGATTATACCAACTCATTTGGACGCAGCTTAATGTTTCCTTACCATAGTGTCCTATAGAGACATGAATATCCCACCGTAGACAGATAATTCATCTACCTTCTACATTACCTACACAACAATGGATTATACCAACTCATTTGGACGCAGCTTAATGTTTCCTTACCATAGTGTCCTATAGAGACATGAATATCCCACCGAAGACAGATAATTCATCTACCTTCTACATTACCTACACAACAATGGATTATACCAACTCATTTGAACACAGCTTAATGTTTCCTTACCATAGTGTCCTATAGAGACATGAATATCCCCCCGTAGACAGATAATTCATCTACCTTCTACATTACCTACACAACAATGGATTATACCAACTCAATTGAACACAGCTTAATGTTTCCTTACCATAGTGTCCTATAGAGACATGAATATCCCACCGAAGGCAGATAATTCATCTACCTTCTACATTACCTACACAACAATGGATTATACCAACTCATTTGAACACAACTTAATGTTTCCTTACCATAGTGTCCTATAGAGACATGAATATCCCCCCGTAGACAGATAATTCATCTACCTTCTACATTACCTACACAACAATGGATTATACCAACTCATTTGAACACAGCTTAATGTTTCCTTACCATAGTGTCCTATAGAGACATGAATATCCCATCGAAGGCAGATAATTCATCTACCTTCTACATTACCTACACAACAATGGATTATACCAACTCATTTGAACACAGCTTAATGTTTCCTTACCATAGTGTCCTATAGAGACATGAATATCCCACCGAAGACAGATAATTCATCTACCTTCTACATTGCCTACACAACAATGGATTATACCAACTCATTTGAACACAGCTTAATGTTTCCTTACCATAGTGTCCTATAGAGACATGAATATCCCCCCGTAGACAGATAATTCATCTACCTTCTACATTACCTACACAACAATGGATTATACCAACTCATTTGAACACAGCTAAATGTTTCCTTACCATAGTGTCCTATAGAGACATGAATATCCCACCGTAGACAGATAATTCATCTACCTTCTACATTACCTACACAACAATGGATTATACCAACTCATTTGGACGCAGCTTAATGTTTCCTTACCATAGTGTCCTATAGAGACATGAATATCCCACCGTAGACAGATAATTCATCTACCTTCTACATTACCTACACAACAATGGATTATACCAACTCATTTGGACGCAGCTTAATGTTTCCTTACCATAGTGTCCTATAGAGACATGAATATCCCACCGAAGACAGATAATTCATCTACCTTCTACATTACCTACACAACAATGGATTATACCAACTCATTTGAACACAGCTTAATGTTTCCTTACCATAGTGTCCTATAGAGACATGAATATCCCCCCGTAGACAGATAATTCATCTACCTTCTACATTACCTACACAACAATGGATTATACCAACTCAATTGAACACAGCTTAATGTTTCCTTACCATAGTGTCCTATAGAGACATGAATATCCCACCGTAGGCAGATAATTCATCTACCTTCTACATTGCCTACACAACAATGGATTATACCAACTCATTTGAACACAACTTAATGTTTCCTTACCATAGTGTCTTATAGAGACATGAATATCCCACCGTAGGCTGATAATTCATCTACCTTCTACATTACCTACACAACAATGGATTATACCAACTCATTTGAACACAGCTTAATGTTTCCTTACCATAGTGTCCTATAGAGACATGAATATCCCTTCGAAGGCAGATAATTCATCTACCTTCTACATTACCTACACAACAATGGATTATACCAACTCATTTGAACACAGCTTAATGTTTCCTTACCATAGTGTCCTATAGAGACATGAATATCCCCCCGTAGGCAGATAATTCATCTACCTTCTACATTGCCTACACAACAATGGATTATACCAACTCATTTGAACACAGCTTAATGTTTCCTTACCATAGTGTCCTATAGAGACATGAATATCCCATCGAAGGCAGATAATTCATCTACCTTCTACATTGCCTACACAACAATGGATTATACCAACTCATTTGAACACAGCTTAATGTTTCCTTACCATAGTGTCCTATAGAGACATGAATATCCCATCGAAGGCAGATAATTCATCTACCTTCTACATTACCTACACAACAATGGATTATACCAACTCATTTGAACACAGCTTAATGTTTCCTTACCATAGTGTCCTATAGAGACATGAATATCCCCCCGTAGGCAGATAATTCATCTACCTTCTACATTGCCTACACAACAATGGATTATACCAACTCATTTGAACACAGCTCAATGTTTCCTTACCATAGTGTCCTATAGAGACATGAATATCCCATCGAAGCCAGATAATTCATCTACCTTCTACATTACCTACACAACAATGGATTATACCAACTCATTTGAACACAGCTTAATGTTTCCTTACCATAGTGTCCTATAGAGACATGAATATCCCATCGAAGGCAGATAATTCATCTACCTTCTACATTACCTATACAACAATGGATTATACCAACTCATTTGAACACAGCTTAATGTTTCCTTACCATAGTGCCCTATAGAGACATGAATATCCCCCCGTAGACAGATAATTCATCTACCTTCTACATTACCTACACAACAATGGATTATACCAACTCATTTGAACACAGCTTAATGTTTCCTTACCATAGTGTCCTATAGAGACATGAATATCCCACCGAAGACAGATAATTCATCTACCTTCTACATTACCTACACAACAATGGATTATACCAACTCATTTAAACACAGCTTAATGTTTCCTTACCATAGTGTCCTATAGAGACATGAATATCCCCCCGTAGACAGATAATTCATCTACCTTCTACATTACCTACACAACAATGGATTATACCAACTCATTTGAACACAGCTTAATGTTTCCTTACCATAGTGTCCTATAGAGACATGAATATCCCACCGAAGACAGATAATTCATCTACCTTCTACATTACCTACACAACAATGGATTATACCAACTCATTTGAACACAGCTTAATGTTTCCTTACCATAGTGTCCTATAGAGACATGAATATCCCCCCGTAGACAGATAATTCATCTACCTTCTACATTACCTACACAACAATGGATTATACCAACTCATTTGAACACAGCTTAATGTTTCCTTACCATAGTGTCCTATAGAGACATGAATATCCCACAGTAGGCAGATAATTCATCTACCTTCTACATTACCTACACAACAATGGATTATACCAACTCATTTGAACACAGCTTAATGTTTCCTTACCATAGTGTCCTATAGAGACATGAATATCCCACAGTAGGCAGATAATTCATCTACCTTCTACATTACCTATACAACAATGGATTATACCAACTCATTTGAACACAGCTTAATGTTTCCTTACCATAGTGTCCTATAGAGACATGAATATCCCACCCAAGGCAGATAATTCATCTACCTTCTACATTAACTACACAACAATGGATTATACCAACTCATTTGAACACAGCTTAACGTTTCCTTACCATAGTGTCCTATAGAGAAATGAATATCCCACCGAAGGCAGATAATTCATCTACCTTCTACATTACCTACACAACAATGGATTATACCAACTCATTTGAACGCAGCTCAATGTTTCCTTACCATAGTGTCCTATAGAGACATGAATATCCCATCGAAGCCAGATAATTCATCTACCTTCTACATTACCTACACAACAATGGATTATACCAACTCATTTGAACACAGCTTAATGTTTCCTTACCATAGTGTCCTATAGAGACATGAATATCCCATCGAAGCCAGATAATTCATCTACCTTCTACATTACCTACACAACAATGGATTATACCAACTCATTTGAACACAGCTTAATGTTTCCTTACCATAGTGTCTTATAGAGACATGAATATCCCACCGTAGACAGATAATTCATCTACCTTCTACATTACCTACACAACAATGGATTATACCAACTCATTTGAACACAGCTTAATGTTTCCTTACCATAGTGTCCTATAGAGACATGAATATCCCATCGAAGGCAGATAATTCATCTACCTTCTACATTACCTACACAACAATGGATTATACCAACTCATTTGAACACAGCTTAAGGTTTCCTTACCATAGTGTCCTATAGAGACATGAATATCCCCCCGTAGACAGATAATTCATCTACCTTCTACATTACCTACACAACAATGGATTATACCAACTCATTTGAACAAAGCTTAATGTTTCCTTACCATAGTGTCCTATAGAGACATGAATATCCCACAGTAGGCAGATAATTCATCTTCCTTCTACATTAACTACACAACAATGGATTATACCAACTCATTTGAACACAGCTTAACGTTTCCTTACCATAGTGTCCTATAGAGAAATGAATATCCCACCGAAGGCAGATAATTCATCTACCTTCTACATTACCTACACAACAATGGATTATACCAACTCATTTGAACGCAGCTCAATGTTTCCTTACCATAGTGTCCTATAGAGACATTAATATCCCATCGAAGCCAGATAATTCATCTACCTTCTACATTACCTACACAACAATGGATTATACCAACTCATTTGAACACAGCTTAATGTTTCCTTACCATAGTGTCCTATAGAGACATGAATATCCCATCGAAGCCAGATAATTCATCTACCTTCTACATTACCTACACAACAATGGATTATACCAACTCATTTGAACACAGCTTAATGTTTCCTTACCATAGTGTCTTATAGAGACATGAATATCCCACCGTAGACAGATAATTCATCTACCTTCTACATTACCTACACAACAATGGATTATACCAACTCATTTGAACACAGCTTAATGTTTCCTTACCATAGTGTCCTATAGAGACATGAATATCCCCCCGTAGACAGAGAATTCATCTACCTTCTACATTACCTACACAACAATGGATTATACCAACTCATTTGAACACAGCTTAATGTTTCCTTACCATAGTGTCCTATAGAGACATGAATATCCCCCCGTAGACAGATAATTCATCTACCTTCTACATTACCTACACAACAATGGATTATACCAACTCATTTGAACACAGCTTAATGTTTCCTTACCATAGTGTCCTATAGAGACATGAATATCCCACAGTAGGCAGATAATTCATCTACCTTCTACATTAACTACACAACAATGGATTATACCAACTCATTTGAACACAGCTTAACGTTTCCTTACCATAGTGTCCTATAGAGAAATGAATATCCCACCGAAGGCAGATAATTCATCTACCTTCTACATTACCTACACAACAATGGATTATACCAACTCATTTGAACGCAGCTTAATGTTTCCTTACCATAGTGTCCTATAGAGACATGAATATCCCACAGTAGGCAGATAATTCATCTACCTTCTACATTAACTACACAACAATGGATTATACCAACTCATTTGAACACAGCTTAACGTTTCCTTACCATAGTGTCCTATAGAGACATGAATATCCCACCGAAGGCAGATAATTCATCTACCTTCTACATTACCTACACAACAATGGATTATATCAACTCATTTGAACGCAGCTTAATGATTCCTTACCATAGTGTCCTATAGAGACATGAATATCCCATCGAAGACAGATAATTCATCTACCTTCTACATTACCTACACAACAATGGATTATACCAACTCATTTGAACGCAGCTTAATGTTTCCTTACCATAGTGTCCTATAGAGACATGAATATCCCCCCGTAGACAGATAATTCATCTACCTTCTACATTACCTACACAACAATGGATTATACCAACTCATTTGAACACAGCTTAATGTTTCCTTACCATAGTGTCCTATAGAGACATGAATATCCCCCCGTAGACAGATAATTCATCTACCTTCTACATTACCTACACAACAATGGATTATACCAACTCATTTGAACACAGCTTAATGTTTCCTTACCATCGTGTCCTATAGAGACATGAATATCCCATCGAAGGCAGATAATTCATCTACCTTCTACATTACCTACACAACAATGGATTATACCAACTCATTTGAACACAGCTTAATGTTTCCTTACCATAGTGTCCTATAGAGACATGAATATCCCACCGAAGACAGATAATTCATCTACCTTCTACATTACCTACACAACAATGGATTATACCAACTCATTTGAACACAGCTTAATGTTTCCTTACCATAGTGTCCTATAGAGACATGAATATCCCCCCGTAGACAGATAATTCATCTACCTTCTACATTACCTACACAACAATGGATTATACCAACTCATTTGAACACAGCTTAATTTTCCTTACCATAGTGTCCTATAGAGACATGAATATCCCACCGTAGACAGATAATTCATCTACCTTCTACATTACCTACACAACAATGGATTATACCAACTCATTTGGACGCAGCTTAATGTTTCCTTACCATAGTGTCCTATAGAGACATGAATATCCCACCGTAGACAGATAATTCATCTACCTTCTACATTACCTACACAACAATGGATTATACCAACTCATTTGGACGCAGCTTAATGTTTCCTTACCATAGTGTCCTATAGAGACATGAATATCCCACCGAAGACAGATAATTCATCTACCTTCTACATTACCTACACAACAATGGATTATACCAACTCATTTGAACACAGCTTAATGTTTCCTTACCATAGTGTCCTATAGAGACATGAATATCCCCCCGTAGACAGATAATTCATCTACCTTCTACATTACCTACACAACAATGGATTATACCAACTCAATTGAACACAGCTTAATGTTTCCTTACCATAGTGTCCTATAGAGACATGAATATCCCACCGTAGGCAGATAATTCATCTACCTTCTACATTGCCTACACAACAATGGATTATACCAACTCATTTGAACACAACTTAATGTTTCCTTACCATAGTGCCTTATAGAGACATGAATATCCCACCGTAGGCTGATAATTCATCTACCTTCTACATTACCTACACAACAATGGATTATACCAACTCATTTGAACACAGCTTAATGTTTCCTTACCATAGTGTCCTATAGAGACATGAATATCCCTTCGAAGGCAGATAATTCATCTACCTTCTACATTACCTACACAACAATGGATTATACCAACTCATTTGAACACAGCTTAATGTTTCCTTACCATAGTGTCCTATAGAGACATGAATATCCCCCCGTAGGCAGATAATTCATCTACCTTCTACATTGCCTACACAACAATGGATTATACCAACTCATTTGAACACAGCTTAATGTTTCCTTACCATAGTGTCCTATAGAGACATGAATATCCCATCGAAGGCAGATAATTCATCTACCTTCTACATTGCCTACACAACAATGGATTATACCAACTCATTTGAACACAGCTTAATGTTTCCTTACCATAGTGTCCTATAGAGACATGAATATCCCATCGAAGGCAGATAATTCATCTACCTTCAACATTACCTACACAACAATGGATTATACCAACTCATTTGAACACAGCTTAATGTTTCCTTACCATAGTGTCCTATAGAGACATGAATATCCCCCCGTAGGCAGATAATTCATCTACCTTCTACATTGCCTACACAACAATGGATTATACCAACTCATTTGAACACAGCTCAATGTTTCCTTACCATAGTGTCCTATAGAGACATGAATATCCCATCGAAGCCAGATAATTCATCTACCTTCTACATTACCTACACAACAATGGATTATACCAACTCATTTGAACACAGCTTAATGTTTCCTTACCATAGTGTCCTATAGAGACATGAATATCCCATCGAAGGCAGATAATTCATCTACCTTCTACATTACCTATACAACAATGGATTATACCAACTCATTTGAACACAGCTTAATGTTTCCTTACCATAGTGCCCTATAGAGACATGAATATCCCCCCGTAGACAGATAATTCATCTACCTTCTACATTACCTACACAACAATGGATTATACCAACTCATTTGAACACAGCTTAATGTTTCCTTACCATAGTGTCCTATAGAGACATGAATATCCCACCGAAGACAGATAATTCATCTACCTTCTACATTACCTACACAACAATGGATTATACCAACTCATTTAAACACAGCTTAATGTTTCCTTACCATAGTGTCCTATAGAGACATGAATATCCCCCCGTAGACAGATAATTCATCTACCTTCTACATTACCTACACAACAATGGATTATACCAACTCATTTGAACACAGCTTAATGTTTCCTTACCATAGTGTCCTATAGAGACATGAATATCCCACCGAAGACAGATAATTCATCTACCTTCTACATTACCTACACAACAATGGATTATACCAACTCATTTTAACACAGCTTAATGTTTCCTTACCATAGTGTCCTATAGAGGCATGAATATCCCCCCGTAGACAGATAATTCATCTACCTTCTACATTACCTACACAACAATGGATTATACCAACTCATTTGAACACAGCTTAATGTTTCCTTACCATAGTGTCCTATAGAGACATGAATATCCCACAGTAGGCAGATAATTCATCTACCTTCTACATTACCTACACAACAATGGATTATACCAACTCATTTGAACACAGCTTAATGTTTCCTTACCATAGTGTCCTATAGAGACATGAATATCCCACAGTAGGCAGATAATTCATCTACCTTCTACATTACCTATACAACAATGGATTATACCAACTCATTTGAACACAGCTTAATGTTTCCTTACCATAGTGTCCTATAGAGACATGAATATCCCACCCAAGGCAGATAATTCATCTACCTTCTACATTAACTACACAACAATGGATTATACCAACTCATTTGAACACAGCTTAACGTTTCCTTACCATAGTGTCCTATAGAGAAATGAATATCCCACCGAAGGCAGATAATTCATCTACCTTCTACATTACCAACACAACAATGGATTATACCAACTCATTTGAACGCAGCTCAATGTTTCCTTACCATAGTGTCCTATAGAGACATGAATATCCCATCGAAGCCAGATAATTCATCTACCTTCTACATTACCTACACAACAATGGATTATACCAACTCATTTGAACACAGCTTAATGTTTCCTTACCATAGTGTCCTATAGAGACATGAATATCCCATCGAAGCCAGATAATTCATCTACCTTCTACATTACCTACACAACAATGGATTATACCAACTCATTTGAACACAGCTTAATGTTTCCTTACCATAGTGTCTTATAGAGACATGAATATCCCACCGTAGACAGATAATTCATCTACCTTCTACATTACCTACACAACAATGGATTATACCAACTCATTTGAACACAGCTTAATGTTTCCTTACCATAGTGTCCTATAGAGACATGAATATCCCATCGAAGGCAGATAATTCATCTACCTTCTACATTACCTATACAACAATGGATTATACCAACTCATTTGAACACAGCTTAATGTTTCCTTACCATAGTGTCCTATAGAGACATGAATATCCCCCCGTAGACAGATAATTCATCTACCTTCTACATTACCTACACAACAATGGATTATACCAACTCATTTGAACACAGCTTAATGTTTCCTTACCATAGTGTCCTATAGAGACATGAATATCCCCCCGTAGACAGATAATTCATCTACCTTCTACATTACCTACACAACAATGGATTATACCAACTCATTTGAACAAAGCTTAATGTTTCCTTACCATAGTGTCCTATAGAGACATGAATATCCCACAGTAGGCAGATTATTCATCTACCTTCTACATTAACTACACAACAATGGATTATACCAACTCATTTGAACACAGCTTAACGTTTCCTTACCATAGTGTCCTATAGAGAAATGAATATCCCACCGAAGGCAGATAATTCATCTACCTTCTACATTACCTACACAACAATGGATTATACCAACTCATTTGAACGCAGCTCAATGTTTCCTTACCATAGTGTCCTATAGAGACATTAATATCCCATCGAAGCCAGATAATTCATCTACCTTCTACATTACCTACACAACAATGGATTATACCAACTCATTTGATCAAAGCTTAATGTTTCCTTACCATAGTGTCCTATAGAGACATGAATATCCCATCGAAGCCAGATAATTCATCTACCTTCTACATTACCTACACAACAATGGATTATACCAACTCATTTGAACACAGCTTAATGTTTCCTTACCATAGTGTCTTATAGAGACATGAATATCCCACCGTAGACAGATAATTCATCTACCTTCTACATTACCTACACAACAATGGATTATACCAACTCATTTGAACACAGCTTAATGTTTCCTTACCATAGTGTCCTATAGAGACATGAATATCCCCCCGTAGACAGAGAATTCATCTACCTTCTACATTACCTACACAACAATGGATTATACCAACTCATTTGAACACAGCTTAATGTTTCCTTACCATAGTGTCCTATAGAGACATGAATATCCCCCCGTAGACAGATAATTCATCTACCTTCTACATTACCTACACAACAATGGATTATACCAACTCATTTGAACACAGCTTAATGTTTCCTTACCATAGTGTCCTATAGAGACATGAATATCCCACAGTAGGCAGATAATTCATCTACCTTCTACATTAACTACACAACAATGGATTATACCAACTCATTTGAACACAGCTTAACGTTTCCTTACCATAGTGTCCTATAGAGAAATGAATATCCCACCGAAGGCAGATAATTCATCTACCTTCTACATTACCTACACAACAATGGATTATACCAACTCATTTGAACGCAGCTTAATGTTTCCTTACCATAGTGTCCTATAGAGACATGAATATCCCACAGTAGGCAGATAATTCATCTACCTTCTACATTAACTACACAACAATGGATTATACCAACTCATTTGAACACAGCTTAACGTTTCCTTACCATAGTGTCCTATAGAGACATGAATATCCCACCGAAGGCAGATAATTCATCTACCTTCTACATTACCTACACAACAATGGATTATACCAACTCATTTGAACACAGCTTAATGTTTCCTTACCATAGTGTCCTATAGAGACATGAATATCCCACCGAAGGCAGATAATTCATCTACCTTCTACATTACCTACACAACAATGGATTATACCAACTCATTTGAACGCAGCTTAATGATTCCTTACCATAGTGTCCTATAGAGACATGAATATCCCATCGAAGACAGATAATTCATCTACCTTCTACATTACCTACACAACAATGGATTATACCAACTCATTTGAACACAGCTTAATGTTTCCTTACCATAGTGTCCTATAGAGACATGAATATCCCCCCGTAGACAGATAATTCATCTACCTTCTACATTACCTACACAACAATGGATTATACCAACTCAATTGAACACAGCTTAATGTTTCCTTACTATAGTGTCCTATAGAGACATGAATATCCCACCGAAGGCAGAAAATTCATCTACCTTCTACATTACCTACACAACAATGGATTATACCAACTCATTTGAACACAGCTTAATGTTTCCTTACCATAGTGTCCTATAGAGACATGAATATCCCATCGAAGGCAGATAATTCATCTACCTTCTACATTACCGACTCAACAATGGATTATACCAACTCATTTGAACACAGCTTAATGTTTCCTTACCATAGTGTCCTATAGAGACATGAATATCCCACCGTAGGCAGATAATTCATCTACCTTCTACATTACCTACACAACAATGGATTATACCAACTCATTTGAACACAGCTTAATGTTTCCTTACCATAGTGTCCTATAGAGACATGAATATCCCATCGTAGGCAGATAATTCATCTACCTTCTACATTGCCTACACAACAATGGATTATACCAACTCATTTGAACACAGCTTAATGATTCCTTACCATAGTGTCCTATAGAGACATGAATATCCCACCGTAGGCAGATAATTCATCTACCTTCTACATTACCTACACAACAATGGATTATACCAACTCATTTGAACACAGCTTAATGTTTCCTTACCATAGTGTCCTATAGAGATATGAATATCCCACCCAAGGCAGATAATTCATCTACCTTCTACATTACCTACACAACAATGGATTATACCAACTCATTTG
Source organism: Gonocerus acuteangulatus (assembly GCA_946811695.1). NCBI lineage: Eukaryota > Metazoa > Arthropoda > Insecta > Hemiptera > Coreidae > Gonocerus > Gonocerus acuteangulatus. The sequence continues at coordinate 92,862,283 of OX328127.1, read as the reverse complement.
AACACAGCTCAATGTTTCCTTACCATAGTGTCCTATAGAGACATGAATATCCCATCGAAGCCAGATAATTCATCTACCTTCTACATTACCTACACAACAATGGATTATACCAACTCATTTGAACACAGCTTAATGTTTCCTTACCATAGTGTCCTATAGAGACATGAATATCCCACCGTTGGCAGATAATTCATCTACCTTCTACATTACCTACACAACAATGGATTATACCAACTCATTTGAACACAGCTTAATGTTTCCTTACCATAGTGTCTTATAGAGACATGAATATCCCACCGTAGACAGATAATTCATCTACCTTCTACATTACCTACACAACAATGGATTATACCAACTCATTTGAACGCAGCTTAATGTTTCCTTACCATAGTGTCCTATAGAGACATGAATATCCCATCGAAGGCAGATAATTCATCTACCTTCTACATTACCTACACAACAATGGATTATACCAACTCATTTGAACACAGCTTAATGTTTCCTTACCATAGTGTCCTATAGAGACATGAATATCCCACAGTAGGCAGATAATTCATCTACCTTCTACATTACCTACACAACAATGGATTATACCAACTCATTTGAACACAGCTTAATGTTTCCTTACCATAGTGTCCTATAGAGACATGAATATCCCACCGAAGCCAGATAATTCATCTACCTTCTACATTACCTACACAACAATGGATTATACCAACTCATTTGAACACAGCTTAATGTTTCCTTACCATAGTGTCCTATAGAGACATGAATATCCCATCGTAGGCAGATAATTCATCTACCTTCTACATTACCTACACAACAATGGATTATACCAACTCATTTGAACACAGCTTAATGTTTCCTTACCATAGTGTCCTATAGAGACATGAATATCCCACCGTAGGCAGATAATTCATCTACCTTCTACATTACCTACACAACAATGGATTATACCAACTCATTTGAACACAGCTTAATGTTTCCTTACCATAGTGTCCTATAGAGACATGAATATCCCCCCGTAGACAGATAATTCATCTACCTTCTACATTACCTACACAACAATGGATTATACCAACTCATTTGAACACAGCTTAATGTTTCCTTACCATAGTGTCTTATAGAGACATGAATATCCCACCGTAGACAGATAATTCATCTACCTTCTACATTACCTACACAACAATGGATTATACCAACTCATTTGAACGCAGCTTAATGTTTCCTTACCATAGTGTCCTATAGAGACATGAATATCCCACCGTAGACAGATAATTCATCTACCTTCTACATTACCTACACAACAATGGATTATACCAACTCATTTGAACACAGCTTAATGTTTCCTTACCATAGTGTCCTATAGAGACATGAATATCCCACCGTAGGCAGATAATTCATCTACCTTCTACATTACCTACACAACAATGGATTATACCAACTCATTTGAACACAGCTTAATGTTTCCTTACCATAGTGTCCTATAGAGACATGAATATCCCACAGTAGGCAGATAATTCATCTACCTTCTACATTACCTACACAACAATGGATTATACCAACTCATTTGAACACAGCTTAATGTTTCCTTACCATAGTGTCCTATAGAGACATGAATATCCCATCGTAGGCAGATAATTCATCTACCTTCTACATTACCTACACAACAATGGATTATACCAACTCATTTGAACGCAGCTTAATGTTTCCTTACCATAGTGTCCTATAGAGACATGAATATCCCACAGTAGGCAGATAATTCATCTACCTTCTACATTACCTACACAACAATGGATTATACCAACTCATTTGAACACAGCTTAATGTTTCCTTACCATAGTGTCCTATAGAGACATGAATATCCCATCGTAGGCAGATAATTCATCTACCTTCTACATTACCTACACAACAATGGATTATACCAACTCATTTGAACACAGCTTAATGTTTCCTTACCATAGTGTCCTATAGAGACATGAATATCCCACCGTAGACAGATAATTCATCTACCTTCTACATTACCTACACAACAATGGATTATACCAACTCATTTGAACACAGCTTAATGTTTCCTTACCATAGTGTCCTATAGAGACATGAATATCCCACAGTAGGCAGATAATTCATCTACCTTCTACATTACCTACACAACAATGGATTATACCAACTCATTTGAACACAGCTTAATGTTTCCTTACCATAGTGTCCTATAGAGACATGAATATCCCACCGAAGCCAGATAATTCATCTACCTTCTACATTACCTACACAACAATGGATTATACCAACTCATTTGAACACAGCTTAATGTTTCCTTACCATAGTGTCCTATAGAGACATGAATATCCCATCGTAGGCAGATAATTCATCTACCTTCTACATTACCTACACAACAATGGATTATATCAACTCATTTGAACACAGCTTAATGTTTCCTTACCATAGTGTCCTATAGAGACATGAATATCCCACAGTAGGCAGATAATTCATCTACCTTCTACATTACCTACACAACAATGGATTATACCAACTCATTTGAACACAGCTTAATGTTTCTTTACCATAGTGTCCTATAGAGACATGAATATCCCACCGAAGCCAGATAATTCATCTACCTTCTACATTACCTACACAACAATGGATTATACCAACTCATTTGAACACAGCTTAATGTTTCCTTACCATAGTGTCCTATAGAGACATGAATATCCCATCGTAGGCAGATAATTCATCTACCTTCTACATTACCTACACAACAATGGATTATACCAACTCATTTGAACGCAGCTTAATGTTTCCTTACCATAGTGTCCTATAGAGACATGAATATCCCACCCAAGGCAGATAATTCATCTACCTTCTACATTACCTACACAACAATGGATTATACCAACTCATTTGAACGCAGCTTAATGTTTCCTTACCATAGTGTCTTATAGAGACATGAATATCCCACCGTAGACAGATAATTGATCTACCTTCTACATTACCTACACAACAATGGATTATACCAACTCATTTGAACACAGCATAATGTTTCCTTACCATAGTGTCCTATAGAGACATGAATATCCCATCGTAGGCAGATAATTCATCTACCTTCTACATTACCTACACAACAATGGATTATACCAACTCATTTGAACACAGCTTAATGTTTCCTTACCATAGTGTCCTATAGAGACATGAATATCCCACAGTAGGCAGATAATTCATCTACCTTCTACATTACCTACACAACAATGGATTATACCAACTCATTTGAACGCAGCTTAATGTTTCCTTACCATAGTGTCCTATAGAGACATGAATATCCCACCCAAGGCAGATAATTCATCTACCTTCTACATTACCTACACAACAATGGATTATACCAACTCATTTGAACACAGCTTAATGTTTCCTTACCATAGTGTCCTATAGAGACATGAATATCCCACCGTAGACAGATAATTCATCTACCTTCTACATTACCTACACAACAATGGATTATACCAACTCATTTGAACGCAGCTTAATGTTTCCTTACCATAGTGTCCTATAGAGACATGAATATCCCACCGAAGGCAGATAATTCATCTACCTTCTACATTACCTACACAACAATGGATTATACCAACTCATTTGAACACAGCTCAATGTTTCCTTACCATAGTGTCCTATAGAGACATGAATATCCCACCGAAGACAGATAATTCATCTACCTTCTACATTACCTACACAACAATGGATTATACCAACTCATTTGAACACAGCTTAATGTTTCCTTACCATAGTGTCCTATAGAGACATGAATATCCCACCGTAGACAGATAATTCATCTACCTTCTACATTACCTACACAACAATGGATTATACCAACTCATTTGAACGCAGCTTAATGTTTCCTTACCATAGTGTCCTATAGAGACATGAATATCCCACCGTAGACAGATAATTCATCTACCTTCTACATTACCTACACAACAATGGATTATACCAACTCATTTGAACACAGCTTAATGTTTCCTTACCATAGTGTCCTATAGAGACATGAATATCCCACCGTAGGCAGATAATTCATCTACCTTCTACATTACCTACACAACAATGGATTATACCAACTCATTTGAACACAGCTTAATGTTTCCTTACCATAGTGTCCTATAGAGACATGAATATCCCACAGTAGGCAGATAATTCATCTACCTTCTACATTACCTACACAACAATGGATTATACCAACTCATTTGAACACAGCTTAATGTTTCCTTACCATAGTGTCCTATAGAGACATGAATATCCCATCGTAGGCAGATAATTCATCTACCTTCTACATTACCTACACAACAATGGATTATACCAACTCATTTGAACGCAGCTTAATGTTTCCTTACCATAGTGTCCTATAGAGACATGAATATCCCACAGTAGGCAGATAATTCATCTACCTTCTACATTACCTACACAACAATGGATTATACCAACTCATTTGAACACAGCTTAATGTTTCCTTACCATAGTGTCCTATAGAGACATGAATATCCCATCGTAGGCAGATAATTCATCTACCTTCTACATTACCTACACAACAATGGATTATACCAACTCATTTGAACACAGCTTAATGTTTCCTTACCATAGTGTCCTATAGAGACATGAATATCCCACCGTAGACAGATAATTCATCTACCTTCTACATTACCTACACAACAATGGATTATACCAACTCATTTGAACACAGCTTAATGTTTCCTTACCATAGTGTCCTATAGAGACATGAATATCCCACAGTAGGCAGATAATTCATCTACCTTCTACATTACCTACACAACAATGGATTATACCAACTCATTTGAACACAGCTTAATGTTTCCTTACCATAGTGTCCTATAGAGACATGAATATCCCACCGAAGCCAGATAATTCATCTACCTTCTACATTACCTACACAACAATGGATTATACCAACTCATTTGAACACAGCTTAATGTTTCCTTACCATAGTGTCCTATAGAGACATGAATATCCCATCGTAGGCAGATAATTCATCTACCTTCTACATTACCTACACAACAATGGATTATACCAACTCATTTGAACACAGCTTAATGTTTCCTTACCATAGTGTCCTATAGAGACATGAATATCCCACAGTAGGCAGATAATTCATCTACCTTCTACATTACCTACACAACAATGGATTATACCAACTCATTTGAACACAGCTTAATGTTTCTTTACCATAGTGTCCTATAGAGACATGAATATCCCACCGAAGCCAGATAATTCATCTACCTTCTACATTACCTACACAACAATGGATTATACCAACTCATTTGAACACAGCTTAATGTTTCCTTACCATAGTGTCCTATAGAGACATGAATATCCCATCGTAGGCAGATAATACATCTACCTTCTACATTACCTACACAACAATGGATTATACCAACTCATTTGAACGCAGCTTAATGTTTCCTTACCATAGTGTCCTATAGAGACATGAATATCCCACCCAAGGCAGATAATTCATCTACCTTCTACATTACCTACACAACAATGGATTATACCAACTCATTTGAACGCAGCTTAATGTTTCCTTACCATAGTGTCTTATAGAGACATGAATATCCCACCGTAGACAGATAATTGATCTACCTTCTACATTACCTACACAACAATGGATTATACCAACTCATTTGAACACAGCATAATGTTTCCTTACCATAGTGTCCTATAGAGACATGAATATCCCATCGTAGGCAGATAATTCATCTACCTTCTACATTACCTACACAACAATGGATTATACCAACTCATTTGAACACAGCTTAATGTTTCCTTACCATAGTGTCCTATAGAGACATGAATATCCCACAGTAGGCAGATAATTCATCTACCTTCTACATTACCTACACAACAATGGATTATACCAACTCATTTGAACGCAGCTTAATGTTTCCTTACCATAGTGTCCTATAGAGACATGAATATCCCACCCAAGGCAGATAATTCATCTACCTTCTACATTACCTACACAACAATGGATTATACCAACTCATTTGAACACAGCTTAATGTTTCCTTACCATAGTGTCCTATAGAGACATGAATATCCCACCGTAGACAGATAATTCATCTACCTTCTACATTACCTACACAACAATGGATTATACCAACTCATTTGAACGCAGCTTAATGTTTCCTTACCATAGTGTCCTATAGAGACATGAATATCCCACCGAAGGCAGATAATTCATCTACCTTCTACATTACCTACACAACAATGGATTATACCAACTCATTTGAACACAGCTCAATGTTTCCTTACCATAGTGTCCTATAGAGACATGAATATCCCACCGAAGACAGATAATTCATCTACCTTCTACATTACCTACACAACAATGGATTATACCAACTCATTTGAACAAAGCTTAATGTTTCCTTACCATAGTGTCCTATAGAGACATGAATATCCCACCGAAGACAGATAATTCATCTACCTTCTACATTACCTACACAACAATGGATTATACCAACTCATTTGAACACAGCTTAATGTTTCCTTACCATAGTGTCCTATAGAGACATGAATATCCCATCGAAGGCAGATAATTCATCTACCTTCTACATTACCTACACAACAATGGATTATACCAACTCATTTGAACGCAGCTTAATGTTTCCTTACCATAGTGTCCTATAGAGACATGAATATCCCACCGTAGGCAGATAATTCATCTACCTTCTACATTACCTACACAACAATGGATTATACCAACTCATTTGAACGCAGCTTAATGTTTCCTTACCATAGTGTCCTATAGAGACATGAATATCCCAAAGTAGGCAGATAATTCATCTACCTTCTACATTACCTACACAACAATGGATTATACCAACTCATTTGAACACAGCTTAATGTTTCCTTACCATAGTGTCCTATAGAGACATGAATATCCCACAGTAGGCAGATAATTCATCTACCTTCTACATTACCTACACAACAATGGATTATACCAACTCATTTGAACACAGCTTAATGTTTCCTTACCATAGTGTCCTATAGAGACATGAATATCCCACCGTAGACAGATAATTCATCTACCTTCTACATTACCTACACAACAATGGATTATACCAACTCATTTGAACACAGCTTAATGTTTCCTTACCATAGTGTCCTATAGAGACATGAATATCCCATCGAAGGCAGATAATTCATCTACCTTCTACATTACCTACACAACAATGGATTATACCAACTCATTTGAACACAGCTTAATGTTTCCTTACCATAGTGTCCTATAGAGACATGAATATCCCACCGAAGACAGATAATTCATCTACCTTCTACATTACCTACACAACAATGGATTATACCAACTCATTTGAACACAGCTTAATGTTTCCTTACCATAGTGTCCTATAGAGACATGAATATCCCACCGTAGACAGATAATTCATCTACCTTCTACATTACCTACACAACAATGGATTATACCAACTCATTTGAACACAGCTTAATGTTTCCTTACCATAGTGTCCTATAGAGACATGAATATCCCACCGAAGACAGATAATTCATCTACCTTCTACATTACCTACACAACAATGGATTATACCAACTCATTTGAACACAGCTTAATGTTTCCTTACCATAGTGTCCTATAGAGACATGAATATCCCACCGAAGGCAGATAATTCATCTACCTTCTACATTACCTACACAACAATGGATTATACCAACTCATTTGAACACAGCTTAATGTTTCCTTACCATAGTGTCCTATAGAGACATGAATATCCCATCGAAGGCAGATAATTCATCTACCTTCTACATTACCTACACAACAATGGATTATACCAACTCATTTGAACGCAGCTTAATGTTTCCTTACCATAGTGTCCTATAGAGACATGAATATCCCATCGAAGGCAGATAATTCATCTACCTTCTACATTACCTACACAACAATGGATTATACCAACTCATTTGAACACAGCTTAATGTTTCCTTACCATAGTGTCCTATAGAGACATGAATATCCCACCGTAGACAGATAATTCATCTACCTTCTACATTACCTACACAACAATGGATTATACCAACTCATTTGAACACAGCTTAATGTTTCCTTACCATAGTGTCCTATAGAGACATGAATATCCCATCGAAGGCAGATAATTCATCTACCTTCTGATCCATACCTAAGATGCAAATGCAAAAAGACTGATGTACAATCATAATGTAAATAAACTTAATTTAAAATCATGCAATATAATATTATATATGTGTGTAAATAATAAAAACAAACTTATTGAGCATAATGTAATGTAAATATGTAAATAGACAATACGTTGATATAATGTAATTTAGTAATATCGATATATGTATGTACGTGTGTGTGTCTGTGTGTGTGTATAATGTAAGTATATAAGACAATGTAATGTATATATGTAATGTTTGTAATGACTATATGTAAAGGGGTATCCCGTGGTCTAATGGCTAGCGCCTTGGATTCATAAGCGGTAGATGGTGTGTTCAATTCTCAACCTCTGGCAGGAATTTTATCATACCACGGCTCGCTGGTAAAATTCCTCGCTGCACCCTGGATTTAATGACCTAGATGTAGATGCGCCGTAAAAAAAAAAAAAAAAAAAAAAAACTATATGTAAGGTGTATATCGCCACTAAGCGGAACACCAATAAATAAATAAATAAATAATAATGCCAACAGCACGTGGTCGGTCACCCATTCAGGTACTAGCCACGCCCGACGTTGCTTAACTTCGGTGATCAACGGGAAACGGTGCATTCAACGTGGACATTGTCGCTGGCTACTATTACTTTATTGTTTACATTTTGACGGTTACCCATTCGTTATTATTGACTAATTCAGAAATTTTTTGGTTCAATTTGAAGAAATCTGCTACCGAAGTTTTAAGAATTTTGTGGTGATACTGTTCCGTCATATCCTATTTTTCGGGTTTGGTTTAAACGATTTAAGAGTTCTGATGGAGTTCCTGACCACATTGAGAAGTATGTTGGTTGTAAGGTGGACGAGAGACAGGTGAAGAATGAAGCATGTGCCCAGCTGCAGGTGGCTACAAACAGGATCTTCAACAAGGAACAGCTGTTACTCTTATTCTATCCTGGGGTAGGAAGAAATAGTCCATCTACTTTACTAGATGGTGGTGGAACAACGGGGAAATATAATACGTCACACAAAAACTATATTTGAGGGCTTTGTTTTCTAAATTTTCTCAAAAACAATCAGAGAAATCGCATTGAAAGTGATTTCATTCTATTCCTAATTTTTCGATATCTATTTAGAATGTTTCAGCAATACAAAAATCTTTTATATTTTAATTGTAGACCTTACATAGCGTTAATAGGCATACGCATAGGTCTGTAAGTACAAAAATGGTTTTCCATTGAATTTTGCCGGAAACATAGTGTTTCAATCGGCGGATTTGGTTCGTTAATCGACTTTTCATTGAATTCTAAAGTATTTTTATGTAAAATTTCATCGGACATTTTTTAGATCCAGACATTACAAAACGGACTTAAAGTCAAAACGCCTTTATTCTGCTGAAACGTTGTTAGCTGTTTGTTCTCAACGGAGCACTTGACTTAGATCAAATTAAAAATAGACATAGGAAATTTTAGAAAAAAATAATAAACGGAATTAATACTGTGTAGCAAACTTATAGACTTCCAAGTAATAAGTAAATAGAAGAATACACTTTTTTGATAAAACTCTAAATAAGAGAGAAAGAGAGGTGACAGAAAAATATATGAAAAAAGTTGTCATGTTGGCCTTTATCAATTTTCCAAATTAATATTTGCCCTATATAATATGAAAATATTGGCATTTCAAAAAAATATAACATGGTTATTTTTTATCAGGGGGAGGGGGGGGGTCGGGGAGGAGGGCTTTGAAGTAGGAAAGAGGAAAATAAGCGGCCACCCTTTGATCCTATGGATTGGTTCTGCTTTTAGCGGGGACGATGTGAAAGCATGAAGCTTTTTAGGATGGAGAAAAACAGGGAGAAATAATGAATTATTAATAAAATGGATGATAAAGGTGAATTTCTCAGCGTTTCACCCAGGTGGTACACTGAATCGGACAAAGGGACAGAAAATTCATATATATATATATATATATATATATATATATATATATATATATATATATATATATAAATATATATATATATATAAATATATATATATATATATATATATATATATATATATATAAATATACATATATATATATAAATATACATATATATATATATATATTATTGTCATAATTATAATTAATTAATTATATATATATATATAAATAATTAATTAATTAATTATAATTATGACAATAATATATATGTATATATATTCAAATGTCAGTAAAGTATGTCCCATGCGCAGTCTCCCAATGACTACTTCTTCTCACTTGGTATATAGAAAGCCAAACGCATAAATTTTCTTCTATTTTTCTTAGAGGGTTTTGAAACAAATTAGTTAATTTGGGTAGAATTTAATTAATGTTGGTCCAAGTTAGTTAAAGTTGGCCCAGATTAGTTAAGGTTTGTCCAAGTTAGTTATAGTTGGTAGAAATTAGTTAATGTTGGTCAAAGTTAGTTAAAGTTGGTCCAAGTTAGTAAAAGTTGGTCCAAGTTAGTTATAGTTGGTAGAAATTAGTTAATGTTGGTCAAAGTTAGTTAAAGTTGGTCCAAGTTAGTAAAAGTTAGTCCAAGTTAGAAAAGGTTGGTCCTAGTTAGTTATAGTTGGTAGAAATTAGTTAATGTTGGTCAAAGTTAGTTAAAGTTGGTCCAAGTTAGTCCAAGTTAGAAAAGGTTGGTCCAAGTTAGTTATAGTTGGTAGAAATTAGTTTATGTTGGTCAAGGTTAGTTAAAGTTGGTCCAAGTTAGTAAAAGTTAGTCCAAGTTAAAAAAGGTTGGTCCAAGTTAGTTAAAGTTGGTCAAAGTTAGTGAAAGTCGGTCCAAGTCGGTATAGGTTGGCCCATGTTAGTAAAGGTTGACCCGAGTTAGCTTACGTTGGCCCAAGTTAGTTAAATATTACTAGGGGACATCAACTGCAGGATATCAACCGAACGGGAATTTAGTTGATCAACCAAATTTGATTAAGTGCTGAATTGTTGACGATAGTTTTTTATAAGAAATTGGAGAATGGCCAATGCAGAGTCGCGTTAAGCCAACCTATTGCCTTGGGGTTCCTCTTGCCGGCCTGCCAAGATAATTAATAAATAGATTTTCTTTATCTAAAGGGTTGAAAGTACACAAATCCTGCCGGACTTATTTCTAAGTAATTACTTAATGAAAACATCATTTACGGCTAATTTGAATCTTAGTGTTCCGATAAACGTTCAGAATAGTTATCCAATATAGGCTATAGTGTTCAATCTCTAATCCCTGAGAGAGGGGTGTATTTCTTTTTCTTTTTTTTTTATGGCGTGCCAACCTTGTGGTCATTAACGCCAGAAGGGTGTATTTCTCTTGAAACCTTTGTGTTTCAAATGTTCTTGGTTATGGCGTGCCAACCTTGTGGTCATTAACGCCCGAGGGGTGTATTTCTCTTGAAACCTTGTGGTCATTAACGCCAGTGGGGTGTATTTCTCTTGAAACCTTGTGGTCATTAACGCCAGAGGGGTGTATTTCTCTTGAAACCTTGTGGTCATTAACGCCAGAGGGGTGTATTTCTCTTGAAACCTTGTGGTCATTAACGCCAGAGGGGTGTATTTCTCTTGAAACCTTTGTGTTTCGAATGGTCTTGGTTATGGTGGCCAGTATTTCTGAATTACCAAACACCAATCCAAGACTAACAAGTTGTTTTTATTTTGTAATCTCAATACATTTTCTTTATATGTTTAAACAAATTTCAACATTTTTCTTCCAGTGCAGAAAATTTATTCATAGCCTTCTCCTAATCAAACATATTTCATAACTTCGCACGACTTCTGATTGAAGCTTATTTGTTTTGCAAGCGAAGGATTGCTGATGTTTGATTAGATGAAGGTAAGTGAAGAAGGGCTTAGGAAAGAGGCTTGCGTTAATGAAAGCCCTGTTTTTCCCCTTGAAGGGATAACGGGTGGTGGTGTAGAGGTTTGGAGGTGGAGGTCAGGAAGATGACTTCTAGCTAAAGCTTACCTTGGTAATGTATTCATGAAGTCAGAAGGCTGGTGTCTCCAGATAACTCCCTGTGTTTATACTTCGCTGCTACAGATCCTTCATTAGCTTGCCTTTCTTTGACGAGTCAACTCCAGTTCTTGGTTGAAAAGCCTTTACCTTCTGAATCGTCAAGGCTACAGCTCCTGGATCGACATGGCTTTAGCTCCTGGATCGACATGGCTTTAGCTCCTGGATCGACATGGCTTTAGCTCCTGGATCGAGATGCCTTTACCTCCTGGATCGACATGCCTTTAGCTCCTGGATCGACATGTCTTTAGCTTCTGGATTGACATACCTTTAGCTCCTGGATCTACATGCGTTTAGCTTCTGGATCGACTTGCCTTTAGCTCCTGGACCAACATACGTTTAGCTTCTAGATCTACAAGCGTTTAGCTTCTGGATCGACTAGCCTTTAGCTCCTGGATCGACATGTCTTTAGCTTCTGGATTGTCAAGCCTTAGCTCCTCGATCAACAAGCCCTTGGCACCTCGATCAACATGCGTTTAGCCTCTCGATCGACTTGCCTTTAGCTCCTGGATCAACATGCGATTAGCTTCTCCATCTACATGCGTTTAGCTTCTGGATCGACTTGACTTTAGCTCCTGGATTAACATGCGTTTAGCTTCTGGATCTACATGCGTTTAGCTTCTGGATCGACTTGCCTTTAGCTCCTGGATCTACAAGCGTGTAGCTTCTGGATCGACTTGCCTTTAGCTCCTGGATCAACATGCGTTTAGCTTCTGGATCTACATACGTTTAGCTCCTGGATCAACATGCGTTTAGCTTCTGGATCTACATGCGTTTAGCTCCTGGATCAACATGCGTTTAGCTTCTGGATCTACATACGTTTAGCTCCTGGATCAACATGCGTTTAGCTTCTGGATCTACATGCGTTTAGCTTCTGGATCGACTTGCCTTCAGCTCCTGGATCTACATGCGTGTAGCCCCTGGATCGACTTGCCTTTAGCTCCTGGATCTACAAGCGTGTAGCTTCTGGATCGACTTGCCTTTAGCTCCTGGATCTACAAGCGTGTAGCTTCTGGATCGACTTGCCTTTAGCTCCTGGATCTACAAGCGTGTAGCTTCTGGATCGACTTGCCTTTAGCTCCTGGATCTACATGCGTTTAGCTTCTGGATTGACATGCCTTTAGCTCCTGGATTTACAAGCCTTTAGCCTCTTGATGGACAAGTCTGTTGTTCCTGGATTGGTCATAGTAATGGTGATTGTCCCAAGATAGGTTTAAAGGCAGAATCTATAAAACATTTAGAAATCAGTATGATAATAAGATCTGGCAATTCTCTCCACACTTGTAATATATTATTTCCTGACTTATCTACATGCTTCACACCTTTTTTGAACCACTTGAGGAGAAAATGTTTCGATTAAAATGGCCTACAGTCTCAACTTGTGGAACAGAACCTTCCATTACATCAAGACTAGTGTCTTGGTCTCCTCCTTAAGTTGAGGCTGTAATCCTGTGTAATTATAACTTGTTCTCATGAAGAGGTGACTTTTGGAGAATAAAAACCAATCAGGAGGTTAAAACGTTGTATGGAGACCCAGACATAATTTATTTGATTAAAGATCAAAGGATCAACTGGTTGACACACGTCGAGAGAATAACCCCTGAAAGATTGGCAAGAAAGCTCCTTTATGGAATGCCGGGTGGCAGAAGAAGGCGGGGAAAACCTCGATTGCTGTTGGCTGGACGACGTGGAGAAGGATTTAAAGGAAATGGGAATCCTTCGTTGGAGAGGTTTTGCGACAGATAGAGCTGCCTGGAATCAGCTGTTGGCTGAGGCCTTGGTCCTTCACGGACTCTAGTGCCCGTCAGTAAGTAAGACATATTTTCTATAAATGACCTTGATTTTGTGCCGATGGTGTGAAACAGACCTCGGATTCGAATGCAGCGACCCTCAAAACCATGGAAGCTCTAGTTATTTCTTGGAAAACGACTTCATACGAAATTTGACCTTCAAGTGCCCTTAAACCTGACGTGCTGGATTGAAACGGACTCCGGATTGGGATTCAGAGTGTGGAAATACATAAGAATATGTGTATGGTGTCTTTGGAAATTACCACTTTTTTGTGTGTGTCCTTTCTTATTAATTAATGACGAAATGTGTAGTCTAAAGAATGCTGATTAAGTCCCTAGAGCCCAGTCACCATGAGATCTTGAAACCCTTCCTTCCAGCTGTATCTATAAATTTATCATAGACTAGTTTCTAGTTAGAAATAGTACTTTCTATAGGTTTTTCTATCTAGCCTACTTTCTAACTACGGGTCGATTGCATTGCTACTACCAAGGAATAGCAAATAGTCAACAGATGTTCTTCTGCAGTCACAATCTTGCCTTATGTGTGCGAATTTCTGACCAGTTTGTCGACAAGTTTCTAGTTTTCGAATTTATAAACCTAATTGGTGTATTAGTTGTAATATTACATGATGGTTAAGGGTTAAAATTTGAGTTCTTACTTTTATAGCATTTTATATTAATGAAATAACAAGCCCAAATATTGTTAAATGCAATATGAGAAGGTATAAAAGGTTCATTATGAGAAGGTGGTCAGTTGGTTGGTTGGATTATGAGAAGGTGGTCAGTTGGTTGTTTGGATTATGTTTTTAGTGCAAATAATTTCTTGATTATAATTCTTGGATTTTGCTATGTGTAGTATGTTTTGGGTTTCTTATCATAATGTGCTAGTGTTACTTTTTTATTTTGTTTTTTTCCCTCAGCTCATTATTATGTATTAAATTGTTTTTCTTAAATCTACTATATATTTGTCAAATATCACTCACTCACTCACTCATCTATCAACGCGCAGCCCAAACCGCTCGACAGAAAATTTTGAAATTTTGCATGGACACTCCCTATATAACGTAGGCGCTCGCTAAGAAAGGCGATAGCTTTAACCGTTTTCGAGAAAATTGGAAAAATATATTTTGAATACCGTTTTTGGTTTGGGTACTTAGAATCATGAGATTCAGTTGAAATATTTTCTGCATGTTCTACTTTCATCAAAACTAATATGTTGAAATTTTGGTTACGTTTGGACTTAAGGAAGGGTTAGAATAAAATATTTTATTAACAGACATAAAAAGTTTTAGTAACTTTGTTTACTTTCCTTAATATCTCGAAAAAGGTTGAGAATCTTTGTAAACGGAAGAATACCATTAGAAAGCTTATTAAATGCTCTAAAAAAAAGGTTCTAATGAAAGTTTTGATTAGGCGATGTCAATCGGAGAAATAAGAGCTTAAAACTTTAAAGTAATTGATTTCGCTTATTCGAACTGTTCTTTTTGTCTGTTTTTTTCCTTGTTATTTTTTAATTGTTTATTGTTGGATAATGTATTTGAAAATAAAACAGGTTAAGAAAAATAAGAAAAACAATTTAATGTTAGAGATATGGATTTCCAAGATATATAGCTTTTCAACTGCCTAGCGTCCTTCCTAGGGAGGGTTCTTTGTCTTTGATTTTGGTACTTAGAATTATGGGATACAGTTGAAACATTTTCTGCATGTTTGAGTTTCATCAACACTAATACGTTGAAATTTTTGTTACGTTTAGAGTAAAGGAAGGGTTAGAATAAAATATTTTACCAACAGACAAAAAAAGTTTTGGTAACTTTGTATACTTTCGTTAGTATCTCGAAAACCGTTGACAATCTTGTGAAGCGGAAGATTACCATTCGGAAGCTTACTAAATGCTCTACAAAAAAGTTTCTGAAGAAAGTTTCAATTAGGCGATGTCAATCGGAGAAAAAAGTGCTTAAAGCTTTAAATTAATTGATTTCGTTTATTCCAATGGTTCTTTTTGTCTGTTTTATTTCTTGTTATTTTTTAATTAAGATTATGCAGTCCTGCGAAGATTATGCAGTCCTGCGAAGATTATGCAGTCCTGCGAGACGGACTTTTTCTACGATAATACTAATACTAAAAATAAATGCTCTCTTTAAAACCAACTAAAAATTCAAAACCCCGTAAAAATACTTAAACCTTTAAAACTTTCAAAACTTTCTTATGGAGTGTTTACGTCCTAATGGGAGTGTCCATGCAAAATTTCAAATTTTTCTGTCTAGTAGTCTAGTCTAGTTATTCGGCTTTAAACGTCATATTCAGCCAGTTTCATCCTTTCGTTTGTACATTTCCACTTCTGTACCAGGCATTCGATTCTCTCTCAAACAGAATCACTTTAGAAGCCTATAGGGCAGAAATATTTCAACATCTCTCATATGTACAAATATATATATATATATATATATATATATATATATATATATATATATATATATATATATATATGGGTCTTGTTTAGAACAGGCCCGCCAGTGATTTTATCTAGTAACACTTACTTATTTATAAATAAAAAAATATGGGTTAAAGGAACATATGATTTATTTAATAAAAACTTTTTACACATAACCAAAAACATTATCATATTTTTAATCAGTTCCTCCAAGTACATCTGGAGGCCAAAATTCTACTATGTCCTTAAGGATTTTATCAAAAACATCTTCATTTGAGTTTCTCTGCCTCCACATGTACTCACATAAATAGGAGTCTATCATAGAGCGATGTGTCCCACATTCCTTTTTGTTTCTCCTTTTGGCCTTCGCCCATAGACTCAACTCTGGGGGACTTTTTTAAAGCCTATCTAGTGGATAAAAATAGAGGAAAAACGCCGTTCGTGGTGGTAGAAAATCTTAAAGGCATTTCGCTCAGAAATCTCCGAAATATTGTCACTAATTTTACGTATCCTGTTTTATAGCCAAATAGATTTATATTCTATAATCAATAAGAAAAAACTATGGGCAACAGATGAAAATAGGGAATACTTAGAACAATTCAACACCAGTACTGTAATCTAGTTATTCATACGGCATATTCGAATTATAATAAACAAAATATTGATTCTAATTATACGTATCCTGTTTACTGACAAATACATTTGACTGCTATAAGCAAGTACAAAAATAACGAGAAGTGAAAACAAAAACTGCGGGAAACACACAAATAGATCCGTTTAAATAAACGAAACTCCATCAAACATTTCTTCAAAACATTTTTTGTGGAGAATTCAGTAAGCTTTCGAACTGTTATATTTCACTTGCCACGATTTCCTAACCCTTTTCCTAATAGATATTCATACGGCATCTGAGAATCCCAAGATTCCGCAAAAATAAAATATCGTTTCTAATTATACGTATCCTGTTTTATTGGCAAATACATTTGACTACTATAAGCAATTGAAAACACTAGGGAATATGCCAAAGAACTCGGAGTAGGAGCCTCGACAGTTTCAAGACATTTGAAGGAAATCGGCAAATCCAAAACTGACATTTCATACGGTACAGCCTGATATATTTTTAACAATGAATTGTTTTTCTTATTTTAATTAATCTGTTTTATTGTCAAATACATTATCCAACTATAAGCAATGAAAAAACAACAAAGAATAAAAACAAACAAAAAGAACCGTTCGAATAAACGAAATCAATTACTTCAAAGTTTAAGCACTTATTTCTCCGATTGACATCGCTTATTCAAAACTTTCATCAGAACCATTTTTGTAGAACATTTAGTAAGCTTTCGCATGGTAACTCTCCGTTTGCCAATATTCTCAACCTTTAATGAAAGTAGAACATGCAGAAAATGTTTCAACTGAATCCCATGATTCTAAGTACCCAAACCAAAAACGGTATTCAAAAACTATGTTTCCAATTTTCTCGAAAACGGTTAAAGCTATCGCCTTGAAAATGGTTTCATTCGTTTTCCTAGCCCAAGAAGCCTATAAAACGAGTACTCACAAGCTTATGAAGTCAAAAACGTAAGCGTTACGATTTTTTTTGCGCGAATTTCGCCCCAAACGCCATCTTCCAGTGGGCGGATTCTGCTGGTTAACGAACTTGACCTTTCAAATTGGACGACGGATTTTTGTACCAAATTTCATCACAATCGGACCATTAGGGAAGCCAGAAATGAGTGAACAGACAAATATATATATATATATATATATATATATATATATATATATATATATATATATATATATATATACAAATTTGAACCACCGTTATTTTCGGTTTCTAGGGAAATGAGCGAACAGACAATTATATATATATATATATATATATATATATATATATATATATATATATATATATATATATATATATATATATATATATATATATATATATATATATACATATATATATATATATACATATATATATATATATATATATATATATATATATATATATATATATATATACATATATATATATAAAATTTGAAACACCGTTATTTTCGGTCTCTAGGGGTTCTGAAACGCGAAATTTTCTAGTCGGCACTTTCGGATTGTTTCATTGTATCAACCTTATAAGCGGGGTTCCTCCCTATGGGGGAGGGAGGAACCGCGCTAAAAAAATCAAGAAAATTACAAACATTTTGATATTTTTTAATGCATTGAACTGTGAAATAAATATTTCTTGTTTGTAGCGGTGGCGGCTGGCCAACCCTGCTGTAGGCTGTATTTCCAGGTATAAGGGGTACGCTTGCCCTTTTATCACGGGTCATAAAACTTTTCACGAATGGTCGAACCAAAATAATATCTGTTTCTATTTACATTTTTTCAAATGATACTAGGGATAAGAATGGAACCGCGCTATGATGAAGCTCTGCCTGCGTGTCGGACTTTTTAACCTTATTTCCGGTTATTCTTTTTTACTTCCTTACATATTCATTTTAATGGCGTTATTGGATGCCCGGTGGCCGTGAGTGTTAGGACGAGAGCATTTAACACTACATGCCAAAGGATCGTGGGTTCGATTCCCACTAGGGGTGGTGGCGTTTCTTGAGAAAAAAGAAAAGGCATCAGCCCTATCCTGGCTAGAAAAGGGTGGTAACCTATAGATAACCCGTCCTAAAATTCGTAGTTAAAAATAAATGGACGTTAAAATTTAATAATAATAATGGCGTTTGTTTAACAAAAAAAAAAAAAATCGAGTTGTTCGTACATTGTTTTATTTAAATTTTAACGTCTATTATCATTAACAAAGGCTTGGCTATACGATGTTATAAGCCAATTAATATTATTCTATTCTATCCTATTCTATTCATTAACGAAGAATTTTGGGACGGGTTATCTATAGGTTACCGCCCTTTTCTAGCAAGGACTGGGCCGAGGCCTTTTTCTTTTTTCTAAAGATAAGCTACCCCTCCATAGTACCCACGATCTTTGGGACGGAGTGTTAAGTGTTTACTCACGGCCATCGGGCCTCGTGCATTGATGTCGCGTCGATTCAGTCTCTTGTACTTTACCTTGAGTTGGTTTTGTGTACAGCGATACTAGGGGCGATAAATGAAACGATACCCTGGGGTTCCCTCGCCGATTTTCAAAGAGACATTTGAAAGTTTCCTGTTTTTAAAAGTTCTTAAAGCTACTTAACCTTATCTTGAGTTGGAAATGTCTTTGTGAAAAATAAAAGGCCTGTAGAAGTTGGAATGATAGAGAGCCTCCCTTGGCGAATTCCCTCCGAAGGGTTCTTCTCCGTTTCATTAAATAAAAGACTGCTTTAATTAAAGACGGCCCATTTGACAGAGGTCAGCTTATCTTTATCCTAACCTTTCCTCTGTTGAAACCTCCCTTCCAGGGCTGCCAACCGACTCGCTCTTTTCAATTAACTCCCCGCTACTTCTCCTAAGGGCCTCCAGATAGCGACACTCGTCTTTAGATTAGGCCCGTTGCCATGGTTACCCATCCCCTCAGGCTCTCAAGACAAAAAACACACCCCGTTAACCCATATTTTTTCTGACGCCATCTTATTTAATTGAATGTTGACTGCTGGAAGAAAATGTCCTCCCTGTTAGATTGGCCTTTTCTCGGTGATTGCAGTGCAGCCATTAAAATAATGAACCCTGTATAATAGCAACCCCCCTCCCCCTGTTTCTAGGGTTATGTGTGTATTTAGGGCTCTGCAGGGAAAGCAAGTCTGGTTTTACTCCTATCTACGGCCTCTTCAGGGCTATTAAAATCCTTTATCTACCTTTATTTCTCCGTTTATTCACAGCGCTTTTTCACTGCAGAGATTTTTATGCAAATTCTCAAATATGCTCCTTGTTTCCAGCCTTTATTATTTCCTACTAGAATTTAATCAACACATTCGAATATTCAAGGGCCGTTTTCTCTTCATGTGCCCGTCCCACCAAAATGAATGCATGGACATTCATCCAATCTGAGACTTTTATATTTCGGTTGAGTTTGGAGTTAAGGGAGTATTAAAAAGTCCGACTCGCAGGAACTGCATCATCTTAGCGCGGTTCCGTTCATGTCCCTAGTGTCATTTGATAAGCTTAGAAA
Source organism: Gonocerus acuteangulatus (assembly GCA_946811695.1). NCBI lineage: Eukaryota > Metazoa > Arthropoda > Insecta > Hemiptera > Coreidae > Gonocerus > Gonocerus acuteangulatus. Next base: position 92,841,732 of record OX328127.1, on the reverse strand, counting down.
AGAAATAAAGTTATTTTTTTATATATCTCGTGAAAATTGTCAAAATCCTCTCGAACATCTCGAATAAAAGTGATATTAAGGCGGAAATTACACAATCCGGCTCTCATTCTAAAGCAAAGCTCTATAAATCAATACAAAATATGCCTAATAAAGCCTTTCTAGTGGATACAGAAGCATGGGCGTATAAGAGGGGGGGGCTGAGGGGGCTGCAGCCCCTCCCGAAATTTTAAATTGATGATAAAAACTTGTCGTAAAACCCTTAAAAATAAATTAAATAAGATCACTTAATTCATAAAACATATTTTATTTTACGTTTAATAGCATTTTAGTTGCCTAAAACTATTCCAAGCTCTAAATATTCAGTATTCCATACCCTGGAAATGGTCTCAGCCCCCCCCCCGAAATTTTCCCAGCCCAACCCGAAATTGTTTTCTATATACGCCCATGTACAGAAGGCTCAAGAAGAAGTACAAGAAAGATTGAGTAGAATACCCTGCCTAATAAAGCCTATATAGAATAATATGCCGAATAAAGCCTATCTAGTAGATACAGAAGGACAAATAACAAGTCTTGACGAATAACGAGTCAATATATAGAATAATATACCTAATTAAGTCTATGGAGTAGATACAAATGGACCAAAAACAAGTCTTGATGATTCTTGTTTTTTTTTCTACTTAAATACTTTTTATCAATGTTTAGTATATAACCTGTGTCTATTGATTGCTAATTGATGAATCGGGTTACAACTAAGTAGTCTTTATGAATATTTAGTATATAACCTATGTTTGGATTTGTGTTTTTGGGGTGCTCTCCACCTAGGCTTTGTATTTGTGTCGGCAGATACCTGGGGTATATTTACAGCTCTTGAGGATTAACTCTTAGCAGGTAAATATCCTGCGGACCTTATGTTTGTACGGGCATTGAACCGCCATATTCGCTCATAGTATCTAACCGTTGTGAAGTTTATTTTTTAGATTTAGGACTTAATATACATATGTAGACTAAATCATAGCAAGAAGTCAACCTCCGTCGTCGGTTCTTAACCATGTAGACTCGCTAATGTTATCCAATCTTAGATCCATCGTATTTAAAATCCACAGCAAAAACACGGCATTTCATCAGAATCCCCTGCTAAATAAAACATATATAGAATAATATGCCAAATAAAGCCTATCTAGTGGATAAAAATAGAGGAAAAACGCCGTTCGTGGTGGTAGAAAATCTTAAAGGCATTTCGCTCAGAAATATTGTTACTAATTTTACGTATCCTGTTTTATAGCCAAATAGATTTATATTCTATAATCAATAAGAAAAAACTACTAACAATAAAAAACTATGGGCAACAGATGAAAATAGGGAATACTTAGAACAATTCAACACCAGTACTGTAATCTAGATATTCATACGGCATCTTCGAATTCTAACAAACAAAATATTGCTTCTAATTATACGTATCCTGTTTACTGACAAATACATTTGACTGCTATAAGCAAGTACAAAAATAACGAGAAGTGAAAACAAAAACTGCGGGAAACGCACAAATAGATCCGTTTAAATAAACGAAACTCCATCAAACATTTCTTCAAAACATTTTTTGTGGAGAATTCAGTAAGCTTTCGAACTGTTACATTTCACTTGCCACGATTTCCTAACCCTTTTCCTAATAGATATTCATACGGCATCTGAGAATCCCAAGATTCCGCAAAAATAAAATATCGTTTCTAATTATACGTATCCTGTTTTATTGGCAAATACATTTGACTACTATAAGCAATTGAAAACACTAGGGAATATGCCAAAGAACTCGGAGTAGGAGCCTCGACAGTTTCAAGACATTTGAAGGAAATCGGCAAATCCAAAACTGACATTTCATACGGTACAGGCTGATATATTTTTAACAATGAATTGTTTTTCTTATTTTAATTAATCTGTTTTATTGCCAAATACATTATCCAACTATAAGCAATGAAAAAACAACAACGAATAAAAACAAACAAAAAGAACCGTTCGAATAAACGAAATCAATTACTTCAAAGTTTAAGCACTTATTTCTCTCCGATTGACATCGCCTAATCAAAACTTTCATCAGAACCATTTTTGTAGAACATTTAGTAAGCTTTCGCATGATAACTCTCCGTTTGCCAATATTCTCAACCTTTAATGAAAGTAGAACATGCAGAAAATGTTTCAACTGAATCCCATGATTCTAAGTACCCAAACCAAAAACGGTATTCAAAAACTATTTTTCCAATTTTCTCGAAAACGGTTAAAGCTATCGCCTTGAAAATGGTTTCATTCGTTTTCCTAGCCCAAGAAGCCTATAAAACGAGTACTTACAAGCTTATGAAGTCAAAAACGTAAGCGTTACGATTTTTTTTGCGCGAATTTCGCCCCAAACGCCATCTTCCAGTGGGCGGATCCTGCTGGTTAACGAACTTGACCTTTCAAATTGGACGACGGATTTTTGTACCAAATTTCATCACAATCGGACCATTAGGGAAGCCAGAAATGAGCGAACAGACAAATATATATATATATATATATATATATATATATATATATATATATATATATATATATATATATATATATATATATATAAATAAATATATACATATATATATATATAAATATATACAAATATATAGAGTATGTAGAGTGTCTATACATACAAATGTATAGAGTCTAGCAGGGGCGTATATAGGAAATCATTTCGGGGAGGTATGGAATACTAACAATCTAAAACTTGAAATAGTTTGCGAACTAAAACGCTATTACACCCAAAAAAAAGTCCGACACGCAGGAACTGGGTCATCTTAGCGCGGTTCCAGTTCATTTTTTTTTTTTTTTTACGGCTCATCTACATCTAGGTCATTAGCGCCGACATCCAGGGTTTATATATTATATATATATATATATATATATATATATATATATATATACACAAATTTTAACCACCGTTATTTTCGGTCTCTAGGGGTTCTGAAACGCGAAATTTTCTAGTCGGCAGTTCCGGATTGTTTCATTGTATCAACCTTATAAGCGGGGTTCCTCCCTATGGGGGAGGGAGGAACCGCGCTAAAAGAATTATTTTTTCTGAACTAAGCGATCTAAATTAATTTATTTTAAGGGCTTTATGACAACTTTTAACCGATGAAATCAAAATTGTATGGGCTGACCCTCTGATCCTCCCTTCTTATAAACGCCCATGCCGAACAGAAGTCGAAAGAAAGTGTATAACATCCTCTCTCCTTAGACCCTATTTCGGCTTGCTACCTATATATATATATATATATATATATATATATATATATATATATATATATATATATATATATATATGTATATCCCCTGTCTCCAGCTGATCCCCTTGTATGATGTAAGGCTAGGATGAGCTGGAATCCCGTTACAATCACACATCACTTCAAGGTCAGATACCTGTTGACGGCGAGGCCGATGCTCCTCCTTCAGGTACCGTTCAGCATTCAGGGATAACGTCTGGAAGATATCTTCGTCTTTCTCCCGATTCCCGCCAGCTAAACCAGGACTCCCATTCCAAAACACATATTTATAATTTTTTCTGGTATATTTTGCACAATGATGAATAATTTTGAGACATATTTTATTTCTATCTCAAGACGGTATAAGACAGACAGATATTAAACATTCCATTGATAATGAAACAAATCATCTCTGAATGTATATTGAGAGAAAACCATCACACGACCCTTGTGGCATGCCTCAAGCTTTGATTATAGAATGTCTCAAGCCTTGATTGTGGCATGCTTCGAGTCCTGATTATAGAATGCCTCGTACCTCAAGCCTAAATTGTGGCATGCCTCGAGGCTTGATTGTGGTATGCGTGAAGCCTTGATTGTGGTATGCCTCGAACCTCGATTCTGGTATACCTCGAGAGTTGAATATGGCATGTCTAGATTCTGACTGTAATATGCTTAGAGTCTTCATCATAGAATGCCTCGAGCCTTGATAATAAAATGCCTCGAACCTTGATTTTGGTATGCCTCGAACCTTGATTTTGGTATGCCTCGAACCTTGATTTTGATATGCTTCGAGTCTTGATTATAGAATGCCTAGAGCTTTAAATGTTGTATGCTTCGAGTCTTGATTATAGAATGCCTAGAGCTTTAAATGTTGTATGCTTCGAGTCTTGATTATAGAATGCCTAGAGCTTTAAATGTTGTATGCTTCGAGTCTTGATTATAGAATGCCTAGAGCTTTAAATGTTGTATGCTTCGAGTCTTGATTATAGAATGCCTAGAGCTTTAAATGTTGTATGCTTCGAGTCTTGATTATAGAATGCCTAGAGCTTTAAATGTTGTATGCTTCGAGTCTTGATTATAGAATGCCTAGAGCTTTAAATGTTGTATGCTTCGAGTCTTGATTATAGAATGCCTAGAGCTTTAAATGTTGTATGCTTCGAGTCTTGATTATAGAATGCCTAGAGCTTTAAATGTTGTATGCTTCGAGTCTTGATTATAGAATGCCTAGAGCTTTAAATGTTGTATGCTTCGAGTCTTGATTATAGAATGCCTAGAGCTTTAAATGTTGTATGCTTCGAGTCTTGATTATAGAATGCCTAGAGCTTTAAATGTTGTATGCTTCGAGTCTTGATTATAGAATGCCTAGAGCTTTAAATGTTGTATGCTTCGAGTCTTGATTATAGAATGCCTAGAGCTTTAAATGTTGTATGCTTCGAGTCTTGATTATAGAATGCCTAGAGCTTTAAATGTTGTATGCTTCGAGTCTTGATTATAGAATGCCTAGAGCTTTAAATGTTGTATGCTTTCGAGTCTTGATTATAGAATGCCTAGAGCTTTAAATGTTGTATGCTTCGAGTCTTGATTATAGAATGCCTAGAGCTTTAAATGTTGTATGCTTCGAGTCTTGATTATAGAATGCCTAGAGCTTTAAATGTTGTATGCTTCGAGTCTTGATTATAGAATACTTCGTGTCTCAAGCCATGATTGCGGTATGTCTCGAGGCTTATTTATGATACGCCTTCAGACTTGTTTGTGGTATGCCTGGAGCCTTGATTGTGGCGACCCTCGAGCCTCGATTATGGCATGACTCGAGTCTTGATTTTGCTAAGCCTCGCGCCCTGATAGGGGTACGCCTCAAGCCTTGATTGGGGTATGCCTCGATCCTTGATTGTGCGATGCCTCGAGCCATGATAGGGGTATGCTTCGAATCTTCATTGTAGCCTTGATTGTGGTATGCCTAGAGCGTTGATTGTGGCAAATCTCGAGCCTCTATTATGGTATGCCTCGACATGGGTGTATAAAATGGGAGACTGAGGGGGCTGCAGCCCCCCACCCCCGAAATTTTGAGTTGATCGGCAAAAATGTGCCATAAACCCTTAAACATAAATTAAATAAGATCACTATGTTCATAAAAAGTATTTTATTTTGGATGTAATAGCGTTTTAGTTGTTTAAAACTATTCAAAGTTCTAAATAATTAGTATTCCATACACCGGAAATGGTCTTAGCCCCCCCCCCGAAATTTTCCCAGCCCCTCCCGAAATTATTTTATTATTATATTATGGTATGCTTCAAGCCTTGATTATGGTATGCCTCACGCCTCAATTGTGGTATGCCTCGAACCTTGATTGTGGTATGCCTCGGGACTTGATTACATCAAATTTTATGCCTGTCATCAGATTTTAAATTTGAAATATTGACTTTTTAAACTCCTTTTTTTTTTTAATATTCACGATAATAGCAATGCGTTCTTATTATTATAAACATTTCCATCCCTGGTATACCTAGAATTTAATTAAAAAAATGAAATCCCCTTTTTGAGAAAGGGTCGATGGATATGATAAATGCTCAGGAGAGGGTAGTGACAACCCTTAACACACTCAGCCACGTGGTCCTCAACTGTCATAAACAGCAGTGTTACCACCCTATTCATCAATATTCCACTGACACGGCCCTCGACGCCACAATGGGCCACGTGAGACTCCGCTCCTCCCTCACAGCCGATCCTGTTCTAAATTAATTCTGTCAAGCGGTTTTACGCCCCCCCTCCCGCCGCTCCTAGTTTCAGTAGCCCCCCTTTCTATTTAATTAAAAATTTATTGGATCCCTCGCACTTCCTCTCCCTTACTTGTTAACTACATTTCCGAGGAATACCTTTATTCTGAATAGAACTTCCTTTCATTTAATGCCCTAGGTGTTATTTACATTTTAAGAGGTTGGAGTAGTATGAATGGTATCTCTTATATATATATATATATATATATATATATATATATATATATATATATATATATATATATATATATGTTTGCGACTCACGGACTTCTTCATTATGTTAAGATAGGACAGACCTACATGTACATACTGCAACACTCACTTATCAATAAAGCACATATTGAGAGACTCAGGACAATATTTAAATTACCCTAAAGTTTGACCGACTTACTGTACTGACTGGATGGTAGCCAGTACATTGATTATGAAATACCTAATACATACACATTTATACAAGAATGTTTAAACAAAAAAAAAATACCTCAGCAATTTAGTGGAATTGATTCTACAAAAAGATACTCACTTTTTGTTGGGTTAATGGAACAAAACATACAGTACATTCGACACTAACACAGAAGAATCGGTGACAGTTTTTAATGACAAAAACAGATATTTATTGAATGTAACCAGAGAGTATTAAATAACAAAGAGATAAAGTGAAAAAGATAAAATTAAAAAAAACTTCTTTATATGGAGAATCCTAATTCTAAGATTAGTAAACTCGGACGTAGTAATACTTGGGCTAGGGGGTGTTATCTTTTGCTCATCTGGGCTGGTATGTTCTAGCCGGAATATAGTTGTTAACTGGGCCTACCAAAATGAAAAATATTGGGAAGTTAATTGTTAATGTTAAGAACAGTATTCAGAACTTGGCTTTAATAAAAACCACATTATTCTATTATAAAAGCATTTGATGTCAATACAATGCTTTATTGACTGCTTCTAGTTATAATTTTTCTGTAGCTGCAAAAGCACTAATAATAAAGGAAGAGAGTATGATACCAGTTATTGTTTGACTACTTCTTTACGGCGGTATTCCTGTTCGATTCTGCCATGCTGGTGATTAAAGACATTTCATATCTTTAGTTATTGTTAGTCTGGTATGCATTGTATCATGTTTGCTCTTGGAACAGCTGAGATGTGTCTGTTTGTTGACTACTTCTTTACGGCGGTATTCCTGTTCGATTCTGCCATACTGGTGATTAAAGACATTTCATATCTTTAGTTATTGTTAGTCTGGTATGCATTGTATCATGTTTGCTCTTGGAACAGCTGAGATGTGTCTGTTTGTTGACTACTTCTTTACGGCGGTATTCCTGTTCGATTCTGCCATGCTGTTGATTAAAGACATTTCATATCTTAAGTTCTTGTTAGTCTGGTATGCATTGTATCATGTTTACTCTTGGAACAGCTGAGATGTGTCTGTTTGTTTTTGTGCTGTATGTCTGCATTGTGTCAACCTGTCAACTAAATAAGAACCAAATAATCTAATTTGAATTAATTTTAAGAGACTTATACTTATGATACTTATACATGTCTATAATTGTCATAATATTTACATACATATCAATAACTGTTTACAGCCCTGAAGATGGTTTGTAATTAAAGCCAACTAAAAATATGTTTGTCAAAAAAATATAACTCATTTTTTTTATTGAGCAAAGTTTTATTTAACACATTACCGAATCCCGTTCATATACTCCTTCTTAATTTGAATTCATATTAGCAATGTCTGGGGTCATTATTGGCCTGACTGTCGCGGAGTAGATGCTGGGGAATATTCTAGAAAAATCTAAGGGCTCATTGAAAAATAAAGATTTCTATTTAACCACGAATGTTTCAAAAGGGTATATAGACCACCACTTATGTACACAATAGTTCACGAAGAGACATTTGCCCTGTATTGAATAAGAGGATTGAAAATCGTTGGAAATCTGAACGAAAAGGCAGCTTTAAAGCCATTCATTTTCTTCCCCAAGAAAGAACTTGGTAGATTCCGAAGTAAAATTGTAAATCTTTAAAGGAAATGAGATTTGGGAGAGCGATACAGCCCCTGTATCCATTAAGGGTAGAAGGAGGAGAGGAGAGAGCTGAGCATATCAGCTGATTCAATTACTTGCAGTGAAATACCTCTTTGGATATTTAGAAGTGTCGCAGCCTGGTGGCGAAAGATGGAACCAGTCGAAAGGGGACTTCTCCCAATACCCCCCTCCTATCTTCAGCTAATCCCTTCCTCTCTCCCTATTTATATCTCTCCCTTTCATTCTACGGCCCTCTCTATCTCTAAGTTTTATTCCCAGACTTTCCTACCTCCATGCAGCCTTCTTGTATCTTTATTTTCTGGGAGTCTCTTGTCCTTATTCCCGGATCTTATCTAACAGCAGTAATGTAGCTATTGATAGTAGCAGAGCTGGTAACGCACGTTTTATGAAGTGTTTTATGCTCCTTGAAATTTTGCTATAATGTACCTCTTGGGTAGATAAGAAGGTAAATATCTGTCGGCTAGACTTACCGTGGAACACCAGGTACTGCGAATGAGGGAAAGGTGCAAAACAATATTTCCCAAAAATAGTGTTTTATTGAAAAGCCAACTGTCTTTAAGATGAATTTCCTTTAAATTAATGCAATTTTACAATGAATAATCAATAAGGCAGACACTTTTAAGGGGGTTAAAATGAAAATAACAATAATCTAAAGTACCTTGTATTTTTTTTAAATATTAAATAAATTGCTTTATTCATGATGAGATTTTGACAGCGTCTTCAATAAACAAAATTGAAATTAATTACAAAAGGATAGATACTTTTTGTGGAATTCAATTATCAGCAAACATGAAAATAAATAGACTGCAATACACTGCGTAAGAGTGTATGAGAACACCGTGCAGTTGTGGTTGTTCTCTGCACTCTCATTGGTTCTTGCTCAAATGATCTTGTACAGCTGTCCCGGTTTAAATTGAAGCTTGAATAAAACACTCATTTAATATTAGAAATATAACAAATTACTTGTTTTTTTTTACATGTTATCCTATTAAAGTGTCTGCCTTATTTGTTATTCAGTGTAAAATTGTCTTAATTTTACATTAAAGATAGTTGGCTTCTGAATAAAACTCTATTTTGGGCCAATATTATTTTGCATCTTTCCCCTATGCGCAGTACCTGGTGTTCCACGGTAAGTCTAGCCAACACATGCTTACCGTCTTATCTACCCAAGAGTCTCATTATAGCAAAATTTCAGGGTGCATAAAACACTTCATTAAACTTGCGTTACCAGCTCTCCAACTATGAACTCACCTGTACTTAAGAAATTATTCCACTTACTTACTTACTTACTGCTAGGGTCCATGAAGGACCATGGCCTCTGCTAGCAGCTTCTTCCATTTTCCCCGGTCGGCTGCAAAACTTACAAAACTAACCGGCGGTATTTAGCAGTGCGATACCTCGGTAGTTATTGCACACTCTCCGATTCCCCTTCTTAAAGATGGGGCAAGGGAGAGCTTCTTCCTAATTCTTTGGCATTTTCTCTTCGTAACGTGAAATTTTCTAGTCGGCTCTTCGGGATTGCATCTTAAGGTCAACCGTATAAGCGGCTTTCCTCTCTATATAGGGAGCGAGAAATCGCGCTAAAAACCTGTTATATCAATGACTAAATAATGATCTAATAAGCCTAGAAATACCTTTGAATGGTTGTAACTGACAGTTACAGACACAACACTGGAAAACTCCTTTCCCAGGAACCAAATATCGTATTTAATCAGATATTCAACAAATTACAAACTGTTTGAAAATCTAATTATATATAGACAGATTATACTCTGCATACTTTAATTCGTGCTTCAAATCTGAAATACATTTCGCTCGCCCACGAAACTTCGAGTATCGTTTTCGCAGGCTGAGCTGGGAATTTAATCCTGATGATATTTAGTTTGAATGAACATACTTCACTTTCCAACATTGTTATATATAAAATGTTTATCTGAAAGCCATGTTACAAATATAAAAACTTAGAGCCTCAACTTGAGGAGGAGAACCTTCCACTAATAGGGCCTCGTCCTGGTCATGGTCTGAAAGACAATATGGTGGGAAACAGTCAGCTGATCGATAATTGTCGATCAGCTGACTGTGATTGTAATCGATATGTCACATGTTTAAAATTAATCTCCATTAATCTTAAAACATGTGTTTTGCTAGTCAAGAAAATAAGTATGCGATTCTTTCACTAAGCGTTGTGCTATTTATTCATCGCTGTGATATCTATCCGACGATGAAGCTTATCATCCTGAGAAGTGTATTTGTTCTTCCAGTAGTGATGTTTGCCTTGTGAAGTTGGCTTTGTTTGTTGAATGTTAAGAAAACATCAACATTCATAAGATAACTCTGATAAGGTTGAACGTATGAAGTTTCAAACTTTCATTACATTTCTGTTTTAGTTTATTCATTCCTTACTCCATATTACATTTATTGTAGATTGTTATGTTATGAGCTACTTGTGTAAACTAAGCGAATTCCTCACTAAAGCTAATTGAGAAAGATTGTAATTAATATAATGGGTCAAAAAAAAAAGAAAAAAAAAAAAAAAAAAAAAAAAAGAGGGAGCGTCTTACTACTGTTTTGCTGGTAATAAAGGAGAATATTAAGAGTTGCCTAGATGAGAAACGGGAAGGATGGTAAGATGCAGAATCCAGAGGTTTTGACAGGTTTGACAGTTAGAAAACGGAGTCTGGGCTACTCTCTACTCAAGTGCGCCTGCTCAAAGGTTGAGAATCCACTTAGTTGCTAGAAAAGTAATATAAGAAACACTACAAAATGAAATATACTGCCCAAAACTGCAAATGTCTGCTAATAGAATACTACTTTTTTAATATATTCTCTGTTTTCAAAAGTAACTTTATTCATTACAGTGTTTAAATCTAGCTTGTTATAAATTGGTCCGATATAATTCTTGTTGGAAATTAAATTCTATTAATGAATGCGTACTGTATATTACTAAACGGAGTTACATCTTAGGATTGTTGTTATTGCATTTCTAGTCCAAGTGCGAGGGGTTGTATTCCACCCCCCCCCCTTCGATGATCGGTACGAGACGATCTCCCCCCACCCCCGATTTCTACCCCTCCCCCTTCGAAAAGCCCATAACAACATCCTTAACGACATTCTAACGACTTATACATATTTACAACCGTCCTTGATTTATATTATGGCTCAAGTATCGGTTCTCTTATCGTCATCTTAAATTTAATTTTCTAATACATACCAATCTCCAAAATTGTCAATAATTGTAGACATTTTCAAAAATTGTAGCCATAAATACACTTGGTTTTATTAAAGTTCGATGAAGATATATATCTGAATGCGAAATTACATTTCTTGTGTTTGACGAATGCTAGAATGCCAAAGCCTGATTCCTGCACGGAGATACAGACTTGAGATTGTGGTTTTATGAATTTGTGAGATGTGATATTAATGTTAAGGCTTTCTGTAACTAAATTCCTTCCACCCCACCCTCCTTGCTGTTGCTGCTTGAAGATCGAAGTGATGTTTTTCTGTTCATCAGTGGGTATAGTTTTGAGAGTTTGGAGTGTGCCTATCGAGTAATTTTATGTTAATGTGTTATTCAAGAAAAGAAGTATGCGATTCTTTCATGAAGCGTTGTGCTCTTTGTTCATCGCTGTGATATCTATTCGACGATGAAGCATATCATCCTGAGAAGTGTATTTGTTCTTCAACTGGTGATGTTTGCCTTGTGAAGTTGGCGTTGTTTGTTGAATGTTAGGAAAACATCAACATTCATAAGATAACTCTGATAAGGTTGAACGTATGATATATATCTGAATGCGAAACTACATTTCTTGTGTTTGACGGATGCTAGAATGCCAAAGCCTGATTCCTGCACGGAAATACAGACTTTAGATTGTGGCTTTAAGAATTTGTGAGATGTGAGATTAATGTTGAGACATGTCGTATCTAAATTCCTGCTACACTCCTCCCACCTTGCTGTTGCTGCTTGATGTCTCAGTCTAACAGCGTTACTATGCGTGTAACAGCTGGTGATAATGTTATCACAGGTCTGCACGACACCATAAGGGAAGGTTGCATTGCGGTTTTCATGACACCTTATATCGAACCAACAGTTTGTCAGGGTATATTTATGCCTTGTGGACACGGCATTGCACCGTTTTTACTGCACCTAGGCTGCAATTATTTCTTGGCAATTTTCGTTGAGTAGTGCATTTAATGTCAGGGAATGCTTTTTTAGCGCGGTTCCTCCCTCCCCCCATAGAGAGGAACCCCGCTTATAAGGTTGATTTAATGGCGCAATCCAGAAATGCCGACTACAAAATTTCATGTTTCAGAACCCATTGATCACGAAAATAACATTAGTTCAAATTTGTATATATATATTATATCACAGGCTCAAACATAATCCGTATTCTATGCCATTTAATACATTAATAATTTGTCTTAATTAAAAGGTGGAATTTGTTAACTAGGATCATCCACCTACCAGAACACGTCGTTTTGGTTGAAGTTTCGCCCAATATTCACCATTGAGATTCACCAATAATTGAGGATTCTTCTAGGGTTGATTTCTTTAACCAATTGTTTCTAAATTCATATAATATTGGTCATTTTTTCTTAAGAAGTGAAAAACGGTTTCATTTTCATTACCATTGCATCGACTGCATTTATATATTTTAGTAGAGTCTTATGGCTTGTAGTTTAAATGCAGAACTTCTACTCGTGCCTTAAGGATTAATCTCATAAAATGTAATTTATTGGTATCCTTAATTTTTTTTTTTTTTTTTTTTTTTTTTTTTTTTTTTTTTTTTTTTTTTTTTTTTTTTTTTTTTACGGCGCATCGACAATTCGTGGCCATTAGCGCCGACGTCCAGGGTGGAGCCAGGAATTTTCTCAGCGAGCCCTGAGATGAGAAAATCTTCTGGCGCCGGTGGGGATCGAACCCACCATCTCCCGCTTATGAATCTAGCGCGCTAGCCACTAGACCACGAGAGACCCCTGGTATCCTTAATGTAATTATTTTCAACTATACTAACATCTTTGTAAAATATACCAATTTAAAGTGGACCACTCATCAAAATCTAGAGAACACTCTTTTCTAACCGTACTTTTGGGTAAGTTTTATTTCTTGGAGTTGTAGTTCTTCTTTCTTACTTCTCCGTTTCTCTCCGCTATTCAACATTGGAGTGAAAGATGGAGAATAAAAATCAACCCGGAAAAATGTAAACAGGTAACATTCACACTAAACCGGAGATCATGTCCTACAGTCTACCTCAAAAACAGTCCACTACCAACATCCAGCGAGGTTCGATATCTAGGATTATACCTTGACAGCCGACTGACATGGAACCCTCACACGAGACTGAAAAGACAAGAACTGAACAGAAGATACGGACTACTTAGACGACTCCTTGGACCCTCATCTAAATTATCAATACAGAACAAACTAACGATATACAAAACAATCATTCGACCAATATGGACATACGGACTTGAACTCTGGGGATCTGCAAAAGCATCCAACATCAACAGAATACAGGCATTCCAGTCAAAAGTCCTCCGTAAAATTGTAAATGCCCCTTTCTATGTATCCAACAAAACCCTTCACAATGACCTCAACATCCCATTTGTCCTTGACCTCGCTAAAACCCGTTTCTAAACGTTCCACTCCAAATTGTCTCACCATCCTAATCCTGAAGGTCTATCCTTATCTTCCCAATCCCATCCAGACAATCCTCCCAGGCGGCTTAAGAGACAGTGGTCCCGAGACAATTTACTTGCCTGATCTTTTCATGATCAATAAAATATTTATTGAGACACCTCTGGAAGTGCGAACAATGGTTGGCTTCTTCCAAATTTTGTATATTTTTAATTTTATTTTACTTTTGCCAGTTTGGTCAATTTTACATAAAATATCTGGATCAACATACTTGATCATTGCACACCTGCACAGATTTGAAGTAAATAAATAAATAAAATAATAAACTTATCCGTTGGTAATGGCATTTGTTTAACCAAAAAAAAAAAAAATACACAAAAAAAATTAAGAACAATTATTTTTTAAATAAAGCAACTTTACATTTTTACAAATTTTAGATATTTCTTTTTTTTATTTCAATTAAACCCTCTTAAGTAAGGATTTGGACCATCTCTAGTTTGCATTAATGTTTCATGTTCAGTGGTTCATATTCTCTTTTATGTTCAATCTGTAATGTTAAAGTAAAGAAGCCTATTCTTAAATTAAGGCGTCTTAATGTTGTCCCAAACATGTTCAATTATATTCATGTCTGGTGAACAAACAGGCCTGCTCATGTACGTTATTTGCTAAGTAACGTAGAACCATCCTTGCCCTATGAGCATTTGTCGAGCATTTTCATAAACATGAATAAAGTTCTCACCCATTTCTTGGGATAAATGGACGATTACAGGCCTCATAACGTTGTTCAAGTAAGTTTTCGCTGTTACATGTTCATTTCTAAGCAATGGAAGCACAGTTTTTCGATTAAATATTATCTCTCCATTATTATGCTTCTTCCAAAGAGCATCCTGGTTCATACCGTGGCTAAATCCCTGATTTTGCTCTCGATAAATTCTGAAAAGACGATCTTGAGGACGGAGAACAAATTTCGATTCAATCAATATCAGTCAAGTAAATGCAAAATATCTGAATTTGAGTGGTCCAATTCAATTTCTGAGCAGTTTAGTTTGAACTTTGATTCATTCCGTTAGTTTAGGCAGAATGTCTATAAAACCAAATAAAAATTAAAAAGTTCGCCAATTTATTAAAATTGCTCGACATGCTCTGAATTTTTTGATACCTCAGAAACCTAAAAATTAATAAAATCTAATATAACCTAGGCTACAAGGGCCACGTCGTAACAGGGGATCCTTTAAATTGTGTCAATCTCTCTAGAGTCCTAAATCCCTATATAATCATAAGAAAAGGCTGAGCTTAGACGTGGAAATCCTATCCTGAGCCCCGTTAGAAGTACCACCAATCCATTTAGTAAAAGTAAATGCTGAGAGTGTTTTGCGGAATTGCACCCCCTCCCCCCTATTGGTCCATCCAGGGATTGGGCTGGGCAGTGTGACAAATTGCAGTGGCTACTTAAGATTTCCCGAGGGTGCAGTCAAACCACTCTCCCACCCCAGGACCTCAAACCTCTTATTCCACTTGCCTCTATGTAACACTTCAAGAAATGCTGCACCTTTGCAAGTGTTTATTGATAACCTTATTACAATCTGAAAAGTATAAATATTTCTTGAAATTAACAATCTTTACTGAATACAACATTAAAATAGTTCTCATTGATTAGGATGACTCTGCTTTCCGAGAAGAGGATGAAAACCATCATAACACTCGCTATTATATACCGTAAATTGGTGTCACATTAGCACAGTATGGTGAAATTTCTACAATCCTATACTCCTACGATATTTTCATTCAACTCATACCAAAGGGTCGAACTTTGCCCAAAGAGAGCGAACACACAAATATATATCTATATATTTATCTGTTCGCTCTCACACAAATATAAATGCAGAATAGGTTTGTACCAATTTTTACCACATTGTACTAATATGTCCCCATCATGCGGTAAAAATAAGTAATAAAGTTGAAGGCTTTATTTCGAGACAATTCGAATCTGAGGAACAATGTTTATGAAACTTAAAGGTCTAAGAAACCCTATTGGCTAATTACTTCCTAGGCGACTTGTAGGACCATCAGGGATTGTATTTGAGGACAGCAAACTACTAAAAGGATTCGGATGAGCAGAGAGTTTGGTGTGAAATGTTAGGAATCGGGATTTGGCTAGTTCTTGTACGGTTGGGATTTGACTAGTTCTTGTACGGTTGGGATTTGGCTAGTTCTTGTACGGTTGGGATTTGTAGCTCTCGATGGATAGTAGAATTTGAAACAAAACGTTTTAAAAATTTTAGTTGGAAAATTTGTAATATATTTATATTTGATGGTTTCACTGATTATATCAATTCAATACCTTGGTCCAGATTGTTTGTATGAAGATCTTGTTTTGGTTAGTTTGGAATCTACAGTTTTGATTTGGACATAAGTCTTCGTCGAAGAAGTGAGTTTTTTGAATTGTTGTCTGTTTTGTTGGATATATGCTGTCCAAGAATAATGACAGATATGTCTGTCAACGGGGTGAAAACGTGAGGGCACACTCTTCGTCTTAGAGTAAACCAACACTCTGGTACACCATTAATTCAGCAAAGTTTTCAAAGTGTGTAATAGTTTTAAATTGCATAGGTTGTTCTTCCCGATCGGCATCACCATTACCTTTGCAAGAACCGTACACAAACGGTTTCCTTTATGGCGTAACGAATATAGACTATCACCTGATTCCCACTCCTGCATCATGTCCAATAGTTCCTAGTTTTCTTATATATATATATATATATATATATATATATATATATATATATATATATATATATATATATGTTTGCTGTTATTTTTCGTCGCTGGGATAGTATTTTTAGATGGAACGGCATTTTTCTCCAGCGGTGGTACTCCTCCTCACTTCTTCCCGGAATATTTCGATGGATTCATCTCCATCTTCTTCAGCCAGGTACTTGTTTCTTCCTCGGTGGTAGCCAAGGGAATAAATTCCTTGGCTACCACCGAGGAAGAAACAAGTACCTGGCTGAAGATGATGGAGATGAATCCATCGAAATATTCCGGGAAGAAGTGAGGAGGAGTACCACCGCTGGAGAAAAATGCCGTTCCATCTAAAAAAATATATATATATATATATATATATATATATATATATATATATATATATATTAATATTTGTCCAGAAGTTTTATTTTATTTTTAATTTTTGTTATTCTTTATTTTTACCTTAGACTTTTTTTGTGTGCTTTATTATCTATTTTTTTTAAGTATTATCTATTTTTTTTGTATTTGTTTCCATTACCCGTCATATAAAGTTTCCTCAATTCTCGTCCCTCTCTCCACCCTCGCTCTTATACTCCATATATATATATATCTTATACTCCACATTCGTTCCCTGTTATATGTTGAATATGTTGAGACAGATTATAATTTATGTATTGTAATGTTAGATTTTTTTTTTTTTAGTTTGGATATGTTTATTATCTTCATTTCATACATTGGATAACTCCACTGATGGAAGCTGAACAAGAGTATTGAACGTGGTATAGCTTCTGGAATACTTGAAACGACACATACCGTTGCATACATTAGCAAGAACTGCGAGATTATGACGTCATAATGACCGGAATGCTCCAGCCTGCATGCTAGTACCTCTATGATATCATCAGGAACGCCTCGTTCCATTCATCCCGATTCTCCCATGAAACACGGCGAGGCGATGAATTGCCAACGAGCTTCCGCCGTTCCTGTTTTACGTCTGATTTACGATCTGCGAATCCGGCAAATAAAATATCGCCCTTCGGAAAAACATAAAACATTTCCATTTTTTTTTTGTTCGCTACGTGCTTCGCGTGTTGAGGAACCGATTGGAGAAGAATGGAGGAGCTGAAACAGCGATATCATAACTCACTGGTCGCCCTTAAAGCATCCATTGTACCGAAATATTCTTCTAGAATTACAAAAACTAACCCATATATATATATATATATATATATATATATATATATATATATGGCTATAGGCCCTGAAAGAATTTATCCAAGGATACTGAGAATTAAACCCCCTCTAAATCAATTAATTATTTTTGAATATTATTCTAAAAATATGGACAGGAGTAATTTTTTTTTGTTTTTTAAAATTATAGGTGCTCAGACTGACAAAGTCATTAGCACCAGGACAGGAGTAAATATACGCATTTCAAAGAAGTAAAAATGAAAAGTAAAAAATAAAAGTAAGGTTTTGCAAAATAAATTAACCTAATGCAATTGTTTTAATTCAGCTTTCTATATGTTATCATTGTCCCATTAATTCTTCACATTTTCTAAATAGAAGAAAAAAGCATTCATATCACGGATGTTTGGGCTTGGAAAAAAAGTACGATCATAAGTGAGTTCTTCTGTAATAAGTCTAAGTGTTTTTCTGAGGGTTCTTGCTAATGTGGTGTAATTATTATGTAATCAACTTTGCATTAGGTATATATATATATATATATATACACACATATATTTAAAATGCTCAAATATTTTTCTGTCTATAACCAAATAAAATATGTCAGCTAGTCATAATGAAGAGTCATAAATGTGTTCCTATTTACAATCTCCACCATTCTTGCTTCACCATTTTTCATATTTTTATCATTAGTAAGATAATATTGAGTGCGAATCTACACCTTAGTTTATGGTGTCTAATAAAGAGCCATCAAGCTGTAGAGGGGATTCTGCGGGTCGTAAAACCTTGCTAAGGTTACAGTATTTTAATAGGGCTATTAAACCAACTTATCATATTTTATTACACGCTTCCAATAGATAGGGATGCTTCAGCGCTTTCTCGAGGAATTTACCTATTGAGGTTACAATCATTAAAGAATTTTTGAAAAAATTATTCAAATCATCATGAAATCAGTACCTATTAAATACCGAAAAGAACTCCGCCGAAAAATGTTGAAAAGGACACCTGTGAACATTGAATGTACATTAATATTAAAGTATTCTAACATTGTAAAATAATAAATGTAAAATAAGTAAAGATGGAATGGTTGGGATTCGGCTAAAGAAACCTCAATACGATTTTTGTTAAAAAAATCTATATTTAGGACGTTTCGGCTACTCATTGGTAGCCTTCGTCAGCTAAAAAGACAAGAAAAACAGAAATTAATACAAAAAAGAAAAAAAAGTTTATAATTGACATAAGTAACAGAAATATAAATACACTTAACTTATTATAAAAGAACAATTTGGTCTTAAATTCATAGAATGAAAATCAAAAGAAACATAACAAAAAGAAGAAAAAAGGCTATTATATTGAAGTTTATATAGGTAAATAGGTGCTAATAGTAACATTAATTAATTATAACAAACAAATAAGATACTACATAATTAATTAATGTTACTATTAGCACCTATTTACCTATATAAACTTCAATATAATAGCCTTTTTTCTTCTTTTTGTTATGTTTCTTTTGATTTTCATTCTACTCATTCTATGAATTTAAGACCAAATTGTTCTTTTATAATAAGTTAAGTGTATTTATATTTCTGTTACTTATGTCAAATATAAACTTTTTTTTCTTTTTTGTATTAATTTCTGTTTTTCTTGTCTTTTTAGCTGACGAAGGCTACCAATGAGTAGCCGAAACGTCCTAAATATAGATTTTTTATAAAAAAAAAATCATATTGAGGTTTCTTTAGCCGAATCCCAACCATTCCATCTTTACTTATCACCTCGACGGCTAACTATCTTATCATCATATATGTAAAATAGTGAAAATTTAGGTTTGTCCAAAAAAATCACTTTTTTTTCGGAATAGCCTTTAGAATGTCAGGTGTCTGGACCAATAACATATAGAAACTTGCGGTTGGCAGCTTTTCGGAATAGCCTTTAGAATGTCAGGTGTCTGGACCAATAACATATAGAAACTTGCGGTTGGCAGCTTTTCGGAATAGCCTTTAGAATGTCAGGTGTCTGGACCAATAACATATAGAAACTTGCGGTTGGCAGCTTTTCGGAATAGCCTTTAGAATGTCAGGTGTCTGGACCAATAACATATAGAAACTTGCGGTTGGCAGCTTTTCGGAATAGCCTTTAGAATGTCAGGTGTCTGGACCAATAACATATAGAAACTTGCGGTTGGCAGCTTTTCGGAATAGCCTTTAGAATGTCAGGTGTCTGGACCAATAACGTATAGAAACTTGCGGTAAGCAGCTTTTCGGAATAGCCTTTAGAATGTCAGGTGTCTGGACCAATAACATATAGAAACTTGCGGTTGGCAGCTTTTCGGAATAGCCTTTAGAATGTCAGGTGTCTGGACCAATAACATATAGAAACTTGCGGTTGGCAGCTTTTCGGAATAGCCTTTAGAATGTCAGGTGTCTGGACCAATAACATATAGAAACTTGCGGTTGGCAGCTTTTCGGAATAGCCTTTAGAATGTCAGGTGTCTGGACCAATAACATATAGAAACTTGCGGTTGGCAGCTTTTCGGAATAGCCTTTAGAATGTCAGGTGTCTGGACCAATAACATATAGAAACTTGCGGTTGGCAGCTTTTCGGAATAGCCTTTAGAATGTCAGGTGTCTGGACCAATAACATATAGAAACTTGCGGTTGGCAGCTTCTAACTACGTTTATTTATTATTTAATAAGTTGTAGAGGCTAGACAATTCAACTTTTAAAAAATATTAAATGAACATGTATAAAATAATATAAAAATATCAAATTTGTTTCTTGTAAACTTGTCTAGAATGTAAGGTATTAGTATTGGTTTTGTAATAATGGTCTGTGTGTCTGTCAATAAGGTTTTAGTATTTAAGGTTGGTAGTGAATGTAAGTATAATTTTTATTTAATGGAATACATAACGACTTCTCTTTTCTCTCTTATTTTTTTTAAAGTTGATGTGTTGTTGCCAATTTAGTCGTAGAGGTCATGTTATAATTTGTCAAGTACGCTGTTGGGTAATGTAATCTTGTGTATGATTATTTATGTCAGAAGGTCCTAACAAGAATATTATTGCATGTTCAAAAATAAAATTAACAAATAACACAAAAAACTATAAATAAACATGTAGAACGTCAACAGTATATAATTAAATGCAAAATAAAAATAACATATTTACATAAATTGCCTTGAGCGGAAGTGAAAATAGAAATATTATATTGTCCAAAAATTGAGAAAGTTACTTGTTCTATGAGCTGGTTACGGGTTCCTGGAGGCTGCTGAGACTAGCTACCGCGAACAGTCCAGAGTAATTTTGTCTGTTTTAGCGCGGTTCCTCCCTCCCCCATAGGGAGGAACCCCGCTTATAAGGTTGATACAATGAAACAATCCGGAAGTGCCGAAAAGAAAATTTCGCGTTTCAGAACCCCTAGAGACCGAAAATAACGGTGGTTCAAATTTGTATATATATATATATATATATATATATATATATATATATATATATATGTATATATATATATATATATATATATATATATATGTATATATATATATATATATATATATATATATATATATATATATATTTGTCTGTTCGCTCTCTAGGTCGAAGACGAATGGTCCGATTTTGATGAAATTTGGTACAAAAATCAGTCGTCCAATATGAAAGGTCAAGTTCGTTAACCAGCAAAATCCGCCCACTGGAAGATGGAGTTTGGGGCGAAATTCGCGCAGAAAAAATCGTAACGCTTACGTTTTTGAGTTCATAAGCTTGTAAGTACTCTTTTTATAGGCTTCTTGGGCTAGGAAAACGAATGAAACCATTTTCAAGGCGATAGCTTTAACCGTTTTCGAGAAAATTGGAAAAATAGTTTTTGAATACCGTTTTTGGTTTGGATACTTAGAATCATGGGATTCAGTTGAAACATTTTCTGCATGTTCTACTTTCATTAAAACTAATATGTTGAAATTTTGGTTACGTGTGGAGTTAAGGAAGGGTTAGAATAAAATATTTTATTAACAGACATAAAAAGTTTTGGTAACTTTGTATATTTTCCTTAATATCTCGAAAAAAGTTAAGAATTTGGTAAACGAAAGAATACCATTACAAAGCTTACTAAATGCTCTACAAAAAAGGTTCTGATGAAAGTTTTGATTAGGCGATGTCACTCGGAGAAATAAGTGCTTAAAACATTAAAGTAATTGATTTTGCTTATTCGAACTGTTCTTTTTGTCTGTTTTTATTCCTTGTTATTTTTTAATTGCTTATAGTTGGATAATGTATTTTACAATAAAACAGATTAGGCAAAATAAGAAAAACAATTCATTGTTAGAAATATAGCTTGCCAAGAGAAAAAGATTCGTTGACGTCTTTTGAATATTTTCAATTGCCTTTATGCTGTTGGTTTTTTTATTTTATTTTTTAATTGATTTTATCTGTAGAATTATTACTATAGTAAAAGAACACAGGAATGTGTGAAAATATTTGATATTTTCCAATTCATTGAAACGTATGAAATGAAGTATCGGTAGAAGAGGATTCTAGGGTCTGACCCCAGGTATAGCTAGCCATAAAACCCTTTGAACAAAGGCCGAGGAAAATATTATCTGTTTCTATTCTATGCTTTTCAAATGATAATAGGGATATGAACAGGGCTCTCCCGTGGTCTAATTGCTAGCGCCTTGGATTCATAAGCGGGAGATGGTGGGTTCGATTCCCAACCTCCGGCAGGAATTTTATCATCCCACGGCTCGCTGGTGAAATTCCTCGCTACACCCTGGATGTCGGCGCTAATGACCTAGATGTAGATGTGCTGTAAAAAAAAAAAAAAAAAAAAAAAAAAAAAAAAAAAAAAAAAAAAAAAAAACAACTGGAACCGCGCTAAGATGACGCAGTTCCTGCGAGTCGGACTTTTTTTTATAGATGCACTCACAAGAGAAGAAGATACAAGACTGAGGTTATAGTACTCTGTGTGAAATAGTTTAATTAGAACAGCTGATTGCTAGATACTCCTCTCTTAGGCAAGTCCCTAGCAACCATGATTTCTGTCAGTCTGTTGCTGCTTCAATGTTAGTCTTCTGCAGGTAGATAAATGTTTGTCCTATATATTGGCTCCTATCACCTAGTAGGTCTGTCATATTTTACGGTAAGTCATATTGTCTAAGTATACATTCTGTCAGTAGGTGTTTCATGGTCGGTGTTGAGTTACAATTTTCACATTTCGGTCTGTCCTCGTCATGAGGTGTAAGTGTGTCAGCCGTCATTGGCCGATTCTTAAGCGACATAGTACAACTCCTTCTCTCCTGTTGTTTCTTTTGCTTGAAGGCCATTCACAAACTGTTTGTTTTATTTCTCTGAGTTTGTTATCTGTCGTCATGTGCCAAGTGTGCTGCCAGTTTCCTGTAATTAACCTTGTGGCCTCAGCTTGCAAATCTTGTAGTGTATTATCGTGTATTTACTACATTTTGTGTGTAGTTTCTCCTCCATGAGTAAATGTGAGAATATTGCTTTGATATTGATCAGACAAGGTAGTATATACCCCAGAAGAGAGTGTAGACTCAATCAGGGACAAGCCGTAGGACTGAATGAGGTAGTGGGAAGAAAGGAAGAAATTTAACCAAACGCTTTCAGCTCATTGAGGTCCATAATTACGTCGTCGTTCGGTGGTTGGATGCGACGTTGCAGACCGTCCGGAGCAATATTTCTTCGCAATATTTCGCCGGATTCCCCTCTGGCTTCTTCTGGCAGTCACTCATCCTCGCTGGTTGGTAAGAGAATGATGATTTTTTGGTTTCCAAATCCCATGGAAATTTAAAAATAAGAGTGTTTTAATGCGCTAAAATAAAAACTCACATACTTTTTGAAATCTAAAGTTTTTTTTACACATAAAACAACACATTTCCGGACGATTCCGAAACACACAAAAAAAAAAAAATTGAAATTTTGCTAAGGAGCTATTTTTTACGTATTCCCCCAAACTAAACGACGAAATGATGCCAGTTTTGTAATTAACTCCTCATAACACCCGTAAATACAAATTTCCGGACGATTCCGAAACAAAAGAAAAAAGTGTTGAAATTTTGGCAAGGAGGTATTTTTTCCCTCACCAACCAGCAATGATGTGTGACTGCCAGAAGAAGCCGGAGAGGAATCCGGCGAAATATTGCGAAGAAAGGAGGAGCAAGACCACTGGAGAAAGCAGCCGCATTACATCAAACACATGTTATTCCCAGCGAGGCAGTTTAAAAGTAAACATATATATATATATATATATATATATATATATATATATATATATATATATATGAAGAAACTCTATATTTACTTAAATGTTTTTATTACTTATACTAATTATAGATTCGCAAAAGTTTCCTTTTTACTGAGGCTGATATATGGTGATATTACTTTAAAATAATAAGGTAATTTTCGAGAACAATTAATCATTATACATACTATTGATTGTCACAAGCCGTATTTTTGATAATATGAACTACCTACTTCCCCATGATACTTTGTCAACAAACGATAAGATAAAACTGAGCTTATATTTTTGGACAATTCATTCATTTCTGTGATGAATTGGGGGAGAGTATTTCGTTAATTATCCCGTTCGCCACTAGATGGGGACACTTGGAGGTAGCGATCTAGATGGTAGTGCTGAGGAATGAAAGATGGCCGCCATTAACCGGGGCTTTACTCCTATTTGGCCCATCAGTCACCCACCCCTCCTCCATGCTCGGCAAACAGGCTGACCAACCCTCGAAAGCTAATATTTGTTTCATTAGTCCAGTTCCGATTTGCACCTCGCTGCTTTGGATTTATAACCTTACCCTCTGTCTATTTAACCTTCTCTTCGTTTCAAACTTTTCATTTTGTTTGTACTGTATCCTTCTCTCTCTCCCTGATCGTTTGGAAAAAACCTAATGATCTTCTGGTATGTTTAAAGACTATTTAAGGGATGGTTTTAATTATTGGCTTTAATATTCGAAGGTGGAAATCGAAGTTTTCACATGCTTTTTCTTGTTCACGAAGTTCCTATTATGCCTAAACGTATACAAAGTTCTTAACTTGTAGAATTCTGGCAAAAATAAAAATGAAAAGAATACTGAATGGTTTTACTGAAATCTTTGTGGAAGGAAGGACTTAGTTTTCATATTCTTGAATAAGGAACCAAGTTATGTTAGGTAAGACGATAGGGTTTGGTTTTGGCTATGAAACTTGGACACCCATAGCTGAGGATTGAATGATTTCGTTAAGCAAATAAATTCTGTCTATCTGGAGGGGGATTTTCTCGTTTACTATTTCTGTAATAAGTACAAGCTTTTTAAACCACCCAAAGAATACATCAAAACTGGTCAGGGAATATAAAACAGAACTAAATGATTTGGCTAAGAATAGGAACTGTGTCGAGATCCACTGGATACCAGGGCACAGTGGAATCCCTGCCAATGAAAGGGTGGATCTAAAGGCGGGAAGAGGTGCCGCTAAAGCGCCAATAGGCCCTGCTCCTTTTTGTGGGGTACTACTGTCATTGGTCAAACGGACAATATACGAATGGCTGCATAGGAGGCAACAAAACTTGTGGGAAACCCAAACCCCAAGGCATACTGAATACTTTCTTCAAAAGCCTTCTTGAGAACCCTGGAAGTAGCTGAAGCTCCTCAACAGAGTAGAACTTCTGGAAGCTATTGGAATAATCAAAGGTCACTGCAAACTGAACAAGCACCTTCACAGGATGAAGCTAGTCAACTCCTTCATCTGCAGATAGTGTGGAGTAGAAGAAGAGACGCCGATACACATCATCCAGGACTGCGAACGGCTGGATCACATAAGGTTTAGGCACTTTGGTGACACAAAGGATACCAATCTTCACCCTAGTGAAATATCCATAAGGAGACTCCTGGATTATTGGAATCCACGGCAGCGGTGCGCTGTCTGCAGGAGGACGGCCCGACATTATTGTATTTAAGTACAAGCTTTAGCACCATGAATGGGTATCTTTATTAATCGTATGCAATTCTATTAACCTCTAAGAACCACCTTTTAACCAGGTTAGTTCTATATATCTATTAAGACGGCTTGGCTTCTGGGGTCTTCTTTGTACCTCTTCAGTTTCACTATTTTCATCAATTTTTACTCTCCTTTCCAAGGTATTTTCCCGTCTCAGTCGATCCAAAGTAAAACCCTGTGATTTACAAGGTACTATGAATACCCTGATCCTCCTAATAATTCGCCCAGTTACATCTATGAGATACTCCCTTGCATTACGGCCATGGTCCCACATGTTTTAAAATTTTGTCACCCATTCACACTTTGATACTCGACTTACTAGGAACGACATGCACACACCAGACTTTCAAAGCTATACCCACTGATGAACAGAAAAACATTTCGCCTGCCCTGTGTGGTGTGGAACCACCACGACGAACACCAGACGACTTCAGACTTTACAGAACAAAGTCCTACGGATTGCAGCCAACACCCTTTGGTTCGTTCGAAACACCTTGCTCCATCGGGAACTGGGAGTTGATCCTCTCGCATTTCATATAGAAGAATTGACCCGCAGATACCACGACAAACTCGATCTCTCTTCTGGTGCCAAGAATTACCATCTTGAAGAACCTGCAGCCCGACGCCTCAAGCCGAGGTTGTAGTAACACATTTGGTTTTAATTATTTTTTCATTTATGTTTTTGTAAATATCTACTTATTTATTTTCCAATTTTTGCAAAAACTAATCGTTCGTCCAAAATAAATATGATGTTTGTTTGTTTGTTTCTCACCCATCCTCAACCTTTCTTAACTTAGATTACAGACTTTATGACTATTATTGAAATTTTCCTTTTTGCGAGTTTTTCGAGAAGCCAACCATTGCTATTAGATATTCCTCCACCGACTATCCTTATGAATGACACAGCTGTTCAGAAGGACCCCCCTTCCCTATTATAAATAACCCCCTAGAAGGAGGAGGGGGGGGGGGAGGATTGCTGTAATGTAGTCCTGAAGAGCTGTCTTTATCCTGCGAGGAGATATCGATAGATTCCTGATGGCCTTACTCCTTAAGGATAACCTCTTCTCCTTAACCACCCAGATCCTCAAATCCTTCCGAGTCATTTTATTTTATCGCATTTATAGTATCCTTGCAATATATCGTCCTTGGAAGGGTGAGCTCCCCCCTCGTCTGACAGCTAGGGCTAGGGGACTTCATCCCTCGTACAGCTTTAACCACCTCCACCTGAATAGAGGACGTTGCAAGGATTGCTCCAATCTATAACTGTTGAGTTCATTTATCCCGCGGTATGATGATGTGGGTGGAATTAAGAACTTAGATGATGAACCTGACACTTGTTTGATATCCGGACGTGGAGGACCAATTCCTCAGTCCTCACATATAAAAGGGTCTAAGAGTAAACACCTCAGCTATCATAAAGTAAATAATTACTATATTCATGTTTTGGGTCAGCAATTACATCATTGTCACCTAATTGGTATTGTTGGTCTTCCTTCACCATGGTTAATACTTCCACTATGGTTACTTAAGTGATAACTTTGGTCTTCCTCTGCCTCCCGGCACTTTTATTGCTGACGAAGGCTAACAAAGAGTAGCCGAAACCTCCTGAATATAGATTTTTTACAAAAATCATATTGAGGTTTTTCTTTTAGCCGAATCCCAACTATTCCATGTTTGCTTATCACCTCGGCGGCTAACTATCTAATCTTCATGGTTTATTTTTTATAAACGGAAATTTTAATAAAGAGGAATATGTCGAGAACAGTTAACATTATTAAATGGTTGTTAATTTATTCAAGTCAGCACTCAAAAATACATTTGGAATTAAATATTTCTCCACCCATTGAGTAAAATGACTTTCTTAAAATGAATAATTGCCTTTTTTTCAGGTTTTTCTTGATATAAATCCCGTTTATCTTACAAAATAATTATTCTATCGAATTTGTCTCATTCGACTCAGTACAAAAAAATGCTTCAAAAATGATAACGAAATCAGAATGATTCATGTATCTTGAGGTGTTTTACTAAAATCCAGCGTTTGTCACCAGTGTGATGCCTAGACCATCTCAGCTGTTGGTGTCGAACCGTCGCGACGGTCGTCTGCAATTTCTCAGCCTGGTATGATTTCGACGACACGTGGTTTGCCGTCACGATAATCTCGATGTAACGTTAGAATCGGAATATTAAATGTGCTACGATCTGCAGGCTTATACTCAAACTTTCATCACCGCTTGACTTATTATGTTTTACACGCTTTACCGATACTTCTTACGGATTGTATAGATACCTAGAATGTTACGAAGGAGTAACATAGCATGAATAAAATTATGATTGTAAACGTGCTATGTTTAGTATATATTTGCATATCATTATGCAATGGCTTGTTTTACCGCAGTCAACATATGCATTGTCAGTCACGTAGAGAAAATACTCTTCAAGCTGTTGTATGCTAATTCAAGCGTAAACAGCTGATTACTAGTAGTAGTCATCTTCAGAATTTAAGCGCGAAGCACTTTCATTTGGCGATTTTGTGATTTTCCATAAAAACGCAAAAACCGTGTTTTTTGGGACAAATACCGATTTATCACTTAAACGAAGCGTTGTAGGAAAAAAATCCTTAATGAAAAAGATGTAGCTTATTAAATTATCTTTAGGATGAGACCAAATTGAGCGTCTTAGCTTGAATATTTTACGAGATAATCGAGTTTCAATAATCCATCGGATGGACATTTTATTCCATAGAAAGTTAGACGTTTTTTGATCCAACGAACCGTTAGTATGTTGTTTTTTCGTACAACGCTTCGTTTAAGCGATAAATGGGGATTAGTCCAAAAAAACACGTTGTTTGCTTTATTCTCTAAAACGATATACGAATTATTTATTCCTCATCGATATACGAAGTCTGTCTGTTGTATATTGGGACACCCCGTAGAATGGTCCGAGGAGGACGTCTACCTGCTTACCTTCACTACAGTTCGACTTCTACCATTTGACGAATGTACAGCCATTTACAGGAACCGTTCCTTGACCATACAACGCAAGGAGATCGGCCTATAATAGTCTGAACCAGTCAGCTGTGATTTGCCTATTATCCTATGGTCCATGATAGACTAATAGATAGTTGAGACTTCCTGAGCCGAGCTGTGGCATGCATAGTTAGTGTGCGTCACCTTGGAGATGATCCGGCGTGTTAGCGACGCATGCCTGGCACGTACAGCCGAGATGGACGCGTTACATGCAATTTAGACAATGGACCTTAACATGCTTCCTTCGGCACATGGCTGGGATCTAATTGGACCAACACTTACAGATAGGGTCCACTTCTAGAACATTGGATCATTATAAACAGTTGTTAGCGCCTTCCTCACTATCATGTTCTGGGTTTCTTTACGTAGTGGCTTAAATCTTCCTTCTCTTTGAGATTTTATTTCATATTTTTCACGAAAGATCAAATCTAACAATAACTGCTTCTTTCTATTCCTTCACTTATGGCACTGCGAATATGAACGGTGGGTATTGAAAATGGGGCTCAGTCCCTGAAAACGTTCTATAATAAATAAATTTTGGAATTTTTTCACACTTTTTGAACTATTTTTTCTGCTGCTTTTAGTGTAGGGTCCATCAGATAAATTTTTAATACATTTTTTAGATAACCGATCCTGTACTTCGGCAAATGGTTACGAGTAAGGCTCTATGGCGGTTGATAGTATGAGGTCATCCCATAAATAAAGTCTGTTTTTAATGATGTTCTATAAAGAATACGATAAAATCAATGTAAAACCAGCTCTTCTACTACAACAGGATTTTCTTCTACAGTAGCCTGCAGGAGTTGGTCGTCAAGCTCTGTTGCTAAACCTGTACGAGGCTAGTCTTCAAGCTTATGGTTTATGTCTGTGGACTGTAGAATGTGTCGATCCAAGTTTTACTGCTAGCTCTTCTACTACAACAGGATTTTCTTCTACAGTAGCCTGCAGGAGTTGGTCGTCAAGCTCTGTTGCTAAACCTGTACGAGGCTAGTCTTCAAGCTTATGGTTTATGTCTGTGGACTGTAGAATGTGTCGATCCAAGTTTTACTGCTAGCTCTTCTACTACAACAGGATTTTCTTCTACAGTAGCCTGCAGGAGTTGGTCGTCAAGCTCTGTTGGTGGATCTGTACGAGACTCGTCTTCAAGCTTGCGGTTTGTCACTCGAAATCGTTCAAACGACCGCTGCACTTGTCGCTCACAAATGACATTTTCGCCATATATTTCTACAAATTTTCGATAAGTTGAAGCAGCATTTTCTCTTTTATTGAATTCCCAAAGCATAACTAAGTGGTATCTTGGGAGATCCATTTCAAATGAAATTTCAACATGATACATAAAAATGTAGGTATTTAATGCTAATACAAAAAACAATTTAAACAATAATAAATTGAAAGGAGTGATTAGTTACATAAACATAAATAGACCGAATATTAAAAACCGACATTACTTATGGGATGACCTGGTACTTTCAATGGTAACACTACACACTTTTGTTAGTTTATCCACTGGAATACCAGCTTGTTCTACGCTAATAAAATAATTTACAAGAAGTATTCCAGCTTTAATATCGTCGATACAGATTTTTCATTTTAAATCTTTACTGATTGCTGTTGGACTGATGGATGGCAAACTCTCGAATTTAAGTTCACTCAGTGAAAGGAGGATGTAACTACTGTCAAAAGGTCGAATCTGCCGACTATTTCACTGTCCAAAAGCAAAGTAAAAAGTACAAGTATTTTCACTCTTGAAAGTGGTGATTTTCACATTCGATACTTTGCATTTGTATCGACGATATGATGTAGTAACGGGCATGATGGAGCCGTGGGCGTGCGGATTTCATGAATGACCGTGAGAGCTAGCCTTCTTACAAAAGCTTAGTTCATTCACCTTCTTGAAGGAGTTAATGAATGAATCGGGGCGTTACACCCGGATCACTGATAACCCTTATCACTTACTATCTCTCACCCACTATCTCATTGTTTTATAGTTCACGCCTCCCATTCACAGGCTAATACATTCTTTTGTTAACCTACTACAGCTGATATTTTGTAATGCGTGGGTTGGCAGATAGCTAAGTCCTGCTGTAGACTCCACTTTTTGTCTAAATTGACAGTTATTGGTAATTTTTAGTCATTCGTGAAAAATAGAAAATGATTTTAGGTCCCACAATAGGAAACTGACAGTATCCTGCGCAGAAATGACTGTATCCTATTTCCCAATCATCGCCCTAGGAATACGCTATTACCAAGTCGTTTCTCATTTTCTTGCCTTTACGAAAATACTCATTTACTGTTAAAAGCACGTAAAAAACATAATAAATAAAAGGTGAGGTAATCAGAGACAAAAACCCGTTCAAACGAACCAAATTAACATTTTCAAAGTTTTAAACACTTATTTCTCCGACTGACATCGCACCAAAAACTTGCTTCACAATCTTTTTTGTAGAGAACATAGTAAGGTTTCGAATGGCTACTTTCTATTTACCACGATTTATCAGCCGTTTTAGAGATATCAAGGAAAATATACAAAGTTCCCAAAACTTCTCATGTCTGTTAATAACAATTTTTTTTTTTTTTTTTTTTTTTTTTTTTTTTAATACTTCCTTAAATCCAAACTTAACTGAACTTTAAACATGTTAGTTTGGATGAATTTCAAACATGTAAAAAATATTGTTTCAACGGAGTCACACAATTCTAAGTACTCAAACCGAAAATTAATTACAAGAATTAGTTTTTTCACTTTTCTCTTAAAACTGCTGAAGATATCGCTTTAAGAATGGCTTCATTCGTTTTTATACTTTGGAGAACATATGAAACGACTCAGTGCAAAACTACAAACGAAAAAATGAAGGGTTTTGGTAAAATGGGAACCGTGTAAACAATTAATTAAGAATTAGCTCCCAAATATATCTTGAGGATGTTTAAATATTCTAATGTTCAGTGTTGTGTGTACTGCGTTGCTAGGGAATGTGGTTTTTTTGCGCAGCTCCTGCGTGACGAATGCGTTATTCTATATTGCCTCCATAACCAACACCATTCGATACCTTGGGTTTTACCTCTCTCGATTGACTTGGAACGCACAGACTAAACTCAAACGACAAGAACTCAATCGACGATTCGGACTACTATACAGAATATTAAACCGATCATAACACTTAACCGTACATAACAAACTAACTGTCTACAACTCACTAATAAAACCTATATGGACTTACGGAGTAGAACTCTGGAGGACAGCCAAGCATTCCAACATCCAATGCTTCTTATTATGTTACAAATCGCACCCTCCATAATGACCTAAATATCCCTTTTGTCCAAGATGTAATCCCTAGCCGCTTCTCATCCTTCCATAGTAAATCAATCATCCTAATCCTATAGCTCAATCCTGCATAATATGTAGGATTGTGCTACATCATATTATGATTGTATACTGTAATATTTATGTAAATAAATAAAAATATATGAAATGTAAAATAATGTTGTCTAATTCCCCCGAGTTAAGAGACATCCTGCTGATCCGGCGTGAGTCGAACCCACGGGAATGTTGCGGTCTGACGGGAGAGCTGAGAGAGAGAGTCTAGAAAGCTTGGCGCTGATTGGCCACGGGAAATACTTCACGAGTATTATACTGCAAGTTTCTCTCATACTCACGTTCTAATACTTCCAGGGAAATAGGGTATAGAAAGGGGATTACGTTTTAGAAGCTATAGAGGAATAGGATGGTAGAGTGGTTAGTGGTCTAGGTTCTGACCCTGGAGATGCAAGGGGTAACCGTTCAATGTGTACACTCCTTTCAGCGATGGTTTGTTAACATTGGCCGGCATTGTCTAGTGATTAGCTGTCTAGACTCTGACATGATACATTAAAAAAATAAAATTGTCCAGTAACACGCCACGAGGGCTTAGAGAGGCAGATACTATAGAGGTATCTGATTATTGACCATACGGCACAGTGGTCAGTATTATGCTCTGGCCGCCTGATTTTTTCGTTTCCAGGTACCCTTAAAAAAAAAATTAATGACTGGGTTGGCCTAGGGACGGTCAGTAAGGCTGAATCTAACCCACGAACGAAGACTAGTATAAAAAATGTTTAGTTCTATGCTCGGAATTTGAACTCAGGCCCCCCAGCTTATTAGTCCAGTGCTCTTCCACTGAGCTAACCTCGCCCCCAGCATATTAGTCCAGTGCTCTACCACTGAGCTAACCTTGCCCCCAGCTTATTAGTCCAGTGCTCTACCACTGAGCTAACCTCGCCCCCCAGCTTATTAGTCCAGTGCTCTTCCACTGAGCTAACCTCGCCCCCAGCTTATTAGTCCAGTGCTCTTCCACTGAGCTAACCTCGCCCCCCAGCTTATTAGTCCAGTGCTCTACCACTGAGCTAACCTCGCCCCCCAGCTTATTAGTCCAGTGCTCTTCCACTGAGCTAACCTCGCCCCCCAGCTTATTAGTCCAGTGCTCTTCCACTGAGCTAACCTCACCCCCCAGCTTATTAGTCCAGTGCTCTACCACTGAGCTAACCTCGCCCCCCAGCTTATTAGTCCAGTGCTCTTCCACTGAGCTAACCTCACCCCCCAGCTTATAAGTCCAGTGCTCTTCCACTGAGCTAACCTCACCCCCCAGCTTATTAGTCCAGTGCTCTTCCACTGAGCTAACCTCGCCCCCCAGCTTATTAGTCCAGTGCTCTTCCACTGAGCTAACCTCACCCCCCAGCTTATTAGTCCAGTGCTCTTCCACTGAGCTAACCTCGCCCCCCAGCTTATTAGTCCAGTGCTCTTCCACTGAGCTAACCTCACCCCCCAGCTTATTAGTCCAGTGCTCTACCACTGAGCTAACCTCGCCCCCCAGCTTATTAGTCCAGTGCTCTTCCACTGAGCTAACCTCACCCCCCAGCTTATAAGTCCAGTGCTCTTCCACTGAGCTAACCTCACCCCCCAGCTTATTAGTCCAGTGCTCTTCCACTGAGCTAACCTCGCCCCCCACCTTATTAGTCCAGTGCTCTTCCACTGAGCTAACCTCACCCCCAGCTTATTAGTCCAGTGCTCTTCCACTGAGCTAACCTCACCCCCCAGCTTATTAGTCCAGTGCTCTTCCACTGAGCTAACCTCGCCCCCCAGCTTATTAGTCCAGTGCTCTTCCACTGAGCTAACCTCACCCCCCAGCTTATTAGTCCAGTGCTCTTCCACTGAGCTAACCTCGCCCCCCAGCTTATTAGTCCA
Source organism: Gonocerus acuteangulatus (assembly GCA_946811695.1). Lineage (NCBI taxonomy): Eukaryota > Metazoa > Arthropoda > Insecta > Hemiptera > Coreidae > Gonocerus > Gonocerus acuteangulatus. Next base: position 92,807,830 of record OX328127.1, on the reverse strand, counting down.
GTGCTCTTCCACTGAGCTAACCTCGCCCCCCAGCTTATTAGTCCAATGCTCTTCCACTGAGCTAACCTCGCCCCCCAGCTTATTAGTCCAGTGCTCTTCCACTGAGCTAACCTCGCCCCCTAGCTTATTAGTCCAGTGCTCTTCCACTGAGCTAACCTCGCCCCCCCCCCAGCTTATTAGTCCAATGCTCTTCCACTGAGCTAACCTCGCCCCCCAGCTTATTAGTCCAGTGCTCTTCCACTGAGCTAACCTCGCCCCCCAGCTTATTAGTCCAGTGCTCTTCCACTGAGCTAACCTCGCCCCCCAGCTTATTAGTCCAATGCTCTTCCACTGAGCTAACCTCGCCCCCCAGCTTATTAGTCCAGTGCTCTTCCACTGAGCTAACCTCGCCCCCCAGCTTATTAGTCCAGTGCTCTTCCACTGAGCTAACCTCGCCCCCCAGCTTATTAGTCCAGTGCTCTTCCACTGAGCTAACCTCACCCCCCAGCTTATTAGTCCAGTGCTCTACCACTGAGCTAACCTCGCCCCCTAGCTTATTAGTCCAGTGCTCTTCCACTGAGCTAACCTCGCCCCCTAGCTTATTAGTCCAGTGCTCTACCACTGAGCTAACCTCGCCCCCCAGCTTATTAGTCCAGTGCTCTTCCACTGAGCTAACCTCGCCCCCCAGCTTATTAGTCCAGTGCTCTTCCACTGAGCTAACCTCGCCCCTACATATCGTCGATACAGATGCAAAGTATCGATTGTGAAAATCACTTCTCTCTAGAGTGAAAAAACTTCTTTTCATTACTTTGCTTTTGGACAGTGAAATAGTCGGGAGATTCGACCTTTTGACAGCGGTTAATTTCCCTTTCACTGAGTGAACTTAGATTGAAAATGAACATTGGGTTTTTTCACATTCGATACTTTGCATTTGTATCTACGATATTTCGCATTATTGAAATGGAAGCCGTCGAGGTAATGCGGAATCAACGAATAGTTAGAAGTCATCTAAGAGAAAAAAAACGTCAGACCCTTAAGCAAAATATCTATGCTGTTCGTTTTGGCTGGACTTTGGAAGCCTTCTTCAGCTAAAACATAAATATACATTATTACAAATGAGAATAATCAAACATTAAGGAAACTTTTAACATGGTAACATATTGAAAAATTTAATCTTCTAGAATATTTATTCGACCCCAGACCGTCGTTAGACCCACCCTCCCTAAATGAGTACCTGTAAATCCTGAAAATCAGCTTAGGGCTAACCAAACTGTCTCCCTAAAAAGCTCTGGCGTCTATTTTCTTCTTAATTTTTTTTTATTAATTAACGCTATTATTAATATAGTTATTATCGTCAATGTATGTACTAAATAAGTTAAGTAGTATGTTAGATAATTGCCTTAGATATAATGTGTTTATCCGGCAGTTTATAATGATATTCTCGAAAAGGTAGGTAAAGGGTGAACTGAGGGGGGGGGGGGGTGATAATGAGGGTGCTTCTCCTGTCATCTGATACCCCCCCCCCCTGGTGATATGTTATCACCGGATAATCACTACACGATTAATATAATCTACCTTACCTATATATTATCTCATTAACATAGGATATTTATTAGTATACTCTCAACTCCTTCTCAAGTTCCAATCAAGTATGAATTTTGACAAACTGTATCGAACTATTGCCGATTTTATCAAAGGGTTCTAAATTATATATATATATATATATATATATATATATATATATATATATATATATATATATATATATAGGGTGAGTTTATCCCAGTGGTAGGGCACACTGGACTAATATGCGGGAGAACTTGAGTTCAAATCCCGAGCAAGTACTAAAGATTCTTCTAGTGTCTTCTTTCGTGGGTTGGATTCGGCTTCCCTGAACGTCCCTAGGCCAACCCAGCCTTTAATTAAATTATTAATGTCTTTCTACAGAGAAAATCAGGTGGCCAGATAGTACTGACCACACTATCTCCCTAGTGTGCCGTATGGTCATGAATTAGATAACTCTATAGTATCTGTCCCTCAGGGCACTCGTGGCCTGTAATGGGACTGATTTAATATGTATATGTATATATATATATATATATATATATATATATACATACATACATAGTGTATAGGATATACTGACATATGATATAGTGTATAGGACGGAGTGAGGATTAACTATCTAGCCTTTGCCGATGACTTGGTCCTGGTGGCGTCCTCGGTGGCTGGCATGGGGGGTGCACTTGCAGTGGTTGGGGCAGCCATCGCCAAACTGGGGATGGAGCTCAGTCCTGGTAAGTGCTGTGCCCTTTCGCTGGTACCAGCTGGGCGTGTGACCAGTGTCAAGGTAGTTGAAGACGCACTGTTTACCGTTGGTGGAGCCCCGGTGAGGCAAATGCAGTTCCGTGACTCCGTTAAGTATCTGGGAGTCACCTATAGGAACCATGGAACCGAGAGGCCTGACGAGGAAATAGAAACGGGGCTTTTGAGAATTGGAAATGCTCCCCTCAAGCCGCAGCAGAGGTTGACCACCGTTAGGTATCACCTTCTTCCGCGATACGTGCACAAGCTGGTTCTTGATGGCTCCTCCCGCGAGGCATTAAGGAAGTTTGATATAAAGGTTAGAGCGGTGAGGAGGTGGCTGAGATTGCCTAAGGATATACCAGTTGGATATTTCCACGCGTCGTGCACGGACCGAGGCATGCCGTCCGTGCCTTGCATAGGGCCGGCTCTGACTATAGGCCGTCTGTCTAGAATGGAATGGTCTGGTCTGGCCGCGGCTAGGGCGGCTTATGGTTCGGCGGACGTGACCAAAAGGCTGCGGAGAGCGAGGGAGGCCCTGGCCAGGCAGGGCTTAATAGATGAAGACGCCTGGTGCCCTGAATTTAGGAAGCGCTGGTGGACAGAAAGGCTCCATTCGTCCAACGACGGAGCAGGATTAAAGGAATCCTCTGCTAGTAAGGCCTCGGCACATTGGCTCAATGGTGGAGCTGGAACCACTTCTGGGTTGGACTTCATCCAGTATGTTCGTACCCGCATAAATGCTCTGCCGACCACCGTGAGAACGACAAGAGGCCGGCGTGGGGGCCGGATTCTTACCTGCAGGGTAGGTTGCCTTGTAGATGAGACAGGCACCCATGCTGTTCAGCAGTGCTATGTTTCACGGGGAGGTCGTTGTTTGAGGCACGATACTGTGGTGGATGTACTCGGTGATGCCTTAGCCGGGAGGGGGTATGAGGTTCACCTTGAGACAGTCCTGAGAGCCGATGGCCGACGATGGAAACCCGACATAATTGTGGCGAACGAGTGTAAGGTGACGATTGTGGACGCACAGATTGTTAATGGGAACTCGTCTGATCTGAACTCGCTGCACCGGGCGAAGTGTCGGAAGTATGGGCGACTTGGTGTCCGTTTGGCAGTGGGGCGAATGTTTGGCGTGCCTGTGACCGACGTGGAGGTAACGTCCTGTACATTGAGCTGGAGGGGTGTGTGGAGCGGTGCCTGTGCCAAGAGTTTAAGGCAGCTTGGTGTCCCGATGGGGGTACTAAGAATCATTACCTTGCGTGTATTAAAGGGCTCCTGCATCATCTTCAGTCGATGGAGGACACTCCTCGCCGGGGCGGGCAGTTGAGGATCGCCTTTTTTTTTTCTTAAGTTATTTATGTTTTTCTTGTTTTGTTTTTTTATTTTAATTTGGGGTGTGGGTATGTCTGTGGATGGAAATTTGACTGCACCGTTAATACCTCCATCGAGTGCTCTGGACTAGTAGGTGAAGTGGTTCGGTACGCTGTATTATTTTCTTATTAGTATATTGGTCATTTTTATTGTTAGTCTTTCTGCTCTGTTATTTTATTTATTTTTATTAGTTTTATCTATCTGGTTATATCTGTAATTATTATATTAATTTCAGTTTTATATTTTTATATATTATTATATTATGAGATACATTGATTTGTATGGCTTATTTTATTATTATTATTATTATGTTTGTATATTATTTTATTTTATTTAGTTAATTATTTTTGTGCCTTCGTATATTACTCATGACGTACTCTTAAACTGATGAGGACATATTATTAACTAAGGTCTCCCAGCAACTAGGCTTGTGTTGTTTTGAAGCCTAAATAACGAGGGTGAAGGAGACACCCAATTGTTAAGTTCACCAATTGTATTTGAGAATAATAGTAACAATTGTGTTTGTATTGTATCTCCTAATAAATAAATAAAAAAATAAAATAAAAAAAATAAAAAATAAAAAAAAAATAAAAAAAAAAATAAAAAAAATACGTACATACACATATATATATATATATACACATACTTCTAAAACGGTTTTACTTCGATACGACTATAGTTAGTTGCGGGTAGAGTTGTAGCATGTAGCACTATCATTAGCCATCCCTCGTGGTTATATTTGATTTAGTGTGGTGTATATATGGTGGTGCTGCCATCCGGTGCCCTGGTGCTAATATGGCGATTCGTCAATTACCCCCCCCCCCCCCCCCTTGGCTCCCTTATCGTGCCGTTTGTCATCCCTTAACTAATCCCACATCCTCCCTCTAGTCCTTCCTTACTGCGGATATATCTACAACAGTCCTGGGAGACCGTGAAACCATATATGTATATATATATATACACTGACTCAATATATCAGTGATACTAAGTATATTGGCAAATGAGCAAGCTGGACAAAATAAGGTCTACATGTCTACATGTCATATGAAAGGGCATATAAAGAGCTAAAAAGTAACACCTTTCTCATATTTGTAACGTTAACAGGAGCGGAATTATGACCATTTAAATGTTTTGCTAGAGTGAGATTTTGACCGTTTTTTTTTAAACTTTCCATAGCCTTTTTGGAAACCATTTGAGATATTGAACTGAAATTCGGCGATATTCTTAGTCATTGTGAAGGTAACCCATGTACCAAATTCGGCGATATTCTTAGTCATTATGAAGGTAACACATGTACGTAGTCATTATGAAGGTAACCCATGTACCTAATCATTATGAAGGTAACCCATGTACCTAGTCATTATGAAGGTAACCCATGTACCAAATTCGGCGATATTCTTAGTCATTATGAAGGTAACCCATGTACCAAATTCGGCGATATTCTTAGTCATTATGAAGGTAACCCATGTACCAAATTCGGCGATATTCTTAGTCATTATGAAGGTAACCCATGTACGTAGTCATTATGAAGGTAACCCATGTACCTAATCATTATGAAGGTAACCCATGTACCTAGTCATTATGAAGGTAACCCATGTACCAAATTCGGCGATATTCTTAGTCATTATGAAGGTAACCCATGTACGTAGTCATTATGAAGGTAACCCATGTACCTAATCATTATGAAGGTAACCCATGTACCTAGTCATTATGAAGGTAACCCATGTACCAAATTCGGCGATATTCTTAGTCATTATGAAGGTAACCCATGTACCAAATTCGGCGATATTCTTAGTCATTATGAAGGTAACCCATGTACGTAGTCATTATGAAGGTAACCCATGTACCTAATCATTATGAAGGTAACCCATGTACCTAGTCATTATGAAGGTAACCCATGTACCTAGTCATTATGAAGGTAACCCATGTACCTAGTCATTATGAAGGTAACCCATGTACCTAGTCATTATGAAGGTAACCCATGTACCAAATTTCAACACAGTCTGAGAAAGCAAAAAAAAAAAGTATGTTGATTTGAGATGGAATGACCCAGCACTTACGTGACCATGATTAAAATTTCAGCACGTCATTAATTATATATTCCATGCTGTAAAATCTATATTTTTTGTAAATGTTAAGAATTTCTGAGAGTTAATTGGCTTTCTGAATAAGAGATGGCGCTGTAAGCAAACACTAAACTCCTCCAAAGTATAATTACTCGATGTCAAACCTCGGTAATTTGAGGAAAGGAAATGGCGATTCGAATCCCGTAATGAGTTCATAAATATTCTCGACTCCTTTGAGCTGGTTCAAATGAACTATTCATCAACTGGTTCTCGAGTTCTTCCTTGGCTTGTTACTCCAGACTTCTGCAAATACTTACCGAGGATCGTTCTTAATGAAGAGTTCGTCTCCTGTCCTCCTTATTACAGATCCAAGGAGATATGAAACTCCAAGACGATGTAAAGGTGTACGTCATTAAAGGTTGAAGGGTCCTTTCCCCCAGCAGAACTACCGGGTTTATTGAACTTAGCAAAGCCTTATCGTTTTCCTCAGGAAGAACTAGTAATCTCAACGAAGATATTTTATAGTTTCAGTAGGAAGGGTCAAAAGAATTTTGTTTAAGTCTGCTGTGAAAGAGATGGTTTCATTGGGTAATGTTGAGTGATTTTAGTCCGTCTAATCACTCCGTAATTGCCAACTGGAAAACATCACTTTTCAGAAAGATGGGGGTATATAGAAAATAATTACGGGGGCTGGCAACATTTTGGGGGGGGGGGGGGGGCTGGGACCATTTCCGGGGTATGGCATACTAACAATTTACAACTTTAAATAGTTTTTTTTTTGTCGTTCTGAAGGGTGTATTCAACCGTGGGAGGTTATGGGCACCCAACGAAAGGAAGGAACCTTTTTTAATAGTTTTAGGCAACTAAAACGCCGTTACAATATAAATAATATATTTTTTATGAACTAAGTGATTTTATTTAATTTATTTTTAAGAGTTTCACGAAATATTTTTACCAAAAAATCAAAATTTCGGTGGGGGGGGGCTGCAGACCCCTTCAGTCTCCTCGTATATACGCTCATGCTCAGAACCCGTGGATCTCAAAAATAACGGTGGTTCAAATTTGTATATATATATATATTCTTCGATTGTTGACCTCCAACTTCTAATATTATTTTTTTTTAAATTTTTTCGATAAGGAAGAATAGGCCTCTACTGATAAGAGAGTTGTTTACATCGTGATACAGAAGCCTAATGTAGAGATAACACTATCAATGATGTATGGATTTCTGCCAATCATGTGTTTATCACCATCTACTATCTATGACTCAGAGCTAATCATAAAGGCACTGACCTTTATCTACATATGCTCATATCAAGTAGAACATATCCTCAAATAGCTCAATTCATGAATGGGTTCATTCGCTTTTTTAGCATGGTTGAATTATTTTCTACTCGTGATAAGTCTTATCAGATCATTCACAACTTATAAACATTAAAATAAACTAAAGAATTATTACTGATCCAGCGCTCTACATCAGTGCTGGACTATATATATATATATATATATATATATATATATATATATATATATATATATATATATATATATACGCACACAGACACACACAAACAATAATTTTGTTATTAATACCGTTTTCTCCAGTGGTCATTTTCTTAATGTTATATTTGGAAAAAATCACATAACTTTTTTGTTATTCTAAATTTAAGTATAGATGGAATGGTTGGGATTCGGCTAAATAAACCTCAATATGATTTTGTTGTAAAAAATCTATATTTCGGACGTTTCGGCTACTGATTGGTAGCCTTCGTCAGCTAAAATGACAAAAAAAGAAATTAATACAAAAACAAAACAAAAAAAAAAAAAATGTTTCTGTATTAATTTCTTTTTTTGTCATTTTAGCTGACGAAGGCTACCAATGAGTAGCCGAAACGTCCGAAATATAGATTTTTAAAACAAAATCATATTGAGGTTTATTTAGCCGAATCCCAACCATTCCATCTTTACTTATCACCTCGACGGCTAACTATCTAATCATCATGATTTTAAATTTAATATTTACCAACCTGTAATTATTGAATATAAAAAAAAAATATTAAAATCATGGACAACAGCCTGATGAAGGAGGTTGTAATTTTTGCCAAATATTACGTAAAAAAAAACAAAAAAAACAACCGCTGGATAGTAGCATATTAATAACAAAAATACTCGCCAGGAAAAAACGTAAAGCAGAATATATATATATATATATATATATATATATATATATATATATATATATATATATATATATATATATATATATATTCGTTTTCTGATATAAGTTTTTATTATTATTATTTTTTTATTTTCTTTTTTCTTTTTTTTTCTTTCTGTTTTATATTTTTAAATGTTTGTATATTGGAACATTGACTTTGTTTCATTGATTTGTATTTTTTGTTGAAATTATGATTTACGATTTTTTTAAATAGTACATATATTCTGTTAAAAACTATTTTTACTTATTATATTTTACATACTCGTATTGAAATACTGCCTCTCTTTCTTTCTCTCTCTCTCTTTCGGTCCCTCTGTCTGCTTTTTCGTCTCTCTCTCTCTCTCTCTCTCTCTCTCTCTCTCTCTCTCTCTCTCTCTCTCTCTCTCTCTCTATCTCTCTCTCTCTGTTGCTCTCTCTCTCTCCCACAAACTCTCTTTTTCTCCCTGCTATTTTGCCTCCCTCTCTACATCTATCTTTATTTCGTATATAGACCTATAGATGCAATACTTACTGTAATGGTGTTACATGAAAAGGCCTCGTTATCTATAAGTGCTTCCGAAGTGTATATAAATCTCAAGTAGATAATCTCCAGGATAACTAGATATTCTATTTCTTCCCGGATCAAGGATATTGTCGAGAAGGAAATGCCCGTATCGCGTGTCTAGGATAATCCATGAACCCTCTTCACCTCTCTCTAGCCATTAACTAGTTCATAAATTGTTGGGAACCTCAGTCTAATGTTTCACCTTAATGCTGAAACGTATTTGACACTTCAAGCCGTTTTATTGTCATAGATAGGTTTAAAATAGATTGTACATATATTATATATTTTTATTTACTAGACAGAATTTAATAATTTATGTCACTCGTCCCAAGAAATAAAGAAATTCTTAGGCGTAATAGCCTCGCAGTTGCTCGTCCAAATAAATGTACACCCTACCCTGACATATTCAAGAGCCTAACCATGCTTAAGAAACGAGGACGCAGTCAATACTTCAAGACTAGCAAGTCCACGATATTGGTGCAAATGGACACAAGGACCACTTCTAAGTAGTCCTCACAGGCTTATTGCTGAATGCACGCTTATATGATTGCACTATTTGTACAGGCTATCTTCAACTTGCGGCCAATCAGAATACCCGATGCTGTCCAAGAGCCTAACCATGTCCAAGAAACGAGGACGCAGTCAAGACTTCAAGACAAACAAGTCCACGATATTGGTGCAAATGGACACAAGGACCACTTCTAAGTAGTCCTCACAGGCTTATTGCTGAATGCACGCATATATGATTGCGCTATTTGTACAGGCTATCTTCAACTTGCGGCCAATCAGAATACCCGATGCTGTCCAAGAGCCTAACCATGTCCAAGAAACGAGGACGCAGTCAATACTTCAAGACTAGCAAGTCCACGATATTGGTGCAAATGGACACAAGGACCACTTCTAAGTAGTCCTCACATACTTATTTGTGAATGCACGCATATATTATTGCGCTATTTGTACAGGCTATCTTCAACTTGCGGCCAATCAGAATACCCGATGCTGTCCAAAAGGTACGAGGTATTATGAACTTGGAAAGAAATATCATATAGGGTATAACCATATATATATGCAAAATCGCCGGCTGAAGCAGATGATTTTATGCCAGGCTATTAAAGTTTAGAGATGGTTAAAGGTTTGGCGGGTCTTTTTGCGAAAACCACATCCAGTTACTTTTGAAGTAGCAGTAGTGATTCATAACAGTTACTCGTACTCGCTGATAAGCTTACTGATTTGCTTACAGGTTCTTTGCTGGTTATCTATTACTACTTGACTCGTTATCTACGGTTATAATCCATATTAGATAATGGCAAGTAATATTTATTAATAAAAAGGTTAATATGATCAAAATCATTCCTATGGGACTTCTGTCCCGGAATAAGAATAAAACTTTTCATTCATTCATTCAAAAAATCAATTCTCTCAACTACGAAAAAAGTTATTAAGCAATAAAGTTAACTGTTTTGCAGGTTATGAAGATAACATAAACAATGATATTTGTAAACACACATATTTTATTCATTTTCTCTGTCTCTCTTTTTGGATATTTTACATTTATTAAGCATTATGGGCATAAGTGCTATGCGTTTCCGCTCGCTACGCTCGCTCAAGAATATATCAAAACTCTAGTCAATCCAACTCGCTAAAATTAATAGAATTCTATTAATTTTTCCGAGTAAGAAACCAATCGCTTTTTCTTTCTCAGGAACAGCGTGAACTAATTGTAAAAGACACATTTTTTCTCACTAACATAAGCAGAGCTTTTTCATAAACATAAGCTAATTCACTGTTGAAGGTTACTTTACTCCCACCAAGAACCAATACAATTGCTCATCGGAATCCTCAAATAGGAAGGCAAAGGAGTTATGCGCATGCGCTGAATCACTGATACAATCACTACTGCTACTTCAAAAGTAACTAGATGTGGTCATCGCAAAAAGACCCGGTTTGTCTAAATCCTTATTTACAATACTGTGATGCGTAACACGGGAATGGACATTCTCAGACTAAGCCCTGAGGAAGCTGGCAGTATGACTAGCGAAACGTCGGCAAAGAAGTTTGTAACACGGTCAATACCAGAAGACTATTTGTGTTGTTTTAAACTGTTGAGGTTTCCTTAAATGTTTAAACTGATCATCTACAAATTGGCTTCCTCTGTTCTGTGCAGGTAGATTTGTTTGGGAAAGAGTATGTTCTAAATGCTAATTAATCAGGCTGTTAGTTAGTGTTTAATATTTAATACCGTGTTGCATATAAGAAATAAGAAGAAATGTAACGTGGATATAGAAGTCAATGTTTATAAAGCTAGTAGAAGAAGAAGGGATTACCCCGAAGCTATAAGAATAAGCTATTCTTTATCTTGTTTTGCATTATTCATAAAATTTCCCATTTATTCTCTGTGTATTTTTTTGCAAGGTAGGAAAGAGTTTTAAAAATATAGCGAAAAGTTCTCTACTGGAAAAAGAGCTGGATAGGGGAAGGGTATAGAGATAAAGGGGTGGATCCGGGAATTGGATCCTGGTTTACGTCCTCCCGTGACGTCACTAGATCGAGAACAATCTTAACCCCCCTCCCTCTACACCAGCCCCCCTGGAACAGGAGTGGGGGGAGGGGAGGGGGATACTACTAGATAGTGTTTATAGGAGCCGTCTAGTGTCTGCTTATCTTCAGCCATAGTCCGGTATTAAACCTCGACAAATGGATGAGAGCGAAATTAAATTCCTGGAGCTAGGTTGGAGTATTGGGGTCAATCTGGAACAATGAAAAGGTTTCATATCTCTGGGAAATCCTCTCTTTACCTTTAACCTGAACTCTTTATGAGGCGGACAGAAGTGGGTCAACAGCTTCGCCTTGTGTTACACCTTTTAATTCAAATTTAGTAACGCTAGTAGCAATTTTAATATTTTCTTAAGGTTATTGGATCTTTATATTTGACTATAATTTTTGGAGAATAATGAAAAAAAGTCAAAAATTTCAACGACCTAGGGCCATTTCCAATGCAAATACAATGGCCCTTCTTCAACCGAGCAAGGCCAAACAATAAAATACCTTTAGAAATTTTGGCCTTTTTTTTCATTATTCTGAACATAGTTTTCTACCATCTAGCGATTTCTACTCCCTACTAGCAGTTCCGAACGTCTTGGACAGTTTGAGGTACGACTTGGACTTGAGGAATGACTAGAGCCGTTTCAGGAACGTCTAGGAACGTCGAATACCCGTACGAAAAACGACTCGGACGACAAGGAAGGACTAGGACCGTTTAGGTCTATTTGTGGAACATTTAGAAGAAAAAATACTTGGACGGTTTGAGGCACAACTAAGGCCGTTTTAGGAACCTACTCAATCCGGGAAACTCAAAGATAGTCACACACTCTGGGATAAAAGCAACCAGGTTACGTATGGCTATGCAAAATAGCCTCACATTTTGGATTTGCAAATGATCTACGTTAACAATTTGTATAACTACTACATTTTTAAATGTATTGTCTAGTTTTTAAAATTTATCTCCACAGATTATATAAAGAAATATGTATTATAGAGTTAATTTACTAATAAAAAATAAATAAAACCTAATTATTATGGTTTTATCTGTTTCAGGCTAATGAATTCTTCGACAGGAGTTAGTTGGTGGTAAGCCTCTATTAGTAGTTACAACTATCAAAAAAACTCCTACACTTTCAGCACTGGAACCTTCAAAAAAACAAGAATAAATAAATAATTAAAACTGCAGCTATCGTGTTAACATAAACATGCACTAACACGAACATCTTCTAATCTCATCCTTATCAAGGCTACCAAAATCTAGGCACCGCCTGATAATGTAGAAAAAGGCTAATGAAATACTGAAAAGGCTAATCAAATACTGAAAAGGCTAATCAAATACTGAAAAGGCTAATCAAATACTGAAAAGGCTAATACTATAAGTACAATATGTTTCTACTTGACTGCTTTGGCTTTGAACAGAACACTCTTCAACAGTCGGAGCAGGATATGTCGAGGACTAGCAGAAAAACCCGGACATCAGTATTTATGTCGTCTCGGCCAGTTTTTTAGTATTCCCAATGACGTAGCTTACACACACACAGACACACTCTCTCTCTCTCTCTCTCTCCCTCTCTCTCTCTCTCTCTCTCTCTCTCTCTCTCCCTCTCTCTCTCTTTCTCATAAAGGCTGAAATATGGTCTAATTTACGTATCTTGGTATATTTTCTAAAATACCTCGAAAACGGTAGGGAAATCGTGTTGAGTGGGGGAAAAACAGATTTGAATTCTGTACAAAAAAGAATTTGAAGCAATTTTCGGTGGGGCGGTATCAATCGGAGAAATAAGAGCTCGAAATTTCCAAAGTTCTAGTTTTGTTCTTTTCAGATGGTTTTTATCTATGTTTCCCTCACTTTTTAATTGGTTGCTTTTTTTTGTAAAATTGCACAATGTTTTGTCAAAAAATCCACACTAGCTGTATCGTTTGATATAAATAAGGCATTTGACACGGTCTGGACAAAAAGCTATTAATTTTATAATAGGTTTTCTTTCTGACAGAACATTCAGAGTTAGAAATGGTAACTGCTTTTCAGATGTCTTTAAACAAGAAACTGGAGTCCCTCAAGCGGGCGTACTAAGTACAACGCTGTTTTTGATTGCAATGGACACTGTTCGAGATTTCATCCCACCAATCGTTCAGTACTGCCTATACGTCGATGACCTACTAATATTCTATTCATCAGTGAGCATACATGAAGCTCAAACCAAAATACAGGAAACAATACACTCACTGGAACATTGGACAGAAACTACAGGACTTAAATTTTCCTCACATAAGACTAAATCAATCCTCTTTACCAAGAAAAGACAAAACACGAACTATCAACTACTTCTTAACAATACACCAGTTTCACAATCCAACATCATAAAATTCCTAGGACTCCACTTCGACAGACGACTCACATGGGTGCCCCATCTTAGGGAACTTGTTAAAAGATGTAAAAAATCATTGCATCTTTTGAGAATCCTAAGTAATACAAAATGGGGCGCTGATAGGAAAGTAATGCTAACTGTCTATCGGAGTTTCACCAGGTCACTACTGGACTATGGATGTGTAGCATACTCGTCTGCCAAGCCCAGTACACTGAACATACTCAATCCCATACATAATACAGGACTTCGGTTGGCACTAGGTGCGTTCAGGTCAAGTCCTGTAAATAGCTTGCATGCTGAAGCAAATGAACCTCCACTGACTATCAGGAGAGCAATATTATCAGTGGAGTACTTTCATAAAGTCCAAGGCTTGTCATGTGTTCGTAATCTCGGAGAAGCAACTAATACAGAATTGTACGAACACAGAAGAAAACATGCTCGGCCCTTTTCCATGAGAATCAATGAAATAAATGAGTTGTTCGGATGTTTACACTTGGACAGTAAACCTGACAGACTGATATCAATACCACCTTGGACTATACAAAACTTTGACATTAACTTAACATTCACAACTCACAAAAAAACAGATCCATCAGCGACTCTCTTCTACAGTAATTACTTCAAACAAATTCTAACAAAACACGCAGGCTCTCTCAACATATACACAGATGGATCAAAAACAGAAAATGGCGTAGGAGCTGCAGTGGTTATTGAAGGCAACTCATTTTCTCAAAAACTGCCTCCAACCTGTAGCATATATGAAGCTGAATTGCATGCCATACTCCTTGCTATAAAGAATATTCCATCGACACTACATTCACACATAATTTTATTCACAGACTCTCTGAGTTCACTCCAGTCACTACAAAACATGTACCCGTTACACCCTACTTGCACTGAAATCAAAGAACACATTCATTACTTACACTCACTTGGAAAACATATATCTTTATGGTGGCTGCAAGGACATGAAAACCTTGGACTGAGTACGACTGCTGACTTACAAGCCAAACTTGCTACTGAGAAAGACGCCTACCCACATTACGAACTGTGCATCAAAGATGTTACTAGAACGCATCGAAATACCATACAAGAAAAATTGCAACTAGAATGGATTAATCTGACGGACAACAAACTAAGACAAATCAAACATACACTTACTGACTGGCCAAGCGCATACAGAAATTCCCGGCGAGAGGAAATAGTTCTTGCAAGACTGCGAATAGGCCACACACGCATTACTCACGAATACCTGATGACTAATACTGATAGACCCACATGTCAGATCTGCAATACAGAACTAACAGTCAAACATATACTAACAGACTGCCAACTTATAGCGAACTTAGACATACCTCGGGACATTACTGACCTACTAACTGACAGCAGCCACCATATTGACAACATTATAACACACTTGAAAAATATTAACATATACGACAAAATATGAAAACATTCACAACGTACAGAATTTTAGATTAGTTTATTTAATGTTTAATTTATTTCTTGTGTTTTTTATAGATTCTTTGTTTTCTTTAATTTTATTTATTAATTTATTTATTTTTTTACCTATTTTTTATGTTAATATATTTTACTTAGATAGGTGATTTACTAACTTGGTGTTGGAGGTATCACTGTGAGCAGCACTTAGGTGCAAAAGGACCATTCGATGCAACTCACTAATGATGTGAAGTTTCGTAAAAATAAAATAATAATAATAATGTAAAATTGCATTTTACAGTAAAATGAGTATTTTAGTAAAACAAGGTAGGAGAATTAGAAACATATTGAATATAGTGTTTCCTAACGTCAAGAAAGAAGATGGAGTAATTTCCGCTTGGGATACTGTCACTTTCCTGTTTTGGTGCTTAAAATCTTACTCGTCGGGTTTTATTTTTGACAAAATATCAAAACCTACCAATAACTTCTTCACTGCTTTACGAATAGCACTAGGGATATGAACAGAAACCCGCCAGTAAAAATTTTCTGTTTTGTAATGTGTACACACTATATTGTGATTATTTGTCAACTGTTCCCAACGACCGTAGCCACGTTCCCATTGATCACTGAAGTTAAGCAACGTCGAGCGTCGACAGTAGCTGAATGGGTGACCGACCACGTGCTGTTGGCATTATGAAAGGGCGGCAACCTGTAGATAGCCCGGCTTTAATAATCCAAAGGTTGATACGCCGTTAAACACACACACACCCACACACACACACACACACACACACACACAAATTATCAACTACTGACCACCCATTTATTAAAACACATTTAGAAATCCTTGCAATTGGATGGAAAAAACCCCAATCATCCAAAACCCGAACCTTCCGAAAGCCTATCCTTGCGAAACCCCAACCTTCCTTAGAAAGATCCCCGTAGCCTAGATAGCATTACACAGCTCGGCCCTCACCACCTTCTAAGCTCATTCCAATGCTCGGACTTACCTCCAGGACTTCCTCTCCTATTCCCTTCTCCAAGTCTTGGGGCTTTATTAGACTTGGCAGAGGTCTCTTCTCCTCGATGTCCCTCTCTGCTTTCTCCTTACAATACCGCTCAGCTTCATTCTACGCTATAACTGGATTCTCCTCGGGAAGACCAAATCCGACTAGATGGAACCACGACATCTTAAAATACTAATCCCATCTGGGAGATGTAACCTTGGAGATCCGAGAAATATCATGAAAATCAAAGAATAGTTTGGTACATAGTTATTTAACTTATTATTTTTTTTTTTTGTGCATTGACTGCAGAGGGCACCAAAAAAAATCTGATCAGCTGAGGTCAGTAGCATCAAATTTTGACACTTTGTATTTGTAAATAAGGTAAATTGCAAAAAATAAAAAAAAGGTTATATATAGTTATATATTTTCTGTTTTAAATTGCATCGCTGGGTATCACATGTTTGTTTGGAACGGCTTCTTTCTCCAGCGGTGTCGCTCCTCTCTCTATCGCAATATTTCGTCGGGTTCATCTCCGACTTCTTCAGGCTGCTATGTGTCGTCCTCGGTGGTTATCAAGGGAATGAATTTTTCTCGGATTTTCCCTCCTTTATAGCCCTGCTATAAGTTTTTTTTTTTTTTTTTTTTTTTTTTTTTTTTTTTTTTTTTTTTTTCTACGGCGCATCTACATCTAGGTCATTAGCGCCGACATCCAGGGTGCAGCGAGGAATTTTACCAGCGAGCCGTGGGATGATAAAATTCCTGCCGGAGGTTGGGAATCGAACCCACCATCTCCCACTTATGAATCCAACGCGCTAGCCATTAGACCACGGGAGGCCCCTGCTTTAAGTAATCTGAATAATTAGAGAAGCCATCGAAATACATAAGCATCCGGTGAATTTCAATAGGGAAGATGGCCTCATCCTCCCGGACATTTGGCGGCCCATCCTTAAGAAGATAGAGGAGAAAACAGGGACTCAAGACGACCAGCGCCCCACACGGACCACCGACGAACTACAGACGACGGACGAACGACGAAGACAGCCCTCGAGCCCTATTGGCCCACGGAGCCCCTACACCATTGGATGACACCATATAGTCTACGAAGCAGGGAAAATCCGGGAAAAATTCATTCCCTTGATAACCACCGAGAACGACACATAGCAGCCTGAAGAAGTCGGAGATGAACCCGACGAAATATTGCGATGGAGAGAGGAGCGACACCGCCGGAGAAAGAAGCCGTTCCAAACAAACATAATTATATATATATATATATATATATATATATATATATATATATATATATATATACTCTCGTAACTTGACCTCTTCCACATGTATTTTTCCTCTTCTTTTAATAAGGATCAAAAAATTGCTTTAATACTTCTTTTACATAATTTTATTAATGTCGACTAGTTTCTGGCAACTTGGCCTCTCATCACAGACAAACATATCTTATACAACATAGTCGTCATTTATATCATCCTCAAAAACTACCAAAAAAAAATTAAAAGTTTTTGGTTTCGTACTTCCAGCCATTTTATGTAAAGTTATATTATTTTAAGCACATTAAGTGGCCTCCCTGTAAAAAGTTAAAACTTAAATACAGCTTTTTATCTATCTATCGATCTATCTATCTATCTATCTATCTATCTATCTATCTATCTCTTCCAGCCATGGCTGGTGATTGTAATGTTAGATTTTAAAATTTTAATTTTAATTAAATTTAAAATTTAATTAAAATTTATGTTGTGTTTGTTTTTGAGGATGTTATTAAATGACGACTTCGTTGTATAATTTAATTTAATTCAATTTTAACGTCCATTTATTATTAACTAAGAATTTTAGGACGGGTTATCTATAGGTTACCACCCTTTTCTACCCAGGATAGAGGTAATGCCTTTTCTTTTTTCTAAAGAAAAGCCACAACTCCTAGTGGAAATCGAACCCACGACCTTTGGCACGGAGTGTTAAGTGCTCAGGCCTTAACACTCACAGCCATCGGGTCTCCTTCGTTGTATAAGAAATGTTTGTCTGTGATGAGAAGCCAAGTTGCCAGAAACTAGTCGACATTGATGTAAATAAAATGATGTACGACTCGCAGGAACTGCATCATCTTAGCGCGGTTCCTGTTCATATCCCTATTGACATTTCAAAAGCTTAGAATAGAAACAGATAATATTTTGCTCGGCCTTTGTTTCGGACCATTAGGGACTCCAGAAATCCGCGAACAGACAAATATATATATATATATATATATATATATATATATATATATATATATATATATATACCAATTTGAACCACCATTATTTTCGGTCTCTAGGGGTTCTGAAACGCGAAATTTTCTTGTCGGCACTTCCGGATTGTTTCATGATCAACCTTATAAGCGGGGTTCCTCCCTATGGAGGGACGGACCGCGCTAAAAGTTTTGAAGCAGTTTTTTGACCTGTAAGGCCTTATTAAAAGAAGAGGCTATATATAAAGATGTTGTATAAATACAATATTTCAAATGCTATTTGCTATCCTAATATTATACTATTATCATTTTATTAGATTTTAATATTTGGATTATACAATAATTAGTATGGGTACATCAAAATTATTTGAAATCTTTCTTAAATGTTTACGATTGGTAATAACCTACCAGTTTCCTGTCCTTTAACCCTTCTTCCACGTCGTCCTGCAAAAAAATAAAAATAAAAAAAAATAAAAATACAAACATGTTGATGGGTATATTTACTTGAGGAAAAGAACCCTGCAGTAGTAGGGCCATGTCAACACTGATTATAAAATGAAAGAATCCATGATAAGTCAACTCAACAGTATTCGATCTGTTACAGACTTAAAATTACAAAACTATTTGATACGACACATTTCCGTAAGATGGAAAAGCTGGCTAGATTTCTTTTCCTGTCTTCCGAAGTCCCCCCCCCCCCCCTCAGAAAGTGGCAATGCACTCGCTCCCGGCCATATTGTGCAAGACACCCTACCCAGACTTCACCATAAATGCTCAACACCTGCTTGGTATGATACCAATGTCCTCCAGGTATGCCTAGCACGACCTCAACACCTCCTCTACCTTGCCAAGATCTGTTCGAAGGACGCGTTGGCACGGTGCAAGGTATGCAGTCTCTGAGTGCAGTTATGCATTTCTAGGTGTCTCTATTCGATCCGTTGCATATCTGCGCTACCTAGGGTGCCTAGATCTCTATATGGAGCTAATACTATTGTTGTCTTGCATAAAATTGAATTTTATATAGGGAAAAATCGAACAATTGTCATGTGCTCTACCACTGATCCATTCTCTCACCAATCTTTCAATATATCGTTCCAAAAACCTTAAATTCTCATATGTTAAAAGTGGTAAAAACAAATATTAATGGGGTCTCCAGTGGTCTAGTGGCTAGAGCCTCAGGTTCAAAAGCGGGAGATGGTGGGTTCGATCCTCACTGGTGGTAGAAATATTCTTATCCTACGGCTCGTGGGGAAATTTCCTCGCTGCACCTTGGATATATATATATATATATATATATATATATATATATATATATATATATATATATAAAACCTCTTCTTGAGACGTTGTAAAGTATGAGAGATTGAGTATTAATATTGAATTCATGGTTCCTGATTGAAAATGCTTGATCGAATCTTTAGAAGTGTATCGTGTGATAATCCTCTCTGATCCTGTAGCCGTGTTTATTACGGTGGAAGGAACGCCACCATGTCCTTCTCTTCCTCTGGTTCAATCCACCGTATAATCCTATCTCTCTCTTTCTGCATTGTTACTCTGTACTTTATACATACTTACGTGTTTTCCTTTTGTATTTCACTTTACAAAGAGGTTTTCAATAAAGTTTCTAGGATCTTTTCCTTATTTTCTCTATAAAATTGTACTTCGAAATAGGAAAATAACGGAATATTTATTTAAATAAATAAAGAAATTATAAATGTGTGAATTAATGGTAGAAGGTGAATAAAACTTTACTACACACTTTAACTATATTTATGTCTTCTCTTCCCTACATGTCTCATACCTTTCTGATACATCTTCAGGGGAATATGTTATAAATACAAGGGCCTACAGTCTCAACTTGAGGAGGAAAAGTTTACACTAGTAGGGCCGTGTTCAGACGGGTCTAAGACTAAAAGCCAAATCCAATATGGCAGAAGTTGGTCAGCTGTTCTGTAATAAATATCTCATCTTCAAAAATAGATTATTTTCTTACAAAATATATAGTTATAGAGAATAAAATAAAGCCTAGTCATTTATTTAATTTTTGGCAAAAATTAATAAAAACTGATATAACACTTTACCTTTAATTTGGCGCGAATACAAATTTTAGCGATTTTTCTATGTTTAAATTATTTACCTCAATTTCAAGGTGGATTTACAAATACAGGCAATTTGTCATTAAATCTAATCAATTTTATTATTATTTAAAAAAATGTAGTTCATCGCTTATTTGTTTACACGTATAAAATATTCTGTTTGGTATTTAATTATTCTTATATTTATTTATAATTATTTTATTTATATGATATTTGTTTATTTTTTTTAATATTTTTCTTTCCTCATGTTCTTGTGAAGCTACAGTATATAACCTTCTATTTTTTAATTTTAATTTTGAAAGATTGGTTAATAATTAAATGTTTATATGGTCTCTGGCTAATGGACACTATTCAAGCCTTTGTACATTACTTGGTTATTATTTTGTTAAACATCTGTATTTATGTATAAAATAAATTTTCATTCATTTCATGGTGGATTTGTTTTCATTCTACAGAAAGGTATTCATTTGGTTTGAATCATCAAATTGTATTAAATACAAGTCGATTTAATAAAGTTGATGATATTAATGTTCCTATCCTGTAATACTTGATAGATTATGTATAGGCCATAAATATTGCTTGAATTTCGAAGAGCTATCTTAGCCCCCGTGCTCCTGTGACATGTCAACCCTGACAGCACCCCCTCCCCTCTCCTCGCATCCATCACTGTCACTTCTCTATAGCTATACTAACACTTACAGGACTTTTATATGGAATATTTATTATACAAATTCCAGGCACTAGAATAATAAATTTTACAAAAAAAATTGTATATATAAATATATATAAATGTGGGGGATTTTCATATATTAGGACCTAGGAAGAGAAAGGGCGAATCAGGAATTCCGGATGTTGGGAAATCCAAGTTAATGTTCTAGAAGTGCTTGAGGGTAGCAAAGGCGAATGTTTACTCTATGGAATGCTGATTCATAAACCTAATTGAAATAGTATGCAATTGAAATTCAATGTTCTAATTATAATTTTTATGGGTAGCAAAGTGCTAGGAGGGGAGTTTCAGACCCGGGATTCGCCCTTGAAATAGGACATTGAAGGTGTAGCGTAGCGATCATTGTATCAGATATTAAGATCTGATAAGATAAATCTAAAAGATAGAGTACATAGTGTAGCCATGATGACCAAGTGCCAGCTTATGAATTCCTGGACAACACACAGAAATGGACACTGATGATCACACATTCTGCTATCATAGTGTAGCTATGATGACCAAGTGCCAGCTGGTGAATTCCTAGACAACACACAGAAATGGACACTGCTGATCACACATTCTGCTATCATAGTGTAGCCATGATGACCAAGTGCCAGCTGGTGAATTCCTAGACAACACACAGAAATGGACACTGCTGATCACACATTCTGCTATCATAGATCACCAAAGGAGAGCCTGGAATAAGTTAACGAGGTAACCGGCTTCAAACTGTGAGTAGCTTCACCGTACTTGCTATTTTTAAACTGGCTCTGGTGTTACCTCCCGCACCGGTTACCTGTCCACCAGAGAGGCTGCAATAGGCATAACTCTCCCAGCACCGAGGTTCAGCATCTCTCCGCGACACTGGTGACGTCATCACAACCAGGATATTTTATTTCCCTTCTTTACTCGTCAGAGACATTTTTATTATTTATTATTACTTGCTCAGAGGGCATTATCATTTATTTATTAATTATTATTTTAGAAGTTATCATTTTTATGGAGTCATATTATTATTATTTCATTTTATTTTATGAATAAAAGTATTGTTTATTTTTACTTTTGAGAACACGCATTATTGGGACCCTTCTGTCAACATCCCAAGATCCCAATAAATGTTTCATAGATGATGGTGCTATTCATTTTAACTAGAAACTGTGAGAGAACTAAAGGCCTACCAGAGATACAAGGCGATGATACATCTTTCTGAAGCAGATATTAAAATAAACTTAGTGAAGAGAGAGCCGACCGTTGGTATTGAGAGAACTAAAGGCCTACCAGAGAAACAAGGCGATGGTACATCTTTCTGAAGCAGATATTAAAATAAACATAGTGAAGAGAGAGCCGACCGTTGGTATTGAGAGAACTAAAGGCCAACCAGAGAAACAAGGCGATGGTACATCTTTCTGAAGCAGATATTAAAATAAACATAGTGAAGAGAGAGCCGACCGTTGGTATTGAGAGAACTAAAGGCCAACCAGACAAACAAGGCGATGATACATCTTTCTGAAGCAGATATTAAAATAAACATAGTGAAGAGAGAGTCGACCGTTGGCATTGAGAGAACTAAAGGCCTACCAGAGAAACAAGGCGATGATACATCTTTCTGAAGCAGATATTAAAATAAACATAGTGAAGAGAGAGCCGACCGTTGGTATTGAGAGAACTAAAGGCCTACCAGAGAAACAAGGCGATAATACATCTTTCTGAAGCAGATATTAAAATAAACATAGTGAAGAGAGAGCCGACCGTTGGTATTGAGAGAACTAAAGGCCTACCAGAGAAACAAGGCGATGATACATCTTTCTGAAGCAGATATTAAAATAAACATAGTGAAGAGAGAGCCGACCGTTGGTATTGAGAGAACTAAAGGCCAACCAGAGAAACAAGGCGATGATACATCTTTCTGAAGCAGATATTAAAATAAACATAGTGAAGAGAGAGCCGACCGTTGGTATTGAGAGAACTAAAGGCCTACCAGCGAAAACAAGGCGATGATACATCTTTCTGAAGCAGATATTAAAATAAACATAGTGAAGAGAGACTCGACCGTTGGTATTGAGAGAATTAAAGGCCAACCAGAGAAACAAGGCGATGATACATCTTTCTGAAGCAGATATTAAAATAAACATAGTGAAGAGAGAGCCGACCGTTGGTATTGAGAGAACTAAAGGCCTACCAGAGAAACAAGGCGATGGTACATCTTTCTGAAGCAGATATTAAAATAAACATAGTGAAGAGAGAGCCGACCGTTGGTATTGAGAGAACTAAAGGCCAACCAGACAAACAAGGCGATGATACATCTTTCTGAAGCAGATATTAAAATAAACATAGTGAAGAGAGAGTCGACCGTTGGCATTGAGAGAACTAAAGGCCTACCAGAGAAACAAGGCGATGATACATCTTTCTGAAGCAGATATTAAAATAAACATAGTGAAGAGAGAGCCGACCGTTGGTATTGAGAGAACTAAAGGCCTACCAGAGAAACAAGGCGATAATACATCTTTCTGAAGCAGATATTAAAATAAACATAGTGAAGAGAGAGCCGACCGTTGGTATTGAGAGAACTAAAGGCCTACCAGAGAAACAAGGCGATGATACATCTTTCTGAAGCAGATATTAAAATAAACATAGTGAAGAGAGAGTCGACCGTTGGCATTGAGAGAACTAAAGGCCTACCAGAGAAACAAGGCGATGATACATCTTTCTGAAGCAGATATTAAAATAAACATAGTGAAGAGAGAGCCGACCGTTGGTATTGAGAGAACTAAAGGCCTACCAGAGAAACAAGGCGATGATACATCTTTCTGAAGCAGATATTAAAATAAACATAGCCAAGAGAGACTCGACCGTTGGTATTGAGAGAACTAAAGGCCTACCAGAGAAACAAGGCGATGATACATCTTTCTGAAGCAGATATTAAAATAAACATAGTGAAGAGAGAGCCGACCGTTGGTATTGAGAGAACTAAAGGCCTACCAGAGAAACAAGGCGATAATACATCTTTCTGAAGCAGATATTAAAATAAACATAGTGAAGAGAGAGTCGACCGTTGGTATTGAGAGAACTAAAGGCCTACCGGAGAAAAAAGGCGATAATACATCTTTCTGAAGCAGATATTAAAATAAACATAGTGAAGAGAGAGCCAACCGTTGGTATTGAGAGAACTAAAGGCCTACCAGAGAAACAAGGCGATGATACATCTTTCTGAAGCAGATATTAAAATAATCATAGTGAAGAGAGAGCCGACCGTTGGTATTGAGAGAACTAAAGGCCAACCAGAGAAACAAGGCGATGATACATCTTTCTGAAGCAGATATTAAAATAAACATAGTGAAGAGAGAGTCGACCGTTGGTATTGAGAGAACTAAAGGCCTACCAGAGAAACAAGGCGATGATACATCTTTCTGAAGCAGATATTAAAATAAACATAGCCAAGAGAGACGCGACCGTTGGTATTGAGAGAACTAAAGGCCTACTAGAGAAACAAGGCGATGATACATCTTTCTGAAGCAGATATTAAAATAAACATAGCCAAGAGAGACTCGACCGTTGGTATTGAGAGAACTAAAGGCCAACCAGAGAAACAAGGCGATGATACATCTTTCTGAAGCAGATATTAAAATAAACATAGTGAAGAGAGAGCCGACCGTTGGTATTGAGAGAACTAAAGGCCTACCAGAGAAACAAGGCGATAATACATCTTTCTGAAGCAGATATTAAAATAAACATAGTGAAGAGAGAGTCGACCGTTGGCATTGAGAGAACTAAAGGCCTACCAGAGAAACAAGGCGATGATACATCTTTCTGAAGCAGATATTAAAATAAACATAGTGAAGAGAGAGCCGACCGTTGGTATTGAGAGAACTAAAGGCCTACCAGAGAAACAAGGCGATGATACATCTTTCTGAAGCAGATATTAAAATAAACATAGTGAAGAGAGAGCCGAGCGTTGGTATTGAGAGAACTAAAGGCCAACCAGAGAAACAAGGCGATGATACATCTTTCTGAAGCAGATATTAAAATAAACATAGTGAAGAGAGAGCCGACCGTTGGTATTGAGAGAACTAAAGGCCTACCAGAGAAACAAGGCGATAATACATCTTTCTGAAGCAGATATTAAAATAAACATAGTGAAGAGAGAGTCGACCGTTGGTATTGAGAGAACTAAAGGCCTACCAGAGAAACAAGGCGATGATACATCTTACTGAAGCAGATATTAAAATAAACATAGTGAAGAGAGAGTCGGCCGTTGGTATTGAGAGAACTAAAGGCCTACCAGAGAAAGAAGGCGATGATACATCTTTCTGAAGCAGATATTAAAATAAACATAGTGAAGAGAGAGCCGACCGTTGGTATTGAGAGAACTAAAGGCCTACCAGAGAAACAAGGCGATGATACATCTTTCTAAAGCAGATATTAAAATAAACATAGTGAAGAGAGAGCCGACCGTTGGTATTGAGAGAACTAAAGGCCTACCAGAGAAACAAGGCGATGATACATCTTTCTGAAGCAGATATTAAAATAAACATAGTGAAGAGAGAGCCGACCGTTGGTATTGAGAGAACTAAAGGCCTACCAGAGAAACAAGGCGATGGTACATCTTTCTGAAGCAGATATTAAAATAAACATAGTGAAGAGAGAGCCGACCGTTGGTATTGAGAGAACTAAAGGCCTACCAGAGAAACAAGGCGATGATACATCTTTCTGAAGCAGATATTAAAATAAACATAGTGAAGAGAGAGTCGACCGTTGGTATTGAGAGAACTAAAGGCCTACCAGAGAAACAAGGCGATAATACATCTTTCTGAAGCAGATATTAAAATAAACATAGTGAAGAGAGAGCCGACCGTTGGTATTGAGAGAACTAAAGGCCTACCAGAGAAACAAGGCGATGATACATCTTTCTGAAGCAGATATTAAAATAAACATAGTGAAGAGAGAGTCGACCGTTGGCATTGAGAGAACTAAAGGCCAACCAGAGAAACAAGGCGATGATACATCTTTCTGAAGCAGATATTAAAATAAACATAGTGAAGAGAGAGTCGACCGTTGGCATTGAGAGAACTAAAGGCCAACCAGACAAACAAGGCGATGGTACATCTTTCTGAAGCAGATATTAAAATAAACATGGTGATGAGAGAGCCGACCGTTGGTATTGAGAGAACTAAAGGCCTACCAGAGAAACAAGGCGATGATACATCTTTCTGAAGCAGATATTAAAATAAAAATAGTGAAGAGAGAGCCGACCGTTGGTATTGAGAGAACTAAAGGCCAACCAGAGAAACAAGGCGATGATACATCTTTCTGAAGCAGATATTAAAATAAACATAGTGAAGAGAGACTCGACCGTTGGTATTGAGAGAACTAAAGGCCTACCAGAGAAACAAGGCGATGGTACATCTTTCTGAAGCAGATATTAAAATAAACATAGTGAAGAGAGAGCCGACCGTTGGTATTGAGAGAACTAAAGGCCTACCAGAGAAACAGGGCGATAATACAGCTTTCTGAAGCAGATATTAAAATAAACATAGTCAAGAGAGATTCGACCGTTGGTATTGAGAGAACTAAAGGCCTACCAGAGAAACAAGGCGACGATACATCTTTCTGAAGCAGATATTAAAATAAACATAGTGAAGAGAGAGCCGACCGTTGGTATTGAGAGAACTAAAGGCCAACCAGAGAAACAAGGCGATGATACATCTTTCTGAAGCAGATATTAAAATAAACATAGTGAAGAGAGAGCCGACCGTTGGTATTGAGAGAACTAAAGGCCTACCAGAGAAACAAGGCGATGATACATCTTTCTGAAGCAGATATTAAAATAAACATAGTGAAGAGAGAGCCGACCGTTGGTATTGAGAGAACTAAAGGCCTACCAGAGAAACAAGGCGATAATACATCTTTCTGAAGCAGATATTAAAATAAACATAGTGAAGAGAGAGTCGACCGTTGGTATTGAGAGAACTAAAGGCCTATCAGAGAAACAAGGCGATAATACATCTTTCTGAAGCAGATATTAAAATAAACATAGTGAAGAGAGAGCCAACCGTTGGTATTGAGAGAACTAAAGGCCTACCAGAGAAACAAGGCGATGATACATCTTTCTGAAGCAGATATTAAAATAATCATAATGAAGAGAGAGCCGACCGTTGGTATTGAGAGAACTAAAGGCCAACCAGAGAAACAAGGCGATGATACATCTTTCTGAAGCAGATATTAAAATAAACATAGTGAAGAGAGAGTCGACCGTTGGTATTGAGAGAACTAAAGGCCTACCAGAGAAACAAGGCGATGATACATCTTTCTGAAGCAGATATTAAAATAAACATAGCCAAGAGAGACTCGACCGTTGGTATTGAGAGAACTAAAGGCCTACCAGAGAAACAAGGCGATGATACATCTTTCTGAAGCAGATATTAAAATAAACATAGCCAAGAGAGACTCGACCGTTGGTATTGAGAGAACTAAAGGCTAACCAGAGAAACAAGGCGATGATACATCTTTCTGAAGCAGATATTAAAATAAACATAGTGAAGAGAGAGTCGACCGTTGGTATTGAGAGAACTAAAGGCCTACCAGAGAAACAAGGCGATGATACATCTTTCTGAAGCAGATATTAAAATAAACATAGCCAAGAGACACTCGACCGTTGGTATTGAGAGAACTAAAGGCCTACCAGAGAAACAAGGCGATGATACATCTTTCTGAAGCAGATATTAAAATAAACATAGCCAAGAGAGACTCGACCGTTGGTATTGAGAGAACTAAAGGCCAACCAGAGAAACAAGGCGATGATACATCTTTCTGAAGCAGATATTAAAATAAACATAGTGAAGAGAGAGCCGACCGTTGGTATTGAGAGAACTAAAGGCCTACCAGAGAAACAAGGCGATAATACATCTTTCTGAAGCAGATATTAAAATAAACATAGTGAAGAGAGAGTCGACCGTTGGTATTGAGAGAACTAAAGGCCTACCAGAGAAACAAGGCGATGATACATCTTTCTGAAGCAGATATTAAAATAAACATAGTGAAGAGAGAGCCGACCGTTGGTATTGAGAGAACTAAAGGCCTACCAGAGAAACAAGGCGATAATACATCTTTCTGAAGCAGATATTAAAATAAACATAGTGAAGAGAGAGTCGACCGTTGGTATTGAGAGAACTAAAGGCCTACCAGAGAAACAAGGCGATGATACATCTTACTGAAGCAGATATTAAAATAAACATAGTGAAGAGAGAGTCGGCCGTTGGTATTGAGAGAACTAAAGGCCTACCAGAGAAAGAAGGCGATGATACATCTTTCTGAAGCAGATATTAAAATAAACATAGTGAAGAGAGAGCCGACCGTTGGTATTGAGAGAACTAAAGGCCTACCAGAGAAACAAGGCGATGATACATCTTTCTAAAGCAGATATTAAAATAAACATAGTGAAGAGAGAGCCGACCGTTGGTATTGAGAGAACTAAAGGCCTACCAGAGAAACAAGGCGATGATACATCTTTCTGAAGCAGATATTAAAATAAACATAGTGAAGAGAGAGCCGACCGTTGGTATTGAGAGAACTAAAGGCCTACCAGAGAAACAGGGCGATTATACATCTTTCTGAAGCAGATATTAAAATAAACATAGTGAAGAGAGAGTCGACCGTTGGTATTGAGAGAACTAAAGGCCTACCAGAAAAACAAGGCGATGATACATCTTTCTGAGGCAGATATTAAAATAAACATAGTGAAGAGAGAGTCGACCGTTGGTATTGAGAGAACTAAAGGCCTACCAGAGAAACAAGGCGATGATACATCTTTCTGAAGCAGATATTAAAATAAACATAGTGAAGAGAGAGCCGACCGTTGGTATTGAGAGAACTAAAGGCCTACCAGAGAAACAAGGCGATAATACATCTTTCTGAAGCAGATATTAAAATAAACATAGTGAAGAGAGAGTCGACCGTTGGTATTGAGAGAACTAAAGGCCTACCAGAGAAACAAGGCGATGATACATCTTTCTGAAGCAGATATTAAAATAAACATAGTGAAGAGAGAGTCGACCGTTGGTATTGAGAGAACTAAAGGCCTACCAGAGAAACAAGGCGATGATACATCTTTCTGAAGCAGATATTAAAATAAACATAGTGAAGAGAGAGCCGACCGTTGGTATTGAGAGAACTAAAGGCCTACCAGAGAAACAAGGCGATGATACATCTTTCTGAAGCAGATATTAAAATAAACATAGTGAAGAGAGAGTCGACCGTTGGTATTGAGAGAACTAAAGGCCTACCAGAGAAACAAGGCGATGATACATCTTTCTGAAGCAGATATTAAAATAAACATAGTGAAGAGAGAGCCGACCGTTGGTATTGAGAGAACTAAAGGCCAACCAGAGAAACAAGGCGATGATACATCTTTCTGAAGCAGATATTAAAATAAACATAGTGAAGAGAGACTCGACCGTTGGTATTGAGAGAACTAAAGGCCTAACAGAGAAACAAGGCGATGGTACATCTTTCTGAAGCAGATATTAAAATAAACATAGTGAAGAGAGAGCCGACCGTTGGTATTGAGAGAACTAAAGGCCTACCAGAGAAACAAGGCGATGATACATCTTTCTGAAGCAGATATTAAAATAAACATAGTGAAGAGAGAGTCGACCGTTGGTATTGAGAGAACTAAAGGCCTACCAGAGAAACAAGGCGATGATACATCTTTCTGAAGCAGATATTAAAATAAACATAGTGAAGAGAGAGTCGACCGTTGGTATTGAGAGAACTAAAGGCCTACCAGAGAAACAAGGCGATGATACATCTTTCTGAAGCAGATATTAAAATAAACATAGTGATGAGAGAGCCGACCGTTGGTATTGAGAGAACTAAAGGCCTACCAGAGAAACAAGGCGATGATACATCTTTCTGAAGCAGATATTAAAATAAACATAGTGAAGAGAGAGTCGACCGTTGGTATTGAGAGAACTAAAGGCCTACCAGAGAAACAAGGCGATAATACATCTTTCTGAAGCAGATATTAAAATAAACATAGTGAAGAGAGAGCCAACCGTTGGTATTGAGAGAACTAAAGGCCTACCAGAGAAACAAGGCGATGATACATCTTTCTGAAGCAGATATTAAAATAATCATAATGAAGAGAGAGCCGACCGTTGGTATTGAGAGAACTAAAGGCCAACCAGAGAAACAAGGCGATGATACATCTTTCTGAAGCAGATATTAAAATAAACATAGTGAAGAGAGAGTCGACCGTTGGTATTGAGAGAACTAAAGGCCTACCAGAGAAACAAGGCGATGATACATCTTTCTGAAGCAGATATTAAAATAAACATAGCCAAGAGAGACTCGACCGTTGGTATTGAGAGAACTAAAGGCCTACCAGAGAAACAAGGCGATGATACATCTTTCTGAAGCAGATATTAAAATAAACATAGCCAAGAGAGACTCGACCGTTGGTATTGAGAGAACTAAAGGCTAACCAGAGAAACAAGGCGATGATACATCTTTCTGAAGCAGATATTAAAATAAACATAGTCAAGAGAGAGTCGACCGTTGGTATTGAGAGAACTAAAGGCCTACCAGAGAAACAAGGCGATGATACATCTTTCTGAAGCAGATATTAAAATAAACATAGCCAAGAGACACTCGACCGTTGGTATTGAGAGAACTAAAGGCCTACCAGAGAAACAAGGCGATGATACATCTTTCTGAAGCAGATATTAAAATAAACATAGCCAAGAGAGACTCGACCGTTGGTATTGAGAGAACTAAAGGCCAACCAGAGAAACAAGGCGATGATACATCTTTCTGAAGCAGATATTAAAATAAACATAGTGAAGAGAGAGCCGACCGTTGGTATTGAGAGAACTAAAGGCCTACCAGAGAAACAAGGCGATAATACATCTTTCTGAAGCAGATATTAAAATAAACATAGTGAAGAGAGAGTCGACCGTTGGTATTGAGAGAACTAAAGGCCTACCAGAGAAACAAGGCGATGATACATCTTTCTGAAGCAGATATTAAAATAAACATAGTGAAGAGAGAGCCGACCGTTGGTATTGAGAGAACTAAAGGCCTACCAGAGAAACAAGGCGATAATACATCTTTCTGAAGCAGATATTAAAATAAACATAGTGAAGAGAGAGTCGACCGTTGGTATTGAGAGAACTAAAGGCCTACCAGAGAAACAAGGCGATGATACATCTTACTGAAGCAGATATTAAAATAAACATAGTGAAGAGAGAGTCGGCCGTTGGTATTGAGAGAACTAAAGGCCTACCAGAGAAAGAAGGCGATGATACATCTTTCTGAAGCAGATATTAAAATAAACATAGTGAAGAGAGAGCCGACCGTTGGTATTGAGAGAACTAAAGGCCTACCAGAGAAACAAGGCGATGATACATCTTTCTAAAGCAGATATTAAAATAAACATAGTGAAGAGAGAGCCGACCGTTGGTATTGAGAGAACTAAAGGCCTACCAGAGAAACAAGGCGATGATACATCTTTCTGAAGCAGATATTAAAATAAACATAGTGAAGAGAGAGCCGACCGTTGGTATTGAGAGAACTAAAGGCCTACCAGAGAAACAGGGCGATTATACATCTTTCTGAAGCAGATATTAAAATAAACATAGTGAAGAGAGAGTCGACCGTTGGTATTGAGAGAACTAAAGGCCTACCAGAAAAACAAGGCGATGATACATCTTTCTGAAGCAGATATTAAAATAAACATAGTGAAGAGAGAGTCGACCGTTGGTATTGAGAGAACTAAAGGCCTACCAGAGAAACAAGGCGATGATACATCTTTCTGAAGCAGATATTAAAATAAACATAGTGAAGAGAGAGCCGACCGTTGGTATTGAGAGAACTAAAGGCCTACCAGAGAAACAAGGCGATAATACATCTTTCTGAAGCAGATATTAAAATAAACATAGTGAAGAGAGAGTCGACCGTTGGTATTGAGAGAACTAAAGGCCTACCAGAGAAACAAGGCGATGATACATCTTTCTGAAGCAGATATTAAAATAAACATAGTGAAGAGAGAGTCGACCGTTGGTATTGAGAGAACTAAAGGCCTACCAGAGAAACAAGGCGATGATACATCTTTCTGAAGCAGATATTAAAATAAACATAGTGAAGAGAGAGCCGACCGTTGGTATTGAGAGAACTAAAGGCCTACCAGAGAAACAAGGCGATGATACATCTTTCTGAAGCAGATATTAAAATAAACATAGTGAAGAGAGAGTCGACCGTTGGTATTGAGAGAACTAAAGGCCTACCAGAGAAACAGGGCGATTATACATCTTTCTGAAGCAGATATTAAAATAAACATAGTGAAGAGAGAGTCGACCGTTGGTATTGAGAGAACTAAAGGCCTACCAGAAAAACAAGGCGATGATACATCTTTCTGAAGCAGATATTAAAATAAACATAGTGAAGAGAGAGTCGACCGTTGGTATTGAGAGAACTAAAGGCCTACCAGAGAAACAAGGCGATGATACATCTTTCTGAAGCAGATATTAAAATAAACATAGTGAAGAGAGAGCCGACCGTTGGTATTGAGAGAACTAAAGGCCTACCAGAGAAACAAGGCGATAATACATCTTTCTGAAGCAGATATTAAAATAAACATAGTGAAGAGAGAGTCGACCGTTGGTATTGAGAGAACTAAAGGCCTACCAGAGAAACAAGGCGATGATACATCTTTCTGAAGCAGATATTAAAATAAACATAGTGAAGAGAGAGTCGACCGTTGGTATTGAGAGAACTAAAGGCCTACCAGAGAAACAAGGCGATGATACATCTTTCTGAAGCAGATATTAAAATAAACATAGTGAAGAGAGAGCCGACCGTTGGTATTGAGAGAACTAAAGGCCTACCAGAGAAACAAGGCGATGATACATCTTTCTGAAGCAGATATTAAAATAAACATAGTGAAGAGAGAGTCGACCGTTGGTATTGAGAGAACTAAAGGCCTACCAGAGAAACAAGGCGATAATACATCTTTCTGAAGCAGATATTAAAATAAACATAGTGAAGAGAGAGCCGACCGTTGGTATTGAGAGAACTAAAGGCCAACCAGAGAAACAAGGCGATGATACATCTTTCTGAAGCAGATATTAAAATAAACATAGTGAAGAGAGACTCGACCGTTGGTATTGAGAGAACTAAAGGCCTAACAGAGAAACAAGGCGATGGTACATCTTTCTGAAGCAGATATTAAAATAAACATAGTGAAGAGAGAGCCGACCGTTGGTATTGAGAGAACTAAAGGCCTACCAGAGAAACAAGGCGATGATACATCTTTCTGAAGCAGATATTAAAATAAACATAGTGAAGAGAGAGTCGACCGTTGGTATTGAGAGAACTAAAGGCCTACCAGAGAAACAAGGCGATGATACATCTTTCTGAAGCAGATATTAAAATAAACATAGTGAAGAGAGAGTCGACCATTGGTATTGAGAGAACTAAAGGCCTACCAGAGAAACAAGGCGATGATACATCTTTCTGAAGCAGATATTAAAATAAACATAGTGATGAGAGAGCCGACCGTTGGTATTGAGAGAACTAAAGGCCTACCAGAGAAACAAGGCGATGATACATCTTTCTGAAGCAGATATTAAAATAAACATAGTGAAGAGAGAGCCGACCGTTGGTATTGAGAGAACTAAAGGCCTACCAGAGAAACAAGGCGATGATACATCTTTCTGAAGCAGATATTAAAATAAACATAGTGAAGAGAGAGCCGACCGTTGGTATTGAGAGAACTAATGGCCTACCAGAGAAACAAGGCGATGATACATCTTTCTGAAGCAGATATTAAAATAAACATAGTGAAGAGAGAGCCGACCGTTGGTATTGAGAGAACTAAAGGCCTACCAGAGAAACAAGGCGATGACACATCTTTCTGAAGCAGATATTAAAATAAACATAGTGAAGAGAGAGTCGACCGTCGGTATTGAGAGAACTAAAGGCCTACCAGAGAAACACGGCGATGATACATCTTTCTGAAGCAGATATTTAAATAAACATAGTGATGAGAGAGCCGACCGTTGGTATTGAGAGAACTAAAGGCCAACCAGACAAACAAGGCGATGATACATCTTTCTGAAGCAGATATTAAAATAAACATAGTGAAGAGAGAGCCGACCGTTGGTATTTAGAGAACTAAAGGCCTACCAGAGAAACAAGGCGGTAATACATCTTTCTGAAGCAGATATTAAAATAAACATAGTGACGAGAGAGTCGACCGTTGGTATTGAGAGAACTAAAGGCCTACCAGAGAAACAAGGCGATGGTACATCTTTCTGAAGCAGATATTAAAATAAACATAGTGAAGAGAGAGCCGACCGTTGGTATTGAGAGAACTAAAGGCCTACCAGAGAAACAAGGCGATAATACATCTTTCTGAAGCAGATATTAAAATAAACATAGTCAAGAGAGAGTCGACCGTTGGTATTGAGAGAACTAAAGGCCTACCAGAGAAACAAGGCGATAATACATCTTTCTGAAGCAGATATTAAAATAAACATAGTGAAGAGAGAGCCGACCGTTGGTATTGAGAGAACTAAAGGCCTACCAGAGAAACAAGGCGATGACACATCTTTCTGAAGCAGATATTAAAATAAACATAGTGAAGAGAGAGTCGACCGTTGGTATTGAGAGAACTAAAGGCCTACCAGAGAAACAAGGCGATGATACATCTTTCTGAAGCAGATATTTAAATAAACATAGTGATGAGAGAGCCGACCGTTGGTATTGAGAGAACTAAAGGCCAACCAGACAAACAAGGCGATGATACATCTTTCTGAAGCAGATATTAAAATAAACATAGTGAAGAGAGAGCCGACCGTTGGTATTTAGAGAACTAAAGGCCTACCAGAGAAACAAGGCGATAATACATCTTTCTGAAGCAGATATTAAAATAAACATAGTGAAGAGAGAGTCGACCGTTGGTATTGAGAGAACTAAAGGCCTACCAGAGAAACAAGGCGATGACACATCTTTCTGAAGCAGATATTAAAATAAACATAGTGAAGAGAGAGTCGACCGTTGGTATTGAGAGAACTAAAGGCCAACCAGAGAAACAAGGCGATGATACATCTTTCTGAAGCAGATATTAAAATAAACATAGTGAAGAGAGAGCCGACCGTTGGTATTGAGAGAACTAAAGGCCAACCAGACAAACAAGGCGATGATACATCTTTCTGAAGCAGATATTAAAATAAATATAGTGAAGAGAGAGCCGACCGTTGGTATTGAGAGAACTAAAGGCCTACCAGAGAAACAAGGCGATGACACATCTTTCTGAAGCAGATATTAAAATAAACATAGTGAAGAGAGAGTCGACCGTTGGTATTGAGAGAACTAAAGGCCTACCAGAGAAACAAGGCGATGATACATCTTTCTGAAGCAGATATTAAAATAAACATAGTGAAGAGAGAGCCGACCGTTGGTATTGAGAGAACTAAAGGCCAACCAGAGAAACAAGGCGATGATACATCTTTCTGAAGCAGATATTAAAATAAACATAGTGAAGAGAGAGCCGACCGTTGGTATTGAGAGAACTAAAGGCCTACCAGAGAAACAAGGCGATGATGCATCTTTCTGAAGCAGATATTAAAATAAACATAGTGAAGAGAGAGCCGACCGTTGGTATTGAGAGAACTAAAGGCCTACCAGAGAAACAAGGCGATGATACATCTTTCTGAAGCAGATATTAAAATAAACATAGTGAAGAGAGAGCCGACCGTTGGTATTGAGAGAACTAAAGGCCTACCAGAGAAACAAGGCGATGACACATCTTTCTGAAGCAGATATTAAAATAAACATAGTGAAGAGAGAGTCGACCGTTGGTATTGAGAGAACTAAAGGCCTACCAGAGAAACAAGGCGATGATACATCTTTCTGAAGCAGATATTAAAATAAACATAGTGAAGAGAGAGCCGACCGTTGGTATTGAGAGAACTAAAGGCCTACCAGAGAAACAAGGCGATGATACATCTTTCTGAAGCAGATATTAAAATAAACATAGTGAAGAGAGAGCCGACCGTTGGTATTGAGAGAACTAAAGGCCTACCAGAGAAACAAGGCGATGACACATCTTTCTGAAGCAGATATTAAAATAAACATAGTGAAGAGAGAGTCGACCGTTGGTATTGAGAGAACTAAAGGCCTACCAGAGAAACAAGGCGATGATACATCTTTCTGAAGCAGATATTAAAATAAACATAGTGAAGAGAGAGCCGACCGTTGGTATTGAGAGAACTAAAGGCCAACCAGACAAACAAGGCGATGATACATCTTTCTGAAGCAGATATTAAAATAAATATAGTCAAGAGAGACTCGACCGTTGGTATTGAGAACGTGTAAATGATTGGTGTTCGCTAATTTTTTAAATATAACTAAATTTTAAAACTAGAACGAGTAATATTTATTTGCCACCGTTTCGGCTTGAATTACGAGCCATCTTCAGGGCTATACAGTTCCGTAGAGGCTGGAGTTACCCGGACCTCTTCAACTCGGACGATTAGGTAACCCGGAGAAGTTTTGAAAAGGAAATTATGTTGTTCAACGCTGTAAATGAAGACTTCTTTCACAAGCTACTGAGTTTGGAGCGGAACATCCCCCTTATCTGATTGTAAAAATATCAAAAAACGCATTGAAGACTTTTGTTTAAGATGATTTCTAAGAGCAGTTTATGGTGGTTAATACCCAGGCACAAGCAGTAGCAAATATTGAAAAATTCGTGGTGTATTACGAGAGTCAAGCCGAAACATTCCCAAATGAACTTCTAATGTTAAAGCGGATGCGAGATGGCGCTGCTCGTAAGCGATACACTAAACTGAGACAGCAGAAGCTAACTGCCTTTTAGCGCGGTTCCTCCCTCCCTTCATAGGGAGGAACCCCGCTTATAAGGTTGATCTCATGATGCAATCCGAAAGTGCCGACTAGAACATTTTACGTTTCAGAACCCCTAGAGAACGAAAATAACAGTGGTTCAAATTTATATATATTTGTCTGTTCGCGCTCTAGGTCCCAGACGAATGGTCTGATTTTGATGAAATTTGCTACAAAAAAACTATCCTTTCTGGGCCCAACCTTACAACCGTGACCTATTTGATGTCATAAATTATTTCATGAAAGGTCTTACCAAAATTATAACTGTTTCTATTTCAACCTTTCCAAACGACATTAGGGATAAGAACGGAACCGCGCTAAGATGATGCAGTTCTTGCGATTCGGCATTTTTTTACTTCAGACAGTGCAAACACATAGGCTATTACAGTACATACAATGTATGTGTTTTTAGGTGAAAGTGCGTCGATAATAATTTCTTAACTCAATTAAAAATATTTCGGTGATTAATATGTTTTTTTTTTGTGTTTTTCCGTCATTTTCTGGATATCCCAGATTTTCGTTAACTCAGATCGGTGGTACCAGTTGATCCGTGTAAACTAGGTGTTACTGTAGTTTGAAATGTAGCTTCCACAATACGGAACTGTTCCCTCTCCACCAGCTCCATAAATCTGCAGCTGACTCCTTAGAGTAGTTTTAGACTTCTATTGTTCCTACTAAATGCCTGGTAGATTACTAACCTTGAACCTAGGTATATTAGATTGATGCTAATACTATGACCCGACCGCCCCCAGATAGGACCACCAGTACCTTAATAATGCCTCTTCAACATGGCTGTAATAGGTAACTTCCTTATTCCTTTCATTATCTTTAATCTACTAACTCTCTTCTTAACTCTTCTTCTGCAGTTAGTTTTCTCTCGTCTAGTCTATGATGTTCAGGCCAAGATGTCTTGGCATTTGGTATTATAATGTCCCGGAAACACTCAACATCCAGGCGCTATTGGAGCAAGATGAGGACTTGAATCCTTGGGCCGCTAGTGTAGAGTATGCGTGGGTGAGGGTACGCATTGGAATTTTGGACTGTTGGCAGCACTGCAGGGAAATTTAGTTTTGGTGTTTTAGTTGGTCTACCACACTAGGAGATCTCGCTACGTTGTCATAGGCTCTTCCCAATTTGCCTGCATTTCATGAGGTAAAACATACTTTTAGTAATTTTGTAGGTAATATTTATAACATATCGCACTAGTATTTCTAAAATGAAACAACAAAAATTGGTTTTATTCACACCATCATAGTTATGACTATGAAAGACATGGTAAATATCTCTTTATCAACCATCAAAACTGTATGTAACTAGCTTCAGAGCTTCTACACCAGAGGGCACTTGTGTCACTCTTCCTGTCTTAATCCTATTCCATCTACATAGGCAAGAGTGTATGTACCTAGCTTCAGAGCTTCTACACCAGAGGGCACTTGTATCACTCTTCCTGTCCTAATGCTATTCCATCTACATAGGCATGAGTTGCACATTTTCAGTTGAGTTTTATTTTGAGTTGTGTGACTTTAGAAATACTAGTGCGATATCTTCTAATAGTTTTGCTTAGCATTAAAGAAAAGTGCAGAATAGAAGGATCACACTGCTTATGAATGCAGAGGGCCTATCGTTTGCGATCACCTTGTTGCTAGTACCTCCTCTTTTTTCCTGAAAAAATTCTGATAGGCCAGGGTGTTTATAAAGTACAACAAAACTTTATATAATTAGTTCTGTACTTAATAAATAACATTGAGTAAAAATTTGAGGTTTGTTTCTTTTATGAATGCTAAGATATAACCCGAGATCCACAAGATGCGTTCTCTTAACCCCCTTCCCCTGTTTGGTTTAGGTACAGGATAATCTATCGTAGCAACATATATTGCTACGGTATGAGGGATTTAAATAATAAAAGTCCTACTTGCTGGAACTGCGTCATTGTAAAACGTTCCGTTCTTTTGTCCTGTGTCTTTGGAATAGGGACAGTTAATATTATGTTTTGTTATATCCTGAAAATTGTAAACACCTCCACCAATGGCGTCTTAACGAAAAGCTTTTATGGTCGCCATACACGTTCAGTTATAATCTCAAGGCAGAGACTGCACAGTTTGGCCTCAAGGTTTTTTATTTGCTGAAAATTGTAAACACCTCCACCAATGGCGTCTTAACGAAAATTAAGGTTTTATGGTGGCCATACACGTTCAGTTATAATCTCAAGGCAGAGACTGCACAGTTTGGCCTCAAGGTTTTTTATTTGCTGAAAATTGTAAACACCTCCACCAATGGCGTCTTAACGAAAATTAAGGTTTTATGGTGGCCATAAACGTTCAGTTATAATCTCAAGGCAGAGACTGCACAGTTTGGCCTCAAGGTTTGGACTGAACGGATCTAGCACACACGCAAAGGGACTGCACAGTCCAGTTATAGTGGACCCACTGAATGTGAAGCAAATATCCTCTTGTACACAGAACTGCACAGTCCCGGCCTCATTGGTCTGTAGAGTTAATCTATTGGTTTTATCATTCTACTTCGATGAGAAATACATACACGGTGAGAAATATCTCAATATTCGGACTGCACAGTCACTTAGACGCCGCAATGCTCAGGACTGCACAGTCACTTAGACGCCGCAATGCTCAGGACAGCACAGTCACTTAGACGCCGCAATGCACAGGACTGCACAGTCACTTAGACGCCGCAATGCACAGGACTGCACAGTCACTTAGACGCCGCAATGCTCAGGACTGCACAGTCACTTAGACGCCGCAATGCTCAGGACTGCACAGTCACTTAGACGCCGCAATGCTCAGGAAACTGATAGAATCATTAGGATAACACAATTACAAATATATTTACTTATGCAAATACACCTACACAAACATATATAGATGGAACGTAGATATACATATACACAAACATATATAGATGGAACGTAGATATACATATACACAAACATATATAGATGGAACGTAGATATGGAGGTTGCTCTCTTCCATATGACACCGAAAATGATTTAATATAAATATATATACATAATCTTTTTGCCATCTACTTATCTATTTGACGAGAAGCAACCATTCCAAGAGACTGCGAATGTTGTGCAAGTAATGTCTGCTTCTGAATACATTGTCAGCATTCTTATAAATATTCATTAGAATCCTTTATTTTACATCGCTGCGAATGTTATTCGAGTTTCGCCTTGCTGAGCTCGGAGCTACTACAATGGCGTGTGGGAAGTTATGGAATGTTTGTGGGTTTCAAAGGAATTGTTATTTATTCAAATTGAACTCACTTTGTCAAGATTTAGCTTCTGTTTTAATACTTATAATCGTTTTTGGCGAATTTGCATGGGCCCAGGGTCTGGGTTCAATTCCTACTTGGGAAGATGACATTTCTTTTGAATAATAGATAGGCATGAGCACTACCCTGGCTATGAAGGTTACCTGTAAATAGCCCGTCTTAAACATCTTTCTTATGTAGTAGTATACGTTAAAATTTAAATAAAAATAAATTTACATTTATTTTTTTAATGCTTTCCCTGACATTTTGGGAAAGAAACCCTGCTTATAACGTATCACTGGGAATAACCCTGCTTATAACGTATCACTGGGAATAACCCTGCTTATAACGTATCACTGGGAATAGCGGACCACTAATGTTCCATTAAATAAGATCATTTAGTTTATAAAACATATTCTATTTTGGGTGCGATAGAGTTTACGTTGGCTAAATCTCTTCCAAGATCTAAATAGTTAGTATTCCATACACCGGAAATAGTCTCAGCCCCCCCCCCCCGAAATCATTTTCTATATACTCCCATGGATGTCAGAGCTAATAGACCAGAAGTCGGTGCGCCTTAAAAAAAAAATTATGAAACAAGACAGACATTCCAAAACATATGCTTAGCTTACCAACTAGAGACAACATATGCTTAGCTTACCTACTAGAGACAACATATGCTTAGCTTACCTACTAGAGACAATGTCTCCCCACTTACCCACTAGAGACAACATATGCTTAGCTTACCAACTAGAGACAACATATGCTTAGCTTACCAACTAGAGACAACATATGCTTAGCTTACCAACTAGAGACAACATATGCTTAGCTTACCTACTAGAGACAACAAATGCTTAGCTTACCTACTAGAGACAACATATGCTTAGCTTACCTACTAGAGACAACATATGCTTAGCTTACCTACTAGAGACAACATATGCTTAGCTTACCTACTAGAGACAACATATGCTTAGCTTACCTACTAGAGACAACATATGCTTAGCTTACCTACTAGAGACAACATATGCTTAGCTTACCTACTAGAGACAACATATGCTTAGCTTACCTACTAGAGACAATGTCTCCCCACTTACCCACTAGAGACAACATATGCTTAGCTTACCAACTAGAGACAACATATGCTTAGCTTACCAACTAGAGACAACATATGCTTAGCTTACCTACTAGAGACAACATATGCTTAGCTTACCTACTAGAGACAACATATGCTTAGCTTACCTACTAGAGACAACATATGCTTAGCTTACCAACTAGAGACAACATATGCTTAGCTTACCTACTAGAGACAACATATGCTTAGCTTACCTACTAGAGACAACATATGCTTAGCTTACCTACTAGAGACAACATATGCTTAGCTTACCAACTAGAGACAACATATGCTTAGCTTACCTACTAGAGACAACATTTGCTTAGCTTACCTACTAGAGACAACATATGCTTAGCTTACCTACTAGAGACAACATATGCTTAGCTTACCTACTAGAGACAACATATGCTTAGCTTACCTACTAGAGACAACATATGCTTAGCTTACCTACTAGAGACAACATATGCTTAGCTTACCTACTAGAGACAACATATGCTTAGCTTACCTACTAGAGACAACATATGCTTAGCTTACCTACTAGAGACAATGTCTCCCCACTTACCCACTAGAGACAACATATGCTTAGCTTACCAACTAGAGACAACATATGCTTAGCTTACCAACTAGAGACAACATATGCTTAGCTTACCTACTAGAGACAACATATGCTTAGCTTACCTACTAGAGACAACATATGCTTAGCTTACCTACTAGAGACAATATATGCTTAGCTTACCAACTAGAGACAACATATGCTTAGCTTACCTACTAGAGACAACATATGCTTAGCTTACCTACTAGAGACATCATATGCTTAGCTTACCTACTAGAGACAACATATGCTTAGCTTACCAACTAGAGACAACATATGCTTAGCTTACCTACTAGAGACAACATATGCTTAGCTTACCTACTAGAGACAACATATGCTTAGCTTACCTACTAGAGACAACATATGCTTAGCTTACCTACTAGAGACAATGTCTCCCCACTTACCCACTAGAGACAACATATGCTTAGCTTACCAACTAGAGACAACATATGCTTAGCTTACCAACTAGAGACAACATATGCTTAGCTCACCTACTAGAGACAACATATGCTTAGCTTACCTACTAGAGACAACATATGCTTAGCTTACCTACTAGAGACAACATATGCTTAGCTTACCAACTAGAGACAACATATGCTTAGCTTACCTACTAGAGACAACATATGCTTAGCTTACCTACTAGAGACAACATATGCTTAGCTTACCTACTAGAGACAACATATGCTTAGCTTACCTACTAGAGACAACATATAGATATTAATAATTAACTTGGTATTTTATTCATTAGTTATTCAAACTGATAAAGATAGTTATTATTATTTTATACTAATAGATTC
The DNA here is from genome assembly GCA_946811695.1 of Gonocerus acuteangulatus. Classification (NCBI taxonomy): domain Eukaryota; kingdom Metazoa; phylum Arthropoda; class Insecta; order Hemiptera; family Coreidae; genus Gonocerus; species Gonocerus acuteangulatus. The sequence goes on along the minus strand of OX328127.1, from coordinate 92,765,280 downwards.
ACAAATTAATTACTCCGCGTTTTAATTGCGGAGCAGATGTTCTACAGATTATTGCAGGCATAACAAAATCAATTATTTTTAATTACATAGGGCGATGGTAAATCAATAAAAAGGGTTTTAGCCACTATTAAAATTAATAATTATTAACATTGTTTTATAGATTTATCTTCTGCACTTTTGTTTCTTTTTTTATTGCTGAAACTCATGATTATTGTTTCAAATAAACCCGCTTTGCTCCGTATTTTAAATACCGCGCCTTGTGAGTGGAGCCTATAAGCGCCATCTATCCTCTACACGCACAGCCCGATCCTCCATTGTTGGAAGCCTCCCCATCCTCTACATGCACAGCCCAATCCTCCATCGTTGGAAGCCTCCCCATCCTCTACCCGCACAGGCCGATCCTCTATCGTTGGAAGCCTCCCCATCCTCTACGCGCACAGGCCGATCCTCCATGGATATCTGCCTCCACATCCTCTACACGCACAGCACAATCCTCCATGGTTGGAAGCCTCCCCATTCTCTACATGCACAGGCCGATCCTCTATCGTTGGAAGCCTCCCCATCCTCTACCCGCACAGCCCGATCCTCCGTGGATATCTGCCTCCACATCCTCTACCTCCAACAGCCTCCAGATCCTCCATGGATATCTGCCTCCACATCCTCTACTCGCACAGCCCGATCATCCATGGATATCTGCCTCCACATCCTCTACCTCCTACAGCCTCCAGATCCTCCATGGATATCTGCCTCCACATCCTCTACCTCCTACAGCCTCCAGATCCTCCATGGATATCTGCCTCCACATTCTCTACCTCCTACAGCCTCCAGATCCTCCATAGATATCTGCCCCCACATCCTCTACCTCCTACAGCCTCCAGATCCTCCATGGATATCTGCCTCCACATCCTCTACCTCCTACAGCCTCCAGATCCTCCATAGATATCTGCCACCACATCCTCTACCTCCTACAGCATCCAGATCCTCCATAGATATCTGTCCCCACATCCTCTACCTCCTACAGCCTCCAGATCCTCCATGGATATCTGCCTCCACATCCTCTACCTCCTACAGCTTCCAGATCCTCCATAGATATCTGTCCCCACATCCTCTACCTCCTACAGCCTCCAGATCCTCCATAGATATCTGCCACCACATCCTCTACCTCCTACAGCATCCAGATCCTCCATAGATATCTGTCCCCACATCCTCTACCTCCTACAGCCTCCAGATCCTCCATGGATATCTGCCTCCACATCCTCTACCTCCTACAGCCTCCAGATCCTCCTTGGATATCTGCCTCCACATCCTCTACCTCCTACAGCCTCCAGATCCTCCATGGATATCTGCCTCCACATCCTCTACCTCCTACAGCCTCCAGATCCTCCATAGATATCTGTCCCCACATCCTCTACCTCCTACAGCCTCCAGATCCTCCATGGATATCTGCCTCCACATCCTGTACCTCCTACAGCCTCCAGATCCTCCATAGATATCTGCCCCCACATCCTCTACCTCCTACAGCCTCCAGATCCTCCTTGGATCCCATCCGTTAATCATCCAATCCCCGATAGTCAGCCATCCCTATCATCAGCCTTGCCTCATTAGTACAGTCCTTTAGATAGGCAGAGTTCCAACTACTAATGAACCCCGCCCCAATCTATCTCATGTTTACTCTCTGAGTTATCTACAATTTGGAGCGATTCCTAGTCCTCTAACTCTCCTACTAACTGCTAGCTCGTAGTATGCAGCACCTGCCAGGTCTCCCGTGGTCTAGTGGCTAGCGCGCTAGATTCATAAGCGGGAGATGGTGGGTTCGATTCCCACCGGCGCCAGAAATTTTCTCATTTCAGGGCTCGCTGAGAAAATTCCTGGCTGCACCCTGGATGTCGGCGCTAATAGCCAAGATTTGTTGATGCGCCGTAATAAAAAAAAAAAAAAAAAAAAAAAAATTATTGTGATAATTTGATTTTTGTTCGGCTCGTTACCAGTTACTCGTGCATTTTTAATTTGTATTGTAAATTATATATCCCTTCCTGGATTGGTTGCATGAAACAGTATTCTCCGATATGGGGATTGTTCAAATACAATAATTTAAATATGGGTTTTGAATTATTGACAGAAACCATATTTTCTTTTTGACTTCGTCCGCTGATCTGGTTCCTGTTATTTACTTATAATACGTATGCTACAATTCAAATACTTGAGCTTTTTCGATTACGGTAATTAATATTGTTTTTGTTTTTTGGGGGGCTTCGGCTGCTACGGTCATTAGCCCCTGTAATTTATATTTTCAGCCATTTTAATTACAATTAAAAATGTAATTCATAATTCAATTATCATTTGAATTCCATTGTAATTCATATTTACACAACACTGGCTGTAGCCACCTGATTTTCTCCTTACTTCAGGATCAGGAATTTGTATGATACAGGTGTAATTGCACGAAGGACCCGACCTCCAGTGAAATCGCAACAATGATCTCCGCAACATCTGATAACTCAGGGGACAAAGTTTATTTTTGTCATCAAGACTGGAAGAAAGCTCTGTCTTCTTGTCAGTTTTCTTTCGTCCTTCTTAATTGGTATGAGATAAAATCTTCGTGAAATATTTGTCCTGTCACTTGCAGTGATGAGAAATCCCTGGAGGATTGTCCTGGAGCCTGGAGGGGATGTAACGAATGATACTGGAAGGAAAGTACAAAGCCCTCCAGTGATAACACCAACAGCCTTATCTCTCCAGGCTCTTCTAACTCTTCAGCAGAAAGGGTTGTTTTTTTTTTATTTTTTATTTTTTTACAAATCTCTCATTATGAAGGGTTCGTCTCTAGAAATCTTCTATTATTCTGCATGAATTTCTATGACATGAATTTAGGCATATATATATATATATATATATATATATATATATATATATATATATATATACAGGGTGTCCAATGGCAGCAGATATGGATAGAAAATTTAATTTTAAGACTAATTTATTCCGAGACATCTTTTGATCCGACGCACCATTTGCGCGTAAAACGCAAAAAACTGAAACATATCGCCCTTTTGTAGACAAATTCCTATCTATCACTGAAATCAAGCCTTGTACGTAAAAACACCTCGATACAAACGTTGTAGCCTATTAATTTTCCTTTCAGATGATACCAAGATCAAAGTTGTAGGTTTAATATTTAACGGGATATTATGAATGAAAAATATACCTTAAAAGTTTTAAAAAATAACAAATCAGAAAATCGATATGAATAGAAAAAAGTAGCTGTCAAAAACACTTTAAAAGTCCGTCACGCAGGAGCTGCATAACAAAGCACTTTCCTCAGAATTTGGGTTGTGTAGACTGGTTTCCAGAACAATTTACTTAAAATATCCTACATAAATAAAATAAAAACATGAATAGTTCTCTCAGTAATGAGTAACTGATCAATTATTAATTTGCTTCCAGAGTTATGTTTACACATGGTACCTACTACACTACGTAATAAATACAAAAAACCTCATATTATCCTATTTTGATTTAACGCAGGAACAGGATATAGTCACTCTAGTAGTAGAAAGCGCCCCTTGCGGCGGCTTTGTGAACCTATGTCTGCCAGCCTATTCTATCGAAATATATTACAAATTAAACCCCCGCTTTCCGATTGACCGATTCAGCTCATTTTTACAACACTTCTTTCTCATGAGTTACCCACGACGTATACCGCGTTTCGTTACAATAAAGCAGAAATTACGACCGGTATGAGTATATTAGGAATTTGGGTCCGGAGTAAACCCCCCCTTTTAATGAACCGATTTAGTTTATTTTTACAACACATATTTACCTGTAGATTACCACTATGAATACCAAGTTTCGTCGACATATACCAAAAATCACGGCTGGTAGTGGCGAATTGGCATTGTGGGTCCGGAGTTAACCCCCCTCCTAATGAACCGATTTAGTTTATTTTTACAACACATATTTACCTGTGGATTACCACTACGAACACCGAGTTTCGTCGAAATATACCAAAAATCACGGCTGGTAGTGGCGAATTGGTATTGTGGGTCCGGAGTAAACCCCCCCTTCTAATGAACCGATTTAGTTCATTTTTATATCTCACTGTTCTCCCTATATTACCACTACGAATACCAAGTTTAGTTGAAATATAACAAATATTACGGCTGACATGGTGAAATTAGTGTTTTGGGTTCGGTGTAAACCCCCCCCCCCCTTCCGGTGGACCGACTTTGGTGGTTAACGAACTCGTTCAATCGTTTGCTAATTGAATGCTATATACCAAGTTTCGTGACGAAAAAACAAAAACTCTGGCCGCTATCGTGTTAACAGACACACACACATATATATATATATATATATATATATATATATATATATATATATATATATAGATATATATAAATTTTAGCGGGGGTCATTTTCGGTGTCTACTAGGTAGGATCGATAAAGATTTGAAGAAATTTTTCAAAAATTCCGTCATGAGTTCAACCTCAATAGCTACTTTCCTTCGGAGGAAAGTGCTAAAAAGTACTTATTTACTGTATGGAAAAAGTAAATAAAAAGTACTTATTTACTGTATGAAAAAAGTAAATAAAAATTATTATAAAACAGAACAGAATAAATTTATTTTTGCATATGAAATTATTATATCATAAAACTAAAAAAAAAAATTTGCCTTTGTTTTCATTCATAATATCCCGTTAAATATTCAATCTGCAACTTTGATCTTGGTATCATCTGAAAGGAAAATTAATAGGCTACAACGTTTGTATCGAGGTGTTTTTACGTAAAAGGCTTGGTTTCAGTGATAGATAGGAATTTGTCTACAAAAGGGCGATATGTTTCAGTTTTTTGCGTTTTACGCGCAAATGGTGCGTCGGATCAAAAGATGTCTCGGAATAAATTAGTCTTAAAATTAAATTTTCTATCCATATCTGCTGCCATTGGACACCCTGTATATATATATATATATATATATATATATATATATATATATATATATATATATATATGCCTAAATTCATGTCATAGAAATTCATGCAGAATAATAGAAGATTTCTAGAGACGAACCCTCGTTTGATGTTATTTGTTTAATTTGGGATACCCAATTAAAGCCGATATCACTCTTTTTGGAATCTAACTCTATGAGCCTAACAAGACATTTCCGTGGCAATCGGTTTTCAGGCATTGAAAGTATTTTAATACAAAAATTGATTATTTTCTTCAAAACAACTTCCTTCAATGGATTACTCCCAGATTCCAGACGGACAATATAATTAGGGGTACATTTGGGCCAAGAATACAAATACTTTAGAAATTTAAGCTGGACCGTCTCTATAGCCTCGAGGTAGTTCAGGCTCCAAATCTCGGATCCATAAAGAAGAGTTGATGAAACCATGGAATCGAATAAAATCATTTTGGTTTGCCAGGAGTCGCTCTTACCTCTGTTGAGTATTTCTCTCACATTAGCACTTGCCACCTGTGATCTCTGGATGAAGTGATTTAAAGCTTTGGAAATATTTTGCGGAGGATGAAAAAGGCACACCAAGATATGTATACGTTTTGGTGTACTCCAGTTCCTTGCCCTGCCAAAGGAGAGGTTTTAATTTCTTTATCCGGGGTGACTTATGGAACACTTATGTTTTTGACTTTTCTTGGTTCAAGACTAACAAGTTTTGAGAAGAGTAAGTCTCTAGTATTTTTAGTTTTCGAAGAGCGCTGTGCCATGAAGTGCTTAGCATAACAATATCGTCCGCTAAAAGCAGCATTATAATCTCATTCCGACTATCTATTGAGATTCCCGTGGAACCAAACTTTTGAAAAAAAGATATTATATCCGCAATAAAACAAATAAAAAGAATAGGACTGAGACTTTCTCCTTGCAATAAACCAGAACTGATATTAATTTCTTCTGACAGCTGGTTTCCTACCTTAATGTACATAGAGGCATTCTCATATAATTGTTTTAATATTCTTATTATCGTACAGCTTTTGCCTGAGAAGCTCATGGTTTATGGAGTCGAAGGCCTTCTTGAAATCAACAAATGTTGCAAATATATACTTCCCTTTTTTATTCAGATTCATGGTGATAAGGGCTGCCAGGGAGAAGATATGGTCAATGCATCCTCTACCTTGTCTAAATCCAGCCTGTCCTTCAGGGATCAGTCCTTCTTCCTCAGCCCAGGTCTATTCTATGAGCCAGTATAGCTGTAAATAGCTTCCTGATATTATTTATGAGCGATATTCCTCTGTAATTGTCCACATCTTTTTTATCTCCTTTTTTAGCGCGGTTACTCCCTATCTCCATAGGGAGAACCCGCTTATGAGGTTGACCTCATGACGCAATCCAGAAGTGCCGACTAGAAACTTTTACGTTTCAGACCCTATAGATCACGAAAATATAGGTGGCCCAAATTTGTATATATATATATATATATATATATATATATATATATATATATATATATATATATGTATGTATATATTTATATATATGCTTGTCTGTTCGCGCTCTAGCAAGCTCAAAAATGGTCTGATTTTAACGAAATTTGGCACAAAAATCTGTCGTCTAATTTGAAAGGTCAAGTTCGTTAACCAGCAGAATCCGCCCACTAGAAGATAGTTTTTGGGGCGAAATTCGCGCAAAAAAATCGTAACGCTTACGTTTTACGGTACTTGCCTGCGGGTACTTGTTTTATAGGTTTCTTAACATACGAAAACGAATGAGACCATTTATAAGGCGATATCTGTAACCGTTCCTGAGAAAAGTGGAATCAATGTTTTTGTAAGTCATTATATTTTTGTGAGTACATAGAATCGCGGGATTGAATTGAAATATTTTCTACAACTTGGAAATTAAGCCAAACTAAGATGTTTAAGTTTTGGTTATATTTGGAGTTGACGAAGAACGCGAAAAAAATTATTTTATTAATACACATGAAAAGGTTTCGGATCTTAATATATTTTTCGTAAAGATCTCGATAACGATTAGTGAATCGTAGTAAGTGGAAGGTGACCGTTTGAATGCTTACTAAATTCTCCACAAAAAAAGTCCGACTCGCAGGAACTGCGTCATCTTAGCGCGGTTCCAGTTCATTTTTTTTTTTTTTTTTTTTTTTTTTTTTTTTTTTTTTTTTTTTTTTTTTTTTCTTTTTTTTTTTTTTACGGCTCATCTACATCTAGGTCATTAGTGCCGACATCCAGGGTTTAGCGAGGAATTTTACCAGCGAGCAGGGATTCCTGCCGGAGGTTGGGAATCGAACCCACCATCTCCCGCTTATGAATCTAAGGCGCTAGCCATTAGACCATTAGATATATATATATATATATATATATATATATATATATATATATATATATATATATATATATATATATACACCAATTTTAACCACCGTTATTTTCGTTCTCTAGGGGTTTTGAAACGCAAAATTTTCTAGTCGGCACTTCCGGATTGTTTCATTGTATCAACCTTATAAGCGGGGTTCATCCCCATCGGGGAGGGAGGAACCGCGCTAAAAGGTTCTGAAGCAATATTCGATGGGGCAAAGCCAATCAGAGATATAAGTGCTTAAAACTTAAAAAGAGTATGTTTTGTTGTTTTGAAAGGGATTTTCTCTTTCTTGTTTTAAATTGCATTTATCAGTAAAATTAGTATAGTAGTAAAATAAGCTAAGAAACGGTGAAAGGTATTGGTAATAATAAGTTTGGAGTGGCTGTGGTAATCAAGATGGCTGTGGCTAATCGTGATGACGTAATTTGTTTTGAATTCTCCTGTGTCTATATAACCTTCCTCATAGCCTCCAACTGTAGTTATCGTTATTTCTTATTTTATAGAAAGATTTAACCCACGACAGAATGGAATTTTATTCGTTATGAAGCACATATTTACAGTTGATTATAACAGTAAAAGAAATTTGCTAGTAAAACAAGATACTTAAAATGACAAGAATTTTTTGTTGTTGAGAATAGAGCCTTCTCAGCGGTAGTCGAAGAGTAAGTACGTTTTCAGTACATAATTGTATTGACTTATACAGATTAAGAATTATCCGTTTCTGTGTAAGTTGGCTACTGTCATTTTCCTGTGATTTGTGATGCTAATCTATTCCATTTCATCGAGATGTACGTAACCGCGCTTAGATGACGCAGTTCCTGCGAGTCGGACTTTTTGTGCAATAAACTTAGTTTCGACTTTGACCAAGCACTTGGGGTTTTTTCTGTTTTCATTTTATTATTAAATAAATTCAATATGTAATGCTCCCATTCGGGGGTTAAATTTTTAAAAACCTCATACGTGATTTTATCTAAGCCAGGAGATTTATTATTTTTCCCCCGTTTCAGACAGAAATGTAATTCCTCTATTGAAAAAGGTTCATCCAATACGGGATGTCTAACTGAGAAAAACAATTTTTCCGTTCTGGTTTTATCTCCATATAAAGCCTTATAATGCATCACCCAGAATCAATATCTATTTCCTTATGTTGAAAACTTCTAGGCCTCAGAGATTTTACAGTTTTCCAGAACTCAGAGCTGTTCCTCACATTTTGCAGCTTTTGAATAACGCTCGCTCGATATTCGCGTTTTTTAATATCTATTATTGTCCTGTAATATTTTTTGCTATTAAGGTAATCTTCTAATGAGTTTTTTTTGTATATTTGTTCTTAATCATGGCTCTGTACATTCGCCTTACACACCGTTTTAATAATCGGCAGTCAAGGTCGAACCATTTATTCTTATTTGAAAAAAAGTCCGACTCGCAGGAACTGCATCATCTTAGCGCGGTTCCGTTCTTATCTCTAGACTCATTTAAAATGATTAAAATAGAAGATGTTATTATTTTGGGTCCACATTTCTAGAAAGCATGAAGATTAGATAGTTAGCCGTCGAGGTGATAAGTAAAGATGGAATGGTTGGGATTCGGCTAAATAAACCTCAATACGATTTTTGTTAAAAAATCTATATTTAGGACGTTTTGGCTAGTCAGTGGTAGCCTTCGTCAGCAATGAAAGTGCCGGGAGGTAGAGGAGGACCAAAGTTGACAGTTCCATCTTTACTCTCAAGAAAGGTGTTATTTACGATCTTACCTGGGTGGGTCCGCGCCCTAGGAAGGACCCCGCTAGGAATTTGAAAAGCTATATTATCTTGGAAATCCATATCTCTAACATTAAATTGTTTTTCTTATTTTTCTTAACCTGTTTTATTTTCAAATACATTATCCAACAATAAGCAATTAAAAAATAACAAGGAATAAAAAACAGACAAAAACAACAGTTCGAATAAGCGAAATCAATTACTTTAAAGTTTTAAGCTCTTATTTCTCCGATTGACATCGCCTATTCAAAACTTTCATTAGAACCTTTTTTTTAGAGCATTTAATAAGCTTTCTAATGTTATTCTTCCGTTTACCAAGATTCTCAACCTTTTTCGAGATATTAAGGAAAGTAAACAAAGTTACTAAAACTTTTTATGTCTGTTAATAAAATATTTTATTCTAACCCTTTCTTAACTCCAAACGTAACCAAAATTTCAATATATTAGTTTTGATGAAAGTAGAACATGCAGAAAATGTTTCAACTGAATCCCATGATTCTAAGTACCCAAACCAAAAACGGTATTCAAAAAATATTTTTCCAATTTTCTCGAAAACGGTTAAAGCTATCGCCTTGAAAATGGTTTCATTCGTTTTCCTAGCCCAGGAATCATATAAAACGAGTACTTAGAAGCTTATGTACTCAAAAACGTAAGCGTTACGATTTTTTATGCGCGAATTTCGCCCCAAACGCCATCTTCCAGTAGGCGGATTTTGCTGGTTAACGAACTTGACCTTTCAAATGGGACGAAGGATTTTCGTACCAAATTTCATCAAAATCGGACCATTCGTCTTCTATCTAGAGAGCGAACAGACAAATATATATATATATATATATATATATATATATATATATATATATATATATATATATATATATAAATATATACATACATATATATATATATATATATATATACAAATTTGAACCACCGTTATTTTCGGTCTCTAGGGGTTCTGAAACGCGAAATTTTCTTGTCGGCACTTCCGGATTGTTTCATTGTATCAACCCTATAAGCGGGGTTCCTCCCTATGGGGGAGGGAGGAACCGCGCTAAAAGTATTATTATCAAAATTATATTTTTTTCTAACCATTAAACCTGATTTAGTTAAAGATTCGGTAATTGACAAAATTATCGTATAATTCATTATTATTATTTGAATAAAAATAAATACCGGTTTTCAAGATCATTTGTTCATGGAAAATTTCAAACTGCAGGAAAATAGATAATGGGGTAATACTACCTTGTAATTTCAAACTGCAGGAAAATAGATAATGGGGTAATACTACCTTGTAATTTCAAACTGCAGGAAAATAGATAATGGGGTAATACTACCTTGTAATTTCAAACTGCAGGAAAATAGATAATGGGGTAATACTACCTTGTAATTTCAAACTGCAGGAAAATAGATAATGGGGTAATACTACCTTGTAATTTCAAACTGCAGGAAAATAGATAATGGGGTAATACTACCTTGTAATTTCAAACTGCAGGAAAATAGATAATGGGGTAATACTACCTTGTAATTTCAAACTGCAGGAAAATAGATAATGGGGTAATACTACCTTGTAATTTCAAACTGCAGGAAAATAGATAATGGGGTAATACTACCTTGTAATTTCAAACTGCAGGAAAATAGATAATGGGGTAATACTACCTTGTAATTTCAAACTGCAGGAAAATAGATAATGGGGTAATACTACCTTGTAATTTCAAACTGCAGGAAAATAGATAATGGGGTAATACTACCTTGTAATTTTCTTAATTGCTTAAATGCTTCCTTGACTAATCAGAAATGGTATCCAAGAGTGTTTATGAGGCGGGAATGTTTTTAAATCTGCCTTTGCAATCAATGGCGCTGGTCCTCCTTCAATATAAATATCAAAATTGAAAACCTATTTGAATTCAAAATTCATCTTTATTTAAAGAAATTAGGAAAAAAAAAAAAAATGAAAAGGAAAAATGAACTGAACATTTCAGTACATGAAAATTTTAAGTTCATGTTTTTCGAATCGGGCGATAAGCCAGCGCCTTCTATTTTCAACCGATCGACTTGTATTTTTAACTGCAGCTTCCTACTGACATTTTCTAGTAAAGTAAGTAAAATATTTTTCGATTCATTCAATTATGAAGACCACCATCTACAGATTGGCAATGACCTCGTCTACAAATTATGAAGACCACCATCTACAGATTGGCAATGACCTCGTCTACAAATTATGAAGACCACCATCTACAGATTGGCAATGACCTCGTCTACAAATTATGAAGACCACCATCTACAGATTGGCAATGACCTCGTCTACAAATTATGAAGACCACCATCTACAGATTGGCAATGACCTCGTCTACAAATTATGAAGACCACCATCTACAGACTGGCAATGACCTCGTCTACAAATTATGAAGACCACCATCTACAGATTGGCAATGACCTCGTCTACAAATTATACATATTGTCCTTACCAAGTAAAAATATCGAATATGAAAATCGGAGAAAACTAGAGATCGAACATATTCTATCCATTGACGAAGTAATATATTGAAAAATGGTATTATTCGATATTAGAGTTGCGAAAATCGATCGTCCACAATCCAATAGACCGAGAGCTGGTAACGCACTTCTCATGAAGTGTTTTATGCACCTTGAAATTTTGCTATGATATACCTCTTAGGATAAGAAGGAAACAGGTTACGTCCTGGTGTTTCCTGGACATACCTTGGAACACCAGGTACATCCACCCGGAAAGGTGCAAAACAATATTGCCCAAAAGTAGAGTTTTATTCAGAAGTCAACTATTATAAATGAAAAAAATGGCAAAATAAGGCAGGCACTTTTAAGGGGGTTAAAATGATAATAATAAAAAAAAACCGCCAACGGCCATAGCCACGTTGAATACACCGGTTCCCATAGATCACCGAAGTTAAGCAAGGTCGGGCGTGGTCAGTACCTGAATGGGTGACCGACCACGTGCTGTTGGCATTATAAAAGGGCGGCAACCTATAGATAGCCCGGCGCTAATGGCCAAGATGTAGATGCGCCGTAAAAAAAAAAAAAAAAAAAAAAAAAAAAAAAGAATAAAAAAAACCTAGTTTTTATTTTTAATAATTAATGAAGTGCTTTATTCACGCTGCGATTTAAACAGCGTCTTCAATAAACATATTTGAAAATAATTACAAAAGGGCAGGCACTTTTGTGGGGTATAATTATCAGGAAACATAAAAATAAATATTGAATATGATAGACTGCAATACACTGCGCGTAACCGTAAGAGTGCATGAGACGACCGCGCAGTGTTGGTTGTTTTCTGTGCTCTCATTGGTTCTTGCTTACATGATCTTGTACTGCTGTTCCGGTTTAATGACAGCGGGAATAAAACTCTCATTTAATATGAGAATAATTTTTTTTTTTTTTTTTACGTGTTATACCCCTTAAAAGTGTCTGCCGTATTTATTAATCATTGTAAAATTGTCTTAATTTTACATTAAAGATAGTTGGCTTCTGAATAAAACTCTATTTTTCGGAAATATTGTTTTGCACCTTTCCCCTATACGCAGTACCTGATGTTCCAAGGTATGTCCAGGAAACACATACATACCTTCTTATCTACCTAAGAGGTACATTATAGTAAAATTTCAAGATGCATAAAACACTTCATGAAAAGTGCGTTGCCAGCTCTCGGACTAGAAGAGTCTGGAATCTGAAAATCGGGATTATTCATATTCGATAGTTTGACATGGCAGGGTCGATATTATTGACGACATCACTTGTGTTGCACTTTTTCCCTAATTATCAGGCTGTACCGTATGAAATGTCAGTTTTGGACTTCCTTCAAATGTCTTGAAACTGTCGTGGCTCCTACTCCGAGTTCTTTGGCATATTCACTAGTGCTTTTTGAGGCACAACCTTCAACCCTTTCTTTCAGGTGGTCATTGTCAAGCTTGGTTTCTGGCCTTCCTCGCTCCTCGTTGTCAAGGTCAAAATTTCCACTTCGAAACCTGGAAAACCACCGGTAAACAGTTCGATCATTCACCGTTCCCTCCCCGAACGCCGTGCTAATGTTCATACACGCCTCAGCAGCGCTATGACCGAGCTTAAATTCATAACGAAAAATAATACGGATTTCCGTTGAAGTCATAATTTAAGTTTTATTTTTTTCTCAGAGGATCGTTCTCACAACACAGTACGCAAGTTACTGATTAAATAGTAGGAATAAAAGAACTTTAATTCTATATGAATAACAATGATGTTTGTAAATAATGAAATAAAAAAGGGAAAGGATTAAATCGCAAAGTTAAAAAAAACTGACATTTCATACGGTACAGCTTGATAGCATGACCTTCTGCCTATTTCATACGGTACAGCTTGATAGCATGACCTTCTGCCTATTTCATACGGTACAGCTTGATAGCATGACCTTCTGCCTATTTCATACGGTACAGCTTGATAGCATGACCTTCTGCCTATTTCATACGGTACAGCCTGATACGGTACAGCCTGATACGGTACAGCCTGATACGGTACAGCTTGATACGGTAAAGCCTGATACGGTACAGCCTGATACGGTACAGTCTGGTATACGAAATTGTTAATTAAAAAATAAATATATAAATAAAATTAAGTAGTGGTTCTTAAATAACTTAGACCTTGTTTCAGACATCCTTGATGCAACCCCAAAGTATGTACTATGTAATGACCTGTAGCCAAGTCCTTCTTAATTCCCCGTGTAGATGATAGAAGTAAATATAGAGAGCGTGTCGGTGATTCCATTAGCAGATAGAGGAGGGGACTAGGAAGCGATATCTTCTAGAAGGAACATAACTCGAGGAATCCTGTTTGTCCAGCGACAATAACCGTATTTCGTCAAGATAACTCCAGGCCATCGTCATCATCTCGGGTAATTGTTATTTCCAGATGCCTCTCCTTCCAGGCTCGATAGCGCCGGAGTTACATCCTTGTAAGTCATTCTACTCCATACATACTGGATATTTCGGGGTCCTTTTATTGGGGAGCTCTTTGAATTTTATCAATTCGGCAAAACAAGATGCAATGCGATAAGGGGTAAAATATTACAAATGAAAAATCCTAAACCTATCGGCTAAAATTGAAAACCGTGCATTTAATGTATACTAACTGTTACTCGGCGTGCCATGTTACACCTACTTGCTGCACCTAGATAATCAAGAATAAATTAGTAGCCAAATAAGTAATATTAAAATCAAATAACGAAAATCTGTAACTGTTCGGGTCCCACAGTTTCAAACCCGTGACCTCCAAACTGTGTGTCCTAGACGATTATAACTTCGTCTATGACCCTCCCCGTATCAAGACCTACCTGTGTGCCAAGTTTGGTCAATATCGGTCTAACGGTGTAGATTTGTTTAAGGATCAAACATACAGACAGACAGATGGTAAAAGTTTTGACCTAGCGAATGAAGCTCCTCGTATCAAAATCTACCAGTGTGCCATTTTGGTCAAAACCGGTAAAACGGTGTGGATTTGTATAAGGTACAAACAGTCAGACAGACAGCTGGTAGACGTTTTTGACCTTGCGTATGGCAGTTCCCGTATCAAGACCTACTTGCGTGCCAGGTTTGGCCAAAATCGGTCAGACCGTGTGGACATGGATATATAAATAGATTTGGATTCAATTGTCAGTAGGAAGTAATTGATAACACTAATCTCTGATAATTATATGTTATATTTAATCAACTCATATAACATGTTGAATACAATCCTTTATCGTAGCCGATATGCAGCTCTCATAATTCTTCGAAGCAATATTTATGATATAACGTGCCAAAATCCGATGCAGGGTGCGCCAGGAGTATTCGCTGGAGCCAGATTCCTATTCAAAGGTTTAAACGTTTCGTCTCACAACGTGGTGTACTCTGTTAATGACTCTGACTGCCTGCGTGACGTCCCACTGCGAGACGTAATCTGTCATTGGCACTGCATGCTTTTCCTCTCACATCTTCGTGTACTCTGCCATTGACACTCGATGCGTCTCGTTTCACAGCATGGGGTAATCTGTCATAGACTATGGATGCGTCTCGTTTCACAGCGTCGACTTGTCTATTATAGACACTGACTGCGTGAGTGGCGTAAGCTGCCATTAACACTGCATGCTTTTCATCTCACAGCTTCGTGTACTCAGCCATTGACACTCGATGCGTCTCGTTAAACAGCATGGCGTACTCGGTCATAGACTATGGATGCGTCTCGTTTCACAGCATGGGGTAATCTGTCATAGTCTATGGATGCGTCTCGTCTCACAGCATGGGGTACTCTGTCATGAACTATGGATGCGTCTCGTCTCACAGCATGGGGTACTCTGTCATGGACTATGGATGCGTCTCGTCTCACAGCGTGGGGTACTCTGTCATGGACTATGGATGCGTCTCGTCTCACAGCGTCGACTTGTCTATTATAGACACTGACTGCGTGAGTGGCGTAAGCTGCCATTAACACTGCATGCTTTTCATCTCACAGCTTCGTGTACTCAGCCATTGACACTCCATGCGTCTCGTTTCACAGCATGGCGTACTCTGTCATAGACTATGGATGCGTCTCGTCTCACTGCGTGGACGTGTCTATTATAGACACTGACTGCGTGCGTGTCGTCTCACCGTTAGGCATGCTCTGTCATCAACGCTGCATGCGTACTGTCTCACATCGTGGAAATCTCTGTCAGTGACTTTGCATGCTTGTCGTCTTACAGCGAGGCGTACTCGGTCATTGACACTGCATGCGTGGAGTTGCGTGTTATTGACAGTGGATTCGTCTCACAGCGGAATGTACTTTGTCATTAACACTGCATGCGTTACGTCTCACAGCTTGGCCTACTGTGTCATAGACTCTGCGTGCCTGGCCCCTCGCAGCGAGGCGTTCTCAGTCATACAGCTAGATCTAAAACCCTTCTTCGCGACTCTCTGCATTGACTGTATTTCCAGGATAAATCTAAATGTGGCGGTTTAAAAAGAGTATATGAAACTTTACCATGGGAAACTATATGTTACCGGAAGAAATTTATTGTGAATTTCGCCTCTGATTTTGTTGTGACAGTAAGATGCCAATCTTGGGCTCTTTCCAATAGCCTTCTATTTTGTGTTCTGTAAGTTATTCGTGTCGACATAACTAGCCGATACACCAGGATTCCATCATCGCATCTATAAGATTAGCGGTTTCCTTCAATCTAAGAAATCGCGCCAGAAAGATATAAATTTCTACCAAATCCCTGCTCCGCTATTGATTAAACACATCTTTCCACCATGTTGAATCTCCAAAAGAGCTTATATAATTCCTTGAAATATTCCTTTGAGTTGTTATTCCATAGCCTGGGGCAGATTTTACCACTTTATTTCATAAAGCGGATTACCCTAATAATAAAGCAGATTAATTAATAAATGAAGGAAAGATAACTTTTCAAAGAACATTTTTCCTTTAATCTTCTTTCGGCGCTAAAAAAAAGAAGAGATTATTAAATATTAAATTGTGAATACGATTTATGAATATTGAAAGGAATAATAAAATACTTTAATTTATTAATTATCCAAATGACTAATGCCGAAATGAATAACTAAAGGATGCGCGCAAAAAACTCCCTGAGTTTGCCGCGTCCATGAAAAAGGGCTGAGAAGATTCGAGAACTCGATGAATGTGTAACGAGATATAGTTAGGAATTATTCAACGAAAGAAAATTATAATTCAATTGGAAAGTGAACAAATTATTCTTTAGAGAAGAGTTGAATAAAAAATGCAAATGGAGGGGGCGCCGCATATATAAGGCCGGTATTTACCCCCCCCCCCCACTTAGGGTCATAATACACGAGGAATTTCATATTCATTTGGAAAGTTTTATTACGCCCTTCAAGGTACTTCCCGCGCATTTTTTGGCGGGACAAGAGGTCATTTACTTTATTTTTTTTAGTAGTTTTAGTAAATTAGTTTTGTAGGTGACGATTTTGAGGAAATTCTCATTAAATAATATTTTATATGATGAATACTCCATTCGAGTACATTCTAGTTTCTTTAAATTATGTATTGTAAGTTCAGGAGTTCAGGAAACCTATATATATATATATAAAAATCACGTGTCTGTCTGTTTGGCTGTTTATCTGTTTGTCTGTTTGTTCCTTATGCAAATCTACACCGTTTGACAGATTTTGACTAAACTTGGCACACAGGTAGGTCTTGATACGGGAAAACTCCTAGACTTGGTCAAAATAGTCAAATTTCAAAATTTGATCAAAAGTTTTATTCAATAAAAATTGCCTGCGCTGAACCATTCAGATTCTGACGGCCATTTTGAATAATGTCTCAAATTTATTAGTTGATGTTCTTGATAATTAGAATAACTCGAATTCATTGATGACTTTACATCATTATATAATCATGTAATGCAGTTTATTTCAATTTGATATCAACAGTCACTGTCTAACTAAGGAGCATTGGCCTTTCTTTGATAAGAGCTATCTACTCGCAGGCTCTGGTGCTGGCCTCTGTCGGTTTTTTCCTGAACTGCTGGCCTCTGTTGGCTGTTTCACGAACTACATCTAGACAGATGTAAACAAATTCACACCGTTTACCGATTTTGACGTAACTGGGTATACAGGTAGATCTTGATACGGGGAGAGTCATAGGCAGAAAGTAGGTGTAGCATGGCACCGGGTAACAGCTAGTATACAGGTAGATCTTGATACTGGGAGAGTCATAGGCAGAAAGTAGGTGTAGCATGGCACCGGGTAACAGCTAGTATACAGGTAGATCTTGATACGGGGAGAATCATAGACAGAAAGTAGGTGTAGCATGGCACCGGGTAACAGCTAGTATACAGGTAGATCTTGATACGGGGAGAGTCATAGACAGAAAGTAGGTGTAGCATGGCACACTGGGTAACAGCTAGTATACAGGTAGATCTTGATACGGGGAGAGTCATAGGCAGAAAGTAGGTGTAGCATGGCACCGGGTAACAGCTAGTATACAGGTAGATCTTGATACGGGGAGAGTCATAGGCAGAAAGTAGGTGTAGCATGGCACACCGGGGAACAGCTAGTTAACTCATAAATTAGAAGGATACAAAATAAAGTACTTAAATAAATTTATAATGCTGAAATAAGTTTTTATACTTGTATACATATATATATATATATATATATATATATATATATATATATATTTTTTTTTTGTTTTAAATTGCATCGCTGGGTATCACATGTTTGTGTGGAACGGCTTCTTTCTCCAGCGGTGTCGCTCCTCTCTCCATCGCAATATTTCGTCGGGTTCATCTCCGACTTCTTCAGGCTGCTATGTGTCGTCCTCGGTGGTTGTCAAGGGAATGAATTTTTCCCGGATTTTCCCTCCTTTATAGCCCTGCTTCGTAGACTATGCGATAGTCTACGAAGCAGGGCTATAAAGGAGGGAAAATCCGGGAAAAATTCATTCCCTTGACAACCACCGAGGACGACACATAGCAGCCTGAAGAAGTCGGAGATGAACCCGACGAAATATTGCGATGGAGAGAGGAGCGACACCGCTGGAGAAAGAAGCCGTTCCACACAAACATATATATATATATATATAAAAAGACACAAACACACGTATATGAATAATTTTCATGAAAAGTGCTGATGAATGAAACAGGTTGTACTCGTGAAAGATCATTTGAAATGTTTCTTGAAATCTTAGCACCCTCCTACAAGAAACGAAAATTATTCATATACGTGTGTTTGTGTCTGTTTTTGTTTGTTAACAGGTTACCAAACACAGCGTTTGGTTCTTCAGCTACGAAACTTTGTATGTAGCGTTCCACAACAAACGATTGGACGAGTTCGTTAAACAGCAACATCGATCAATTTCAAGGGTTGTTTATAAGAGACAAAAATTATCAATTGGCCTTTGCGGCCCGTAATTTTTACTGTCTAGGAAGGAAACGCAGTAGATATCATTCACAACAAGAGGAAAAATGAGTAAGAATGACGAATGAAAGAATCGAATTAAAAGCGGAGAGAACGGGTTAAGCTTTTACATGCTTTATTCCTTATAGGGGTAACGAAAAATGACATGAAGTATGCAAAATTAACAGAATTTAACCAGGAAATTTACCAGCCGATTGCATTTTAACGCAAATCGGTTTTCCGCAAGGGCACGTGTTAAGCCCCACCTTGTTTTTCCTTCTATTCGATATAAATCCTTTGACGCACCTTAATCCGAAAGCCCTGGAATACAACAGCCATAAAAAATTACCATCTAAATCGGGTCTTCCCCTCGCTCTGTCCCCAGGAGAGTAAAAAGATTTTAATATTTTAAACGGATTCTTTACTTTTTCCTGATTTATTTTTCTTACAAGCCGTTGTATAAAAACATGCTTTCTTCCAAGGATTCGCTTCTTTATTTTCTTCTTTTAAATAGAATTTTCTCTTGAAGATGTTTTTACATTTTATCTTTGTGCTTTATAAAAACAAATTAAAAACAATACAATTAGTTATTCACATTTTAACCCCGTCTTTTTCCGCAAGAATATTATTGTTAAAGTTAGTCTCTTTTTTATCTTCTTTAATTTATTTTTGGCTCTTCTGAAAGTTTTCAATAGGGCTTAATTTCTTTGTGAAGTAAACTCCTGATTTAGTGTGTTTGAAAACTTTTTTGTTTTGTATTCTGTTTTTGTTTGTAAAAATACCGTCATTTTTCAATTATTTTAACTAAATACATATAATAACTTTGCGAAATAATGTTATGAAATGATAGCCGATTAAATAAAAAATACAATATACTACAAGTGAACATGCTAAGGCCTTCAAAATTTAATGACTTGTTTAACTCAAGTAAATCGCGTTGAATAAATAGAATGTAGTAATGACTGTAGAATGTGTCAATTCGAGTTTGTCTGTTAGCTCTTCGACTGATACAACAGGATTTTCTTCTACAGTAGCCTGCAGGAGTTGGTCGTCAAGCTCTGTTGCTAGACCTGTACGAGACTCGTCTTCAAGCTTACGGTTTGTGTCGGCGGACTGTAGAATGTGTCGATCCGTGTTTGTCTGCTAGTTCTTCGACTGATACAACAGGATTTTCTTCTACAGTAGCCTGCAGGAGTTGGTCGTCAAGCTCTGTTGCTACACCTGTACGAGACTCGTCTTCAAGCTTACGGTTTGTGTCGGCGGACTGTAGAATATGTCGATCCGTGTTTTTCTGCTAGCTCTTCGACTGATACAACAGGATTTTCTTCTACAGTAGCATGCAGGAGTTGGTAGTCAAGCTCTGTTGCTAGACCTGTACAAGGCTCGTCTACAAGCTTACGGTTTGTGTCGGCGGACTGTAGAATGTGTCGATCCGTGTTTTTCTGCTAGTTCTTCGACTGTTACAACAGGATTTTCTTCTACAGTAGCCTGCAGGAGTTGGTAGTCAAGCTCTGTTGCTACACCTGTACGAGGCTCGTCTTCAAGCTTACGGTTTGTGTCGGCGGACTGTAGAATGTGTCGATCCGTGTTTGTCTGCTAGTTCTTCGACTGTTAAAACAGGATTTTCTTCTACAGTAGCCTGCAGGAGTTGGTAGTCAAGCTCTGTTGCTAGACCTGTACAAGGCTCGTCTACAAGCTTACGGTTTGTGTCGGCGGACTGTAGAATGTGTCGATCCGTGTTTTTCTGCTAGTTCTTCGACTGTTACAACAGGATTTTCTTCTACAGTAGCCTGCAGGAGTTGGTAGTCAAGCTCTGTTGCTACACCTGTACGAGGCTCGTCTTCAAGCTTACGGTTTGTGTCGGCGGACTGTAGAATGTGTCGATCCGTGTTTTTCTGCTAGTTCTTCGACTGTTACAACAGGATTTTCTTCTACAGTAGCCTGCAGGAGTTGGTAGTCAAGCTCTGTTGCTACACCTGTACGAGACTCGTCTTCAAGCTTACGGTTTGTGTCGGCGGACTGTAGAATGTGTCGATCCGTGATTTTCTGCTAGTTCTTCGACTGATAAAACAGGATTTTCTTCTACAGTAGCCTGCAGGAGTTGGTAGTCAAGCTCTGTTGCTAGACCTGTACGAGGCTCGTATTCAAGCTTACGGTTTGTGTCGGCGGACTGTAGAATGTGTCGATCCGTGTTTTTCTGCTAGTTCTTCGACTGATACAACAGGATTTTCTTCTACAGTAGCCTGCAGGAGTTGGTAGTCAAGCTCTGTTGCTAGACCTGTACGAGGCTCGTATTCAAGCTTACGGTTTGTGTCGGCGGACTGTAGAATGTGTCGATCCGTGTTTTTCTGCTAGTTCTTCGACTGTTACAACAGGATTTTCTTCTACAGTAGCCTGCAGGAGTTGGTAGTCAAGCTCTGTTGCTAGACCTGTACGAGGCTCGTCTTCAAGCTTACGGTTTGTGTCGGCGGACTGTAGAATGTGTCGATCCGTGTTTTTCTGCTAGTTCTTCGACTGTTACAACAGGATTTTCTTCTACAGTAGCCTGCAGGAGTTGGTAGTCAAGCTCTGTTGCTAGACCTGTACGAGGCTCGTCTTCAAGCTTACGGTTTGTGTCGGCGGACTGTAGAATGTGTCGATCCGTGTTTTTCTGCTAGTTCTTCGACTGTTACAACAGGATTTTCTTCTACAGTAGCCTGCAGGAGTTGGTAGTCAAGCTCTGTTGCTACACCTGTACGAGACTCGTCTTCAAGCTTACGGTTTGTGTCGGCGGACTGTAGAATGTGTCGATCCGTGTTTTTCTGCTAGTTCTTCGACTGTTACAACAGGATTTTCTTCTACAGTAGCCTGCAGGAGTTGGTAGTCAAGCTCTGTTGCTACACCTGTACGAGACTCGTCTTCAAGCTTACGGTTTGTGTCGGCGGACTGTAGAATGTGTCGATCCGTGATTTTCTGCTAGTTCTTCGACTGATAAAACAGGATTTTCTTCTACAGTAGCCTGCAGGAGTTGGTAGTCAAGCTCTGTTGCTAGACCTGTACGAGGCTCGTATTCAAGCTTACGGTTTGTGTCGGCGGACTGTAGAATGTGTCGATCCGTGTTTTTCTGCTAGTTCTTCGACTGATACAACAGGATTTTCTTCTACAGTAGCCTGCAGGAGTTGGTAGTCAAGCTCTGTTGCTAGACCTGTACGAGGCTCGTATTCAAGCTTACGGTTTGTGTCGGCGGACTGTAGAATGTGTCGATCCGTGTTTTTCTGCTAGTTCTTCGACTGTTACAACAGGATTTTCTTCTACAGTAGCCTGCAGGAGTTGGTAGTCAAGCTCTGTTGCTAGACCTGTACGAGGCTCGTCTTCAAGCTTACGGTTTGTGTCGGCGGACTGTAGAATGTGTCGATCCGTGTTTGTCTGCTAGTTCTTCGACTGTTAAAACAGGATTTTCTTCTACAGTAGCCTGCAGGAGTTGGTAGTCAAGCTCTGTTGCTAGACCTGTACAAGGCTCGTCTACAAGCTTACGGTTTGTGTCGGCGGACTGTAGAATGTGTCGATCCGTGTTTTTCTGCTAGTTCTTCGACTGTTACAACAGGATTTTCTTCTACAGTAGCCTGCAGGAGTTGGTAGTCAAGCTCTGTTGCTACACCTGTACGAGGCTCGTCTTCAAGCTTACGGTTTGTGTCGGCGGACTGTAGAATGTGTCGATCCGTGTTTTTCTGCTAGTTCTTCGACTGTTACAACAGGATTTTCTTCTACAGTAGCCTGCAGGAGTTGGTAGTCAAGCTCTGTTGCTACACCTGTACGAGACTCGTCTTCAAGCTTACGGTTTGTGTCGGCGGACTGTAGAATGTGTCGATCCGTGATTTTCTGCTAGTTCTTCGACTGATAAAACAGGATTTTCTTCTACAGTAGCCTGCAGGAGTTGGTAGTCAAGCTCTGTTGCTAGACCTGTACGAGGCTCGTATTCAAGCTTACGGTTTGTGTCGGCGGACTGTAGAATGTGTCGATCCGTGTTTTTCTGCTAGTTCTTCGACTGATACAACAGGATTTTCTTATACAGTAGCCTGCAGGAGTTGGTAGTCAAGCTCTGTTGCTAGACCTGTACGAGGCTCGTATTCAAGCTTACGGTTTGTGTCGGCGGACTGTAGAATGTGTCGATCCGTGTTTTTCTGCTAGTTCTTCGACTGTTACAACAGGATTTTCTTCTACAGTAGCCTGCAGGAGTTGGTAGTCAAGCTCTGTTGCTAGACCTGTACGAGGCTCGTCTTCAAGCTTACGGTTTGTGTCGGCGGACTGTAGAATGTGTCGATCCGTGTTTTTCTGCTAGTTCTTCGACTGTTACAACAGGATTTTCTTCTACAGTAGCCTGCAGGAGTTGGTAGTCAAGCTCTGTTGCTAGACCTGTACGAGGCTCGTCTTCAAGCTTACGGTTTGTGTCGGCGGACTGTAGAATGTGTCGATCCGTGTTTTTCTGCTAGTTCTTCGACTGTTACAACAGGATTTTCTTCTACAGTAGCCTGCAGGAGTTGGTAGTCAAGCTCTGTTGCTACACCTGTACGAGACTCGTCTTCAAGCTTACGGTTTGTGTCGGCGGACTGTAGAATGTGTCGATCCGTGTTTTTCTGCTAGTTCTTCGACTGTTACAACAGGATTTTCTTCTACAGTAGCCTGCAGGAGTTGGTAGTCAAGCTCTGTTGCTACACCTGTACGAGACTCGTCTTCAAGCTTACGGTTTGTGTCGGCGGACTGTAGAATGTGTCGATCCGTGATTTTCTGCTAGTTCTTCGACTGATAAAACAGGATTTTCTTCTACAGTAGCCTGCAGGAGTTGGTAGTCAAGCTCTGTTGCTAGACCTGTACGAGGCTCGTATTCAAGCTTACGGTTTGTGTCGGCGGACTGTAGAATGTGTCGATCCGTGTTTTTCTGCTAGTTCTTCGACTGATACAACAGGATTTTCTTCTACAGTAGCCTGCAGGAGTTGGTAGTCAAGCTCTGTTGCTAGACCTGTACGAGGCTCGTATTCAAGCTTACGGTTTGTGTCGGCGGACTGTAGAATGTGTCGATCCGTGTTTTTCTGCTAGTTCTTCGACTGTTACAACAGGATTTTCTTCTACAGTAGCCTGCAGGAGTTGGTAGTCAAGCTCTGTTGCTAGACCTGTACGAGGCTCGTCTTCAAGCTTACGGTTTGTGTCGGCGGACTGTAGAATGTGTCGATCCGTGTTTTTCTGCTAGTTCTTCGACTGTTACAACAGGATTTTCTTCTACAGTAGCCTGCAGGAGTTGGTAGTCAAGCTCTGTTGCTAGACCTGTACGAGGCTCGTCTTCAAGCTTACGGTTTGTGTCGGCGGACTGTAGAATGTGTCGATCCGTGTTTTTCTGCTAGTTCTTCGACTGTTACAACAGGATTTTCTTCTACAGTAGCCTGCAGGAGTTGGTAGTCAAGCTCTGTTGCTACACCTGTACGAGACTCGTCTTCAAGCTTACGGTTTGTGTCGGCGGACTGTAGAATGTGTCGATCCGTGATTTTCTGCTAGTTCTTCGACTGATAAAACAGGATTTTCTTCTACAGTAGCCTGCAGGAGTTGGTAGTCAAGCTCTGTTGCTAGACCTGTACGAGGCTCGTATTCAAGCTTACGGTTTGTGTCGGCGGACTGTAGAATGTGTCGATCCGTGTTTTTCTGCTAGTTCTTCGACTGATACAACAGGATTTTCTTCTACAGTAGCCTGCAGGAGTTGGTAGTCAAGCTCTGTTGCTAGACCTGTACGAGGCTCGTATTCAAGCTTACGGTTTGTGTCGGCGGACTGTAGAATGTGTCGATCCGTGTTTTTCTGCTAGTTCTTCGACTGTTACAACAGGATTTTCTTCTACAGTAGCCTGCAGGAGTTGGTAGTCAAGCTCTGTTGCTAGACCTGTACGAGGCTCGTATTCAAGCTTACGGTTTGTGTCGGCGGACTGTAGAATGTGTCGATCCGTGTTTTTCTGCTAGTTCTTCGACTGTTACAACAGGATTTTCTTCTACAGTATCCTGCAGGAGTTGGTAGTCAAGCTCTGTTGCTAGACCTGTACGAGGCTCGTATTCAAGCTTACGGTTTGTGTCGGCGGACTGTAGAATGTGTCGATACGTGTTTTTCTGCTAGTTCTTCGACTGATACAACAGGATTTTCTTCTACAGTAGCCTGCAGGAGTTGGTAGTCAAGCTCTGTTGCTAGACCTGTACGAGGCTAGTCTTCAAGCTTGCGGTTTATGTCGGTGGACTGTAGAATGTGTGGATCCAAGTTTTTCTGCTAGCTCTTCGACTGATACAACAGGATTTTCTTCTACAGTAGCCTGCAGGAGTTGGTAGTCAAGCTCTGTTGCTAGACCTGTACGAGGCTCGTATTCAAGCTTACGGTTTGTGTCGGCGGACTGTAGAATGTGTCGATCCGTGTTTTTCTGCTAGTTCTTCGACTGTTACAACAGGATTTTCTTCTACAGTAGCCTGCAGGAGTTGGTAGTCAAGCTCTGTTGCTAGACCTGTACGAGGCTCGTATTCAAGCTTACGGTTTGTGTCGGCGGACTGTAGAATGTGTCGATCCGTGTTTTTCTGCTAGTTCTTCGACTGTTACAACAGGATTTTCTTCTACAGTATCCTGCAGGAGTTGGTAGTCAAGCTCTGTTGCTAGACCTGTACGAGGCTCGTATTCAAGCTTACGGTTTGTGTCGGCGGACTGTAGAATGTGTCGATCCGTGTTTTTCTGCTAGTTCTTCGACTGATACAACAGGATTTTCTTCTACAGTAGCCTGCAGGAGTTGGTAGTCAAGCTCTGTTGCTAGACCTGTACGAGGCTCGTATTCAAGCTTACGGTTTGTGTCGGCGGACTGTAGAATGTGTCGATCCGTGTTTGTCTGCTAGTTCTTCGACTGATACAACAGGATTTTCTTCTACAGTAGCCTGCAGGAGTTGGTAGTCAAGCTCTGTTGCTAGACCTGTACGAGGCTCGTCTACAAGCTTACGGTTTGTGTCGGCGGACTGTAGAATGTGTCGATCCGTGATTTTCTGCTAGCTCTTCGACTGATACAACAGGATTTTCTTCTACAGTAGCCTGCAGGAGTTGGTAGTCAAGCTCTGTTGCTAGACCTGTACGAGGCTAGTCTTCAAGCTTACGGTTTGTGTCGGCGGACTGTAGAATGTGTCGATCCGTGTTTTTCTGCTAGTTCTTCGACTGATACAACAGGATTTTCTTCTACAGTAGCCTGCAGGAGTTGGTAGTCAAGCTCTGTTGCTAGACCTGTACGAGGCTCGTATTCAAGCTTACGGTTTGTGTCGGCGGACTGTAGAATGTGTCGATCCGTGTTTGTCTGCTAGTTCTTCGACTGATACAACAGGATTTTCTTCTACAGTAGCCTGCAGGAGTTGGTAGTCAAGCTCTGTTGCTAGACCTGTACGAGGCTCGTATTCAAGCTTACGGTTTGGGTCGGCGGACTGTAGAATGTGTCGATCCGTGTTTGTCTACTAGTTCTTCGACTGATACAACAGGATTTTCTTCTACAGTAGCCTGCAGGAGTTGGTAGTCAAGCTCTGTTGCTAGACCTGTACGAGGCTAGTCTTCAAGCTTACGGTTTGGGTCGGCGGACTGTAGAATGTGTCGATCCGTGTTTGTCTGCTAGCTCTTCGACTGTTACAACAGGATTTTCTTCTACAGTAGCCTGCAGGAGTTGGTAGTCAAGCTCTGTTGCTAGACCTGTACGAGGCTCGTATTCAAGCTTACGGTTTGTGTCGGCGGACTGTAGAATGTGTCGATCCGTGTTTGTCTGCTAGTTCTTCGACTGATACAACAGGATTTTCTTCTACAGTAGCCTGCAGGAGTTGGTAGTCAAGCTCTGTTGCTAGACCTGTACGAGGCTCGTATTCAAGCTTACGGTTTGTGTCGGCGGACTGTAGAATGTGTCGATCCGTGTTTGTCTGCTAGTTCTTCGACTGATACAACAGGATTTTCTTCTACAGTAGCCTGCAGGAGTTGGTAGTCAAGCTCTGTTGCTAGACCTGTACGAGGCTCGTATTCAAGCTTACGGTTTGGGTCGGCGGACTGTAGAATGTGTCGATCCGTGTTTGTCTGCTAGTTCTTCGACTAATACAACAGGATTTTCTTCTACAGTAGCCTGCAGGAGTTGGCCGTCAAGCTCTGTTGCTAGACCTGTACGAGGCTCGTATTCAAGCTTACGGTTTGGGTCGGCGGACTGTAGAATGTGTCGATCCGTGTTTGTCTGCTAGTTCTTCGACTGATACAACAGGATTTTCTTCTACAGTAGCCTGCAGGAGTTGGTAGTCAAGCTCTGTTGCTAGACCTGTACGAGGCTCGTCTACAAGCTTACGGTTTGTGTCGGCGGACTGTAGAATGTGTCGATCCGTGTTTGTCTGCTAGTTCTTCTACTGTTACAACAGGATTTTCTTCTACAGTATCCTGCAGGAGTTGGTAGTCAAGCTCTGTTGCTAGACCTGTACGAGGCTAGTCTACAAGCTTATGGTTTATGTCTGTGGACTGTAGAATGTGTCGATCCGTGTTTGTCTGCTAGTTCTTCGACTGATACAACAGGATTTTCTTCTACAGTAGCCTGCAGGAGTTGGTAGTCAAGCTCTGTTGCTAGACCTGTACGAGGCTAGTCTTCAAGCTTACGGTTTGGGTCGGCGGACTGTTGAATGTGTCGATCCGTGTTTGTCTACTAGTTCTTCGACTGATACAACAGGATTTTCTTCTACAGTAGCCTGCAGGAGTTGGTAGTCAAGCTCTGTTGCTAGACCTGTACGAGGCTCGTCTACAAGCTTACGGTTTGTGTCGGCGGACTGTAGAATGTGTCGATCCGTGTTTGTCTGCTAGTTCTTCTACTGTTACAACAGGATTTTCTTCTACAGTATCCTGCAGGAGTTGGTAGTCAAGCTCTGTTGCTAGACCTGTACGAGGCTAGTCTACAAACTTATGGTTTATGTCTGTGGACTGTAGAATGTGTCGATCCGTGTTTGTCTGCTAGTTCTTCGACTTATACAACAGGATTTTCTTCTACAGTAGCCTGCAGGAGTTGGTAGTCAAGCTCTGTTGCTAGACCTGTACGAGGCTCGTCTACAAGCTTACGGTTTGTGTCGGCGGACTGTAGAATGTGTCAATCCGTGTTTGTCTGCTAGTTCTTCTACTGTTACAACAGGATTTTCTTCTACAGTAGCCTGCAGGAGTTGGTAGTCAAGCTCTGTTGCTAGACCTGTACGAGGCTCGTCTACAAGCTTACGGTTTGTGTCGGCGGACTGTAGAATGTGTCGATCCGTGTTTGTCTGCTAGTTGTTCGACTGTTACAACAGGATTTTCTTCTACAGTAGCCTGCAGGAGTTGGTAGTCAAGCTCTGTTGCTAGACCTGTAGGAGGCTCGTCTTCAAGCTTATGGTTTATGTCTGTGGACTGTAGAATGTGTCGATCCGTGTTTGTCTGCTAGGTCTTCGACTGATACAACAGGATTTTCTTCTACAGTAGCCTGCAGGAGTTGGTAGTCAAGCTCTGTTGCTAGACCTGTACGGGGCTCGTATTCAAGCTTACGGTTTGTGTCGGCGGACTGTAGAATGTGTCGATCCGTGTTTGTCTGCTAGTTCTTCGACTGATACAACAGGATTTTCTTCTACAGTAGCCTGCAGGAGTTGGTAGTCAAGCTCTGTTGCTAGACCTGTACGAGGCTCGTCTACAAGCTTACGGTTTGTGCCGGTGGACTGTAGAATGTGTCAATTCGAGTTTTTCTGCTAGTTCTTCGACTGATACAACAGGATTTTCTTCTACAGTAGCCTGCAGGAGTTGGTAGTCAAGCTCTGTTGCTAGACCTGTACGAGGCTCGTATTCAAGCTTACGGATTGTGTCGGCGGATTGTAGAATGTGTCGATCCGTGTTTGTCTGCTAGTTCTTCGACTGATACAACAGGATTTTCTTCTACAGTAGCCTGCAGGAGTTGGTAGTCAAGCTCTGTTGCTAGACCTGTACGAGGCTCGTCTACAAGCTTACGGTTTGTGTCGGCGGACTGTAGAATGTGTCAATTCGAGTTTTTCTGCTAGTTCTTCTACTGTTAAAACAGGATTTTCTTCTACAGTATCCTGCAGGAGTTGGTAGTCAAGCTCTGTTGCTAGACCTGTACGAGGCTCGTCTTCAAGCTTGCGGTTTGTGTCGGCGGACTGTAGAATGTGTCGATCCGTGATTTTCTGCTAGTTCTTCGACTGATAAAACAGGATTTTCTTCTACAGTATCCTGCAGGAGTTGGCCGTCAAGCTCTGTTTCTAGACTTGTACGAGGCTCGTCTACAAGCTTACGGTTTGTGCCGGTGGACTGTAGAATGTGTCAATTCGAGTTTTTCTGCTAGTTCTTCTACTGTTACAACAGGATTTTCTTCTACAGTATCCTGCAGGAATTGGCCGTCAAGCTCTGTTGCTAGACTTGCACGAGGCTCGTCTACAAGCTTACGGTTTGTGTCGGCGGACTGTAGAATGTGTCAATTCGAGTTTTTCTGCTAGTTCTTCTACTGTTACAACAGGATTTTCTTCTACAGTATCCTGCAGGAGTTGGTAGTGAAGCTCTGTTGCTAGACCTGTACGAGGCTCGTCTACAAGCTTACGGTTTGTGCCGGTGGACTGTAGAATGTGTCAATTCGAGTTTTTCTGCTAGTTCTTCTACTGTTACAACAGGATTTTCTTCTACAGTATCCTGCAGGAGTTGGTAGTCAAGCTCTGTTGCTAGACCTGTACAAGGCTCGTCTACAAGCTTACGGTTTGTGTCGGCGGACTGTAGAATGTGTCAATTCGAGTTTTTCTGCTAGTTCTTCGACTGTTAAAACAGGATTTTCTTCTACAGTATCCTGCAGGAGTTGGTCGTCAAGCTCTGTTGCTAGACCTGTACGAGACTCGTCTTCAAGCTTACGGTTTGTGTCGGCGGACTGTAGAATGTGTCAATTCGAGTTTTTCTGCTAGTTCTTCGACTGTTAAAACAGGATTTTCTTCTACAGTATCCTGCAGGAGTTGGTAGTCAAGCTCTGTTGCTAGACCTGTACAAGGCTCGTCTACAAGCTTACGGTTTGTGTCGGCGGACTGTAGAATGTGTCAATTCGAGTTTTTCTGCTAGTTCTTCTACTGTTAAAACAGGATTTTCTTCTACAGTATCCTGCAGGAGTTGGTAGTCAAGCTCTGTTGCTAGACCTGTACGAGACTCGTCTTCAAGCTTACGGTTTGTGTCGGCGGACTGTAGAATGTGTCGATCCGTGATTTTCTGCTAGTTCTTCGACTGATAAAACAGGATTTTCTTCTACAGTATCCTGCAGGAGTTGGTAGTCAAGCTCTGTTGCTAGACCTGTACGAGGCTCGTCTACAAGCTTACGGTTTGTGTCGGCGGACTGTAGAATGTGTCAATTCGAGTTTTTCTGCTAGTTCTTCTACTGTTACAACAGGATTTTCTTCTACAGTATCCTGCAGGAGTTGGTAGTCAAGCTCTGTTGCTAGACCTGTACGAGGCTCGTCTACAAGCTTACGGTTTGTGTCGGCGGACTGTAGAATGTGTCAATTCGAGTTTTTCTGCTAGTTCTTCGACTTTTAAAACAGGATTTTCTTCTACAGTATCCTGCAGGAGTTGGTCGTCAAGCTCTGTTGCTAGACCTGTACGAGACTCGTCTTCAAGCTTACGGTTTGTGTCGGCGGACTGTAGAATGTGTCAATTCGAGTTTTTCTGCTAGTTCTTCGACTGTTAAAACAGGATTTTCTTCTACAGTATCCTGCAGGAGTTGGTCGTCAAGCTCTGTTGCTAGACCTGTACGAGACTCGTCTTCAAGCTTACGGTTTGTGTCGGCGGACTGTAGAATGTGTCAATTCGAGTTTTTCTGCTAGTTCTTCGACTGTTAAAACAGGATTTTCTTCTACAGTATCCTGCAGGAGTTGGTAGTCAAGCTCTGTTGCTAGACCTGTACGAGGCTCGTCTACAAGCTTACGGTTTGTGCCGGTGGACTGTAGAATGTGTCAATTCGAGTTTTTCTGCTAGTTCTTCTACTGTTACAACAGGATTTTCTTCTACAGTATCCTGCAGGAGTTGGCCGTCAAGCTCTGTTGTTAGACTTGTACGAGGCTCGTCTACAAGCTTACGGTTTGTGTCGGCGGACTGTAGAATGTGTCAATTCGAGTTTTTCTGCTAGTTCTTCTACTGTTACAATAGGATTTTCTTCTACAGTATCCTGCAGGAGTTGGTAGTCAAGCTCTGTTGCTAGACCTGTACGAGGCTCGTCTACAAGCTTACGGTTTGTGTCGGTGGACTGTAGAATGTGTCAATTCGAGTTTTTCTGCTAGTTCTTCTACTGTTACAACAGGATTTTCTTCTACAGTATCCCGCAGGAGTTGGTAATCAAGCTCTGTTGCTAGACCTGTACGAGGCTCGTCTACAAGCTTACGGTTTGTGTCGGCGGACTGTAGAATGTGTCAATTCGAGTTTTTCTGCTAGTTCTTCGACTGTTAAAACAGGATTTTCTTCTACAGTATCCTGCAGGAGTTGGTCGTCAAGCTCTGTTGCTAGACCTGTACGAGACTCGTCTTCAAGCTTACGGTTTGTGTCGGCGGACTGTAGAATGTGTCAATTCGAGTTTTTCTGCTAGTTCTTCGACTGTTAAAACAGGATTTTCTTCTACAGTATTCTGCAGGAGTTGGTCGTCAAGCTCTGTTGCTAGACCTGTACGAGACTCGTCTTCAAGCTTACGGTTTGTGTCGGCGGACTGTAGAATGTGTCAATTCGAGTTTTTCTGCTAGTTCTTCGACTGTTAAAACAGGATTTTCTTCTACAGTATCCTGCAGGAGTTGGTCGTCAAGCTCTGTTGCTAGACCTGTACGAGACTCGTCTTCAAGCTTACGGTTTGTGTCGGCGGACTGTAGAATGTGTCAATTCGAGTTTTTCTGCTAGTTCTTCGACTGTTAAAACAGGATTTTCTTCTACAGTATCCTGCAGGAGTTGGTCGTCAAGCTCTGTTGCTAGACCTGTACGAGACTCGTCTTCAAGCTTACGGTTTGTGTCGGCGGACTGTAGAATGTGTCGATCCGTGATTTTCTGCTAGTTCTTCGACTGATAAAACAGGATTTTCTTCTACAGTATCCTGCAGGAGTTGGCCGTCAAGCTCTGTTGCTACACCTGTACGAGGCTCGTCTTCAAGCTTACGGTTTGTGTCGGCGGACTGTAGAATGTGTCAATTCGAGTTTTTCTGCTAGCTCTTCTACTGTTACAACAGGATTTTCTTCTACAGTAGCCTGCAGGAGTTGGCCGTCAAGCTCTGTTGCTACACCTGTACGAGGCTCGTCTTCAAGCTTACGGTTTGTGTCGGCGGACTGTAGAATGTGTCAATTCGAGTTTTTCTGCTAGCTCTTCTACTGTTACATCAGGATTTTCTTCTACAGTATCCTGCAGGAGTTGGTCGTCAAGCTCTGTTGCTAGACCTGTACGAGACTCGTCTTCAAGCTTACGGTTTGTGTCGGCGGACTGTAGAATGTGTCAATTCGAGTTTTTCTGCTAGTTCTTCGACTGTTAAAACAGGATTTTCTTCTACAGTATACCTGCAGGAGTTGGTAGTCAAGCTCTGTTGCTAGACCTGTACGAGGCTCGTCTACAAGCTTACGGTTTGTGCCGGTGGACTGTAGAATGTGTCAATTCGAGTTTTTCTGCTAGTTCTTCTACTGTTACAACAGGATTTTCTTCTACAGTATCCTGCAGGAGTTGGCCGTCAAGCTCTGTTGCTAGACTTGTACGAGGCTCGTCTACAAGCTTACGGTTTGTGTCGGCGGACTGTAGAATGTGTCAATTCGAGTTTTTCTGCTAGTTCTTCTACTGTTACAATAGGATTTTCTTCTACAGTATCCTGCAGGAGTTGGTAGTCAAGCTCTGTTGCTAGACCTGTACGAGGCTCGTCTACAAGCTTACGGTTTGTGTCGGTGGACTGTAGAATGTGTCAATTCGAGTTTTTCTGCTAGTTCTTCTACTGTTACAACAGGATTTTCTTCTACAGTATCCCGCAGGAGTTGGTAATCAAGCTCTGTTGCTAGACCTGTACGAGGCTCGTCTACAAGCTTACGGTTTGTGTCGGCGGACTGTAGAATGTGTCAATTCGAGTTTTTCTGCTAGTTCTTCGACTGTTAAAACAGGATTTTCTTCTACAGTATCCTGCAGGAGTTGGTCGTCAAGCTCTGTTGCTAGACCTGTACGAGACTCGTCTTCAAGCTTACGGTTTGTGTCGGCGGACTGTAGAATGTGTCAATTCGAGTTTTTCTGCTAGTTCTTCGACTGTTAAAACAGGATTTTCTTCTACAGTATTCTGCAGGAGTTGGTCGTCAAGCTCTGTTGCTAGACCTGTACGAGACTCGTCTTCAAGCTTACGGTTTGTGTCGGCGGACTGTAGAATGTGTCAATTCGAGTTTTTCTGCTAGTTCTTCGACTGTTAAAACAGGATTTTCTTCTACAGTATCCTGCAGGAGTTGGTCGTCAAGCTCTGTTGCTAGACCTGTACGAGACTCGTCTTCAAGCTTACGGTTTGTGTCGGCGGACTGTAGAATGTGTCAATTCGAGTTTTTCTGCTAGTTCTTCGACTGTTAAAACAGGATTTTCTTCTACAGTATCCTGCAGGAGTTGGTCGTCAAGCTCTGTTGCTAGACCTGTACGAGACTCGTCTTCAAGCTTACGGTTTGTGTCGGCGGACTGTAGAATGTGTCGATCCGTGATTTTCTGCTAGTTCTTCGACTGATAAAACAGGATTTTCTTCTACAGTATCCTGCAGGAGTTGGCCGTCAAGCTCTGTTGCTACACCTGTACGAGGCTCGTCTTCAAGCTTACGGTTTGTGTCGGCGGACTGTAGAATGTGTCAATTCGAGTTTTTCTGCTAGCTCTTCTACTGTTACAACAGGATTTTCTTCTACAGTAGCCTGCAGGAGTTGGCCGTCAAGCTCTGTTGCTACACCTGTACGAGGCTCGTCTTCAAGCTTACGGTTTGTGTCGGCGGACTGTAGAATGTGTCAATTCGAGTTTTTCTGCTAGCTCTTCTACTGTTACAACAGGATTTTCTTCTACAGTAGCCTGCAGGAGTTGGCCGTCAAGCTCTGTTGCTACACCTGTACGAGGCTCGTC
Organism: Gonocerus acuteangulatus; assembly: GCA_946811695.1. Lineage (NCBI taxonomy): Eukaryota > Metazoa > Arthropoda > Insecta > Hemiptera > Coreidae > Gonocerus > Gonocerus acuteangulatus. Next base: position 92,731,167 of record OX328127.1, on the reverse strand, counting down.
TTCAAGCTTGCGGTTTGTGTCGGCGGACTGTAGAATGTGGCGATCCGTGATTTTCTGCTAGTTCTTCGACTGATAAAACAGGATTTTCTTCTACAGTATCCTGCAGGAGTTGGCCGTCAAGCTCTGTTGCTAGACTTGTACGAGGCTCGTCTACAAGCTTACGGTTTGTGCCGGTGGACTGTAGAATGTGTCAATTCGAGTTTTTCTGCTAGTTCTTCGACTGTTAAAACAGGATTTTCTTCTACAGTATCCTGCAGGAGTTGGTCGTCAAGCTCTGTTGCTAGACCTGTACGAGACTCGTCTTCAAGCTTACGGTTTGTGTCGGCGGACTGTAGAATGTGTCAATTCGAGTTTTTCTGCTAGTTCTTCGACTGTTAAAACAGGATTTTCTTCTACAGTATCCTGCAGGAGTTGGTAGTCAAGCTCTGTTGCTAGACCTGTACGAGGCTCGTATTCAAGCTTACGGTTTGTGTCGGCGGACTGTAGAATGTGTCGATCCGTGTTTGTCTGCTAGTTCTTCGACTGATACAACAGGATTTTCTTCTACAGTAGCCTGCAGGAGTTGGTAGTCAAGCTCTGTTGCTAGACCTGTACGAGGCTCGTCTACAAGCTTACGGTTTGTGCCGGTGGACTGTTGAATGTGTCAATTCGAGTTTTTCTGCTAGTTCTTCGACTGATACAACAGGATTTTCTTCTACAGTAGCCTGCAGGAGTTGGTAGTCAAGCTCTGTTGCTAGACCTGTACGAGGCTCGTTTTCAAGCTTACGGTTTGTGTCGGCGGACTGTAGAATGTGTCGATCCGTGTTTGTCTGCTAGTTCTTCGACTGATACAACAGGATTTTCTTCTACAGTAGCCTGCAGGAGTTGGTAGTCAAGCTCTGTTGCTAGACCTGTACGAGGCTCGTCTACAAGCTTACGGTTTGTGTCGGCGGACTGTAGAATGTGTCAATTCGAGTTTTTCTGCTAGTTCTTCTACTGTTAAAACAGGATTTTCTTCTACAGTATCCTGCAGGAGTTGGTAGTCAAGCTCTGTTGCTAGACCTGTACGAGGCTCGTCTTCAAGCTGGCGGTTTGTGTCGGCGGACTGTAGAATGTGTCGATCCGTGATTTTCTGCTAGTTCTTCGACTGATAAAACAGGATTTTCTTCTACAGTATCCTGCAGGAGTTGGTAGTCAAGCTCTGTTGCTAGACCTGTACGAGGCTCGTCTACAAGCTTACGGTTTGTGTCGGCGGACTGTAGAATGTGTCAATTCGAGTTTTTCTGCTAGTTCTTCTACTGTTACAATAGGATTTTCTTCTACAGTATCCTGCAGGAGTTGGTAGTCAAGCTCTGTTGCTAGACCTGTACGAGGCTCGTCTACAAGCTTACGGTTTGTGCCGGTGGACTGTAGAATGTGTCAATTCGAGTTTTTCTGCTAGTTCTTCTACTGTTACAACAGGATTTTCTTCTACAGTATCCTGCAGGAGTTGGCCGTCAAGCTCTGTTGCTAGACTTGTACGAGGCTCGTCTACAAGCTTACGGTTTGTGTCGGCGGACTGTAGAATGTGTCAATTCGAGTTTTTCTGCTAGTTCTTCTACTGTTACAATAGGATTTTCTTCTACAGTATCCTGCAGGAGTTGGTAGTCAAGCTCTGTTGCTAGACCTGTACGAGGCTCGTCTACAAGCTTACGGTTTGTGTCGGTGGACTGTAGAATGTGTCAATTCGAGTTTTTCTGCTAGTTCTTCTACTGTTACAACAGGATTTTCTTCTACAGTATCCCGCAGGAGTTGGTAATCAAGCTCTGTTGCTAGACCTGTACGAGGCTCGTCTACAAGCTTACGGTTTGTGTCGGTGGACTGTAGAATGTGTCAATTCGAGTTTTTCTGCTAGTTCTTCTACTGTTACAACAGGATTTTCTTCTACAGTATCCCGCAGGAGTTGGTAATCAAGCTCTGTTGCTAGACCTGTACGAGGCTCGTCTACAAGCTTACGGTTTGTGTCGGCGGACTGTAGAATGTGTCAATTCGAGTTTTTCTGCTAGTTCTTCGACTGTTAAAACAGGATTTTCTTCTACAGTATCCTGCAGGAGTTGGTCGTCAAGCTCTGTTGCTAGACCTGTACGAGACTCGTCTTCAAGCTTACGGTTTGTGTCGGCGGACTGTAGAATGTGTCAATTCGAGTTTTTCTGCTAGTTCTTCGACTGTTAAAACAGGATTTTCTTCTACAGTATCCTGCAGGAGTTGGTCGTCAAGCTGTGTTGCTAGACCTGTACGAGACTCGTCTTCAAGCTTACGGTTTGTGTCGGCGGACTGTAGAATGTGTCGATCCGTGATTTTCTGCTAGTTCTTCGACTGATAAAACAGGATTTTCTTCTACAGTATCCTGCAGGAGTTGGCCGTCAAGCTCTGTTGCTAGACTTGTACGAGGCTCGTCTACAAGCTTACGGTTTGTGCCGGTGGACTGTAGAATGTGTCAATTCGAGTTTTTCTGCTAGTTCTTCGACTGTTAAAACAGGATTTTCTTCTACAGTATCCTGCAGGAGTTGGTCGTCAAGCTCTGTTGCTAGACCTGTACGAGACTCGTCTTCAAGCTTACGGTTTGTGTCGGCGGACTGTAGAATGTGTCAATTCGAGTTTTTCTGCTAGTTCTTCGACTGTTAAAACAGGATTTTCTTCTACAGTATCCTGCAGGAGTTGGTAGTCAAGCTCTGTTGCTACACCTGTACGAGGCTCGTATTCAAGCTTACGGTTTGTGTCGGCGGACTGTAGAATGTGTCGATCCGTGTTTGTCTGCTAGTTCTTCGACTGATACAACAGGATTTTCTTCTACAGTAGCCTGCAGGAGTTGGTAGTCAAGCTCTGTTGCTAGACCTGTACGAGGCTCGTCTACAAGCTTACGGTTTGTGCCGGTGGACTGTTGAATGTGTCAATTCGAGTTTTTCTGCTAGTTCTTCGACTGATACAACAGGATTTTCTTCTACAGTAGCCTGCAGGAGTTAGTAGTCAAGCTCTGTTGCTAGACCTGTACGAGGCTCGTATTCAAGCTTACGGTTTGTGTCGGCGGACTGTAGAATGTGTCGATCCGTGTTTGTCTGCTAGTTCTTCGACTGATACAACAGGATTTTCTTCTACAGTAGCCTGCAGGAGTTGGTAGTCAAGCTCTGTTGCTAGACCTGTACGAGGCTCGTCTACAAGCTTACGGTTTGTGTCGGCGGACTGTAGAATGTGTCAATTCGAGTTTTTCTGCTAGTTCTTCTACTGTTAAAACAGGATTTTCTTCTACAGTATCCTGCAGGAGTTGGTAGTCAAGCTCTGTTGCTAGACCTGTACGAGGCTCGTCTTCAAGCTTGCGGTTTGTGTCGGCGGACTGTAGAATGTGTCGATCCGTGATTTTCTGCTAGTTCTTCGACTGATAAAACAGGATTTTCTTCTACAGTATCCTGCAGGAGTTGGTAGTCAAGCTCTGTTGCTAGACCTGTACGAGGCTCGTCTACAAGCTTACGGTTTGTGTCGGCGGACTGTAGAATGTGTCAATTCGAGTTTTTCTGCTAGTTCTTCTACTGTTAAAACAGGATTTTCTTCTACAGTATCCTGCAGGAGTTGGTAGTCAAGCTCTGTTGCTAGACCTGTACGAGGCTCGTCTTCAAGCTTGCGGTTTGTGTCGGCGGACTGTAGAATGTGTCGATCCGTGATTTTCTGCTAGTTCTTCGACTGATAAAACAGGATTTTCTTCTACAGTATCCTGCAGGAGTTGGCCGTCAAGCTCTGTTGCTAGACTTGTACGAGGCTCGTCTACAAGCTTACGGTTTGTGTCGGTGGACTGTAGAATGTGTCAATTCGAGTTTTTCTGCTAGTTCTTCTACTGTTACAACAGGATTTTCTTCTACAGTATCCTGCAGGAGTTGGCCGTCAAGCTCTGTTGCTAGACTTGTACGAGGCTCGTCTACAAGCTTACGGTTTGTGTCGGCGGACTGTAGAATGTGTCAATTCGAGTTTTTCTGCTAGTTCTTCTACTGTTACAATAGGATTTTCTTCTACAGTATCCCGCAGGAGTTGGTAGTCAAGCTCTGTTGCTAGACCTGTACGAGGCTCGTCTACAAGCTTACGGTTTGTGTCGGTGGACTGTAGAATGTGTCAATTCGAGTTTTTCTGCTAGTTCTTCTACTGTTACAACAGGATTTTCTTCTACAGTATGCTGCAGGAGTTGGTCGTCAAGCTCTGTTGCTAGACCTGTACGAGACTCGTCTTCAAGCTTACGGTTTGTGTCGGCGGACTGTAGAATGTGTCAATTCGAGTTTTTCTGCTAGTTCTTCGACTGTTAAAACAGGATTTTCTTCTACAGTATCCTGCAGGAGTTGGTCGTCAAGCTCTGTTGCTAGACCTGTACGAGACTCGTCTTCAAGCTTACGGTTTGTGTCGGCGGACTGTAGAATGTGTCAATTCGAGTTTTTCTGCTAGTTCTTCGACTGTTAAAACAGGATTTTCTTCTACAGTATCCTGCAGGAGTTGGTCGTCAAGCTCTGTTGCTAGACCTGTACGAGACTCGTCTTCAAGCTTACGGTTTGTGTCGGCGGACTGTAGAATGTGTCAATTCGAGTTTTTCTGCTAGTTCTTCGACTGTTAAAACTGGATTTTCTTCTACAGTATCCTGCAGGAGTTGGTCGTCAAGCTCTGTTGCTAGACCTGTACGAGACTCGTCTTCAAGCTTACGGTTTGTGTCGGCGGACTGTAGAATGTGTCGATCCGTGATTTTCTGCTAGTTCTTCGACTGATAAAACAGGATTTTCTTCTACAGTATCCTGCAGGAGTTGGCCGTCAAGCTCTGTTGCTACACCTGTACGAGGCTCGTCTTCAAGCTTACGGTTTGTGTCGGCGGACTGTAGAATGTGTCAATTCGAGTTTTTCTGCTAGCTCTTCTACTGTTACAACAGGATTTTCTTCTACAGTAGCCTGCAGGAGTTGGCCGTCAAGCTCTGTTGCTACACCTGTACGAGGCTCGTCTTCAAGCTTACGGTTTGTGTCGGCGGACTGTATAATGTGTCAATTCGAGTTTTTCTGCTAGCTCTTCTACTGTTACAACAGGATTTTCTTCTACAGTAGCCTGCAGGAGTTGGCCGTCAAGCTCTGTTGCTACACCTGTACGAGGCTCGTCTTCAAGCTTGCGGTTTGTGTCGGCGGACTGTAGAATGTGAGGATTCAAGTTTTACTGTTAGCTCTTCGACTGTTACAACAGGATTTTCTTCTACAGTAGCCTGCAGGAGTTGGTCGTCAAGCTCTGTTGCTACACCTGTACGAGGCTCGTCTTCAAGCTTACGGTTTGTGTCGGCGGACTGTAGAATGTGTCGATCCGTGATTTTCTGCTAGTTCTTCGACTGATAAAACAGGATTTTCTTCTACAGTATCCTGCAGGAGTGGGCCGTCAAGCTCTGTTGCTAGACTTGTACGAGGCTCGTCTACAAGCTTACGGTTTGTGCCGGTGGACTGTAGAATGTGTCAATTCGAGTTTTTCTGCTAGTTCTTCGACTGTTAAAACAGGATTTTCTTCTACAGTAGCCTGCAGGAGTTGGTCGTCAAGCTCTGTTGCTAGACCTGTACGAGGCTAGTCTTCAAGCTTATGGTTTATGTCTGTGGACTGTAGAATGTGAGGATTCAAGTTTTACTGTTAGCTCTTCGACTGTTACAACAGGATTTTCTTCTACAGTATCCTGCAGGAGTTGGTCAGGAGATGTGTGTTTTTGAGTGCCGTCTGGAACAGTTTAAGTTTTTTCATCTCGCATGAAAAAATTACTCCCTTCCCCATGGCTATTTTGGATGGTTGAATACCTATAACTAGCTTGCGACATAGATAAATATGAGCCGAAAAAAAAAATTGGTATCTCCTACATGTTATGGTAAACCCCTAAACCATAATAGAGCGTATTTCAATTAATCCCCCCCAACATTTTGCCATGACGACAAGGTTACCACATGCTGATCTGATAAAAAAGTTTTAAATCAGTACTGTCATCACATGGTAATCCCCTAAACCATAAGAGAGCGTATTTCAATTAACCCCCCCCCCCCCCATCATATTGCCATGTCGACATGGTTACCACATGCTGATGTGATAAAAAAGGTTTAAATCAGTACTGTCATCACATGGTAATCCCCTAAACCATAAGAGAGCGTATTTCAATTAACCCCCCCCATCATATTGCCATGACGACATGGTTACCATATGCTGATCTGATAGAAAGGTTTAAATCAGCACTGTCATCACATGGTAATCCCCTAAACCATAAGAGAACGTATTTCAATTAACCCCCCCTCATCATGTTGCCATGACGACATGGTTACCATATGCTGATCTGATAAAAAAGTTTAAATCAGCACTGTAATCACATGGTAAACCCCTAAACCATAAGAGAGCGTATTTCAATTACCCCCCCCCCCCCTCATCATGTTGCCATGACGGCATGGTTACCATATGCTGATCTGATAAAAAGGTTTACATCAGCACTGTCATCATATGTAAACCCCTAAACCGTAAGAGAGCGTATTTCTATTAACCTCACCCCCCCCCCCCCTCCGGACGGACCCCCATCATGTTGCCATGACGATAGCACGTGTGTAGCCACGTGGACTCCTGCAATTACCTGGGGGTCTATTATTACCCCATCCCTGCCCCGAGGCTAGTCCCTGGCCTTCCCATCATCACCCTACTATGAGGGTAGGATAGTGGTCCAACGGCTGCTTATTTTACAACACCCCTTCAATTAGATTCAGGAAAATCTCTTCTCTTCATATTGAAATTGGGTTAATAGGCTGTATAGAACGTTAGCATTTAAGCGATTTAAGAGTTTGCATATCCCACTAGTATTTGTAAAGTGACACAACTCTAAAATCTGTGTTTTTCAGTTCTGACTACGAAAGACATGGTAAATATCTCTTTATCAACCATCAAAACTGTATATACCTAGCTTCAGAGCTTCTACACCAGAGGGGATAGGAGATGATAGAGGTGTCATAAAAGCATATACCTAGCTTCAGAGCTTCTACACCAGAGGGCACCAGAGGGGATAGGAGATGATAGAGGTGTCATAAAAGCATATACCTAGCTTCAGAGCTTCTACACCAGAGGGCACCAGAGGGGATAGGAGATGATAGAGGTGTCATAAAAGCATATACCTAGCTTCAGAGCTTCTACACCAGAGGACACCAGAGGGGATAGGAGATGATAGAGGTGTCATAAAAGCATATACCTAGCTTCAGAGCTTCTACACCAGAGGGGATAGGAGATGATAGAGGTGTCATAAAAGCATATACCTAGCTTCAGAGCTTCTACACCAGGGGACACCAGAGGGGATAGGAGATGATAGAGGTGTCATAAAAGCATATACCTAGCTTCAGAGCTTCTACACCAGAGGACACCAGAGGGGATAGGAGATGATAGAGGTGTCATAAAAGCATATACCTAGCTTCAGAGCTTCTACACCAGAGGGGATAGGAGATGATAGAGGTGTCATAAAAGCATATACCTAGCTTCAGAGCTTCTACACCAGAGGGGATAGGAGATGATAGAGGTGTCATAAAAGCATATACCTAGCTTCAGAGCTTCTACACCAGAGGACACCAGAGGGGATAGGAGATGATAGAGGTGTCATAAAAGCATATAACTAGCTTCAGAGCTTCTACACCAGGGGACACCAGAGGGGATAGGAGATGATAGAGGTGTCATAAAAGCATATACCTAGCTTCAGAGCTTCTACACCAGAGGGGATAGGAGATGATAGAGGTGTCATAAAAGCATATACCTAGCTTCAGAGCTTCTACACCAGAGGGGATAGGAGATGATAGAGGTGTCATAAAAGCATATACCTAGCTTCAGAGCTTCTACACCAGAGGACACCAGAGGGGATAGGAGATGATAGAGGTGTCATAAAAGCATATAACTAGCTTCAGAGCTTCTACACCAGGGGACACCAGAGGGGATAGGAGATGATAGAGGTGTCATAAAAGCATATACCTAGCTTCAGAGCTTCTACACCAGAGGACACCAGAGGGGATAGGAGATGATAGAGGTGTCATAAAAGCATATACCTAGCTTCAGAGCTTCTACACCAGAGGGGATAGGAGATGATAGAGGTGTCATAAAAGCATATACCTAGCTTCAGAGCTTCTACACCAGAGGGGATAGGAGATGATAGAGGTGTCATAAAAGCATATACCTAGCTTCAGAGCTTCTACACCAGGGGACACCAGAGGGGATTGGAGATGATAGAGATGTCATAAAAGCATATACCTAGCTTCAGAGCTTCTACACCAGAGGACACCAGAGGGGATAGGAGATGATAGAGGTGTCATAAAAGCATATACCTAGCTTCAGAGCTTCTACACCAGAGGACACCAGAGGGGATAGGAGATGATAGAGGTGTCATAAAAGTGATGTGATAATGGAAGAGAGGCAGGTATGAACAGTTTTATTGAGAAAACATGTTATAATCATCCGACTAAATTATAATTTAGTCAGATGGTTATAACAACTTTTTGTGAACATCTATATTCAAATTTACAATCAGCGCACTGTGTAAAAAGTTTAAATAATACTAATAATTTAGACAAAATACCAGCGGATACAATGGGAGGAGAAGACAACATTTCATTCCGCATATTACGAAATAAGCAATAAATTTCAATGGCCATAACATTAAGTCATCATCAGGGCTGCACAACACGTTTTCTTCTTAGTCAGTAGAAAAAAGTTTCTTGTAAAAAATGTAGTTTTATTAAGATACCACAACCGAACTATCTGACTAAATCTACATTTGCAATTCTAGATTTAGGATGAACACTATGTAAATGTTGGTGTAGATATTTTCCTGGAGAAGTGGCTCCCAGCTCCAGCAGGTCCAGGATAATAATATTCCAGACAGGACAGAGCTGGAGAGCCGGATGTCTCTTGTAACTGAATGGGTTTAAAATACCAGCCCACCCCTAGATTCGACTTCCGGTACAGGAATAGCTAAGAGGGTGGTCCTTGGTTCCTGTTATAGCACCAACTAGCCCTTTCTTCTCCTACTTGGAGTGGGTAGGGAGTTATCTTGAGGACACTAATGGATATTCAGTGCTCTTTAAAAGCCCGACACACATGAACTGGTTCATTAGTGCGTTTCTATACATTTAACCCAGGGTTTTGAAAGTTTTAACGTACTTATTCAGGATAACCAAACCAATGGAGTACTACTTGTGAGCAGTCGTCTGGGCTATTAACGCCGGGCTATCTACAGTTTGCCACCCTATTATAATGCCAACAACACGTGGTCGGTTACTCATTCACAGTACTGTCCTCGCCCGAAATTGCCCGGTGATCTTCGAGATCAGGTTCTAGGGAATGTAACTGTGGCCCTAGATTTTTTCTAAACTAGCTGTTACCCGGCTACACCTACTTTCTGCATATAGAAAAGCCTAAATAAATTAGAAACCAAATAAGTATTATTAAAATCAAATAACACGAATCTGTAACTGTTTCGAACCCGTGACCACCCAACTGGGAGTCCTAGACGACTTTCACCTAACCTATAACACCCCTCCCCCCCGTATCAAGACATACATGTATGCCAAGTTTGGTAAAAATCGGTCTAACAGTATGGATTTTTATATATATATATAAAACTAAAAAAAGCACATACAGACAGCAGCTGGTAGACGTTTTTGACCTGGCCTATGACACTCCCCTGATCAAGACCAACCTGTGTGCCCAGTTTGATCAAAATCTGTCAAACGGTGTGGGTTTGTATAAAGAACAAACATACAGACAGATGGTAGCCGTTTTGACCTAGCCTATGGCAATCGCCGTATCAAGACCTACCATTATTCCAAGTTTGGTCAAAATCGGACGAACGGTGTGGATTTGTATAAGGGACAAACATACAGACAGCTGGTAGACGTTTTTGACTTAGCCTACGACACTCCTCAGATTAAGATCCACATGTGTACCGAGTTTAGTCAAAATCGGACGAACGGTGTGGATTTGTATACGGGACAAACATACATACAGACAGTTGGTAGACGTTTATGACTTAGCCTACGACACTCCTCAGATTAAGATCCACATATGTACCGAGTTTGGTCAAAATCGGTCAAACGGTGTGGATTTGTATAAGGGACAAACATACAGACAGACAGCTGGTAGACGTTTTTGACTTAGCCTACGACACTCCTCAGATTAAGATCCACAAGTGTACCGAGTTTAGTCAAAATCGGACGAACGGTGTGGATTTGTATAAGGGACGAACATTCAGACAGACAGCTGCTAGATTTTTTTGACCTAGCCTAGGAGATTTCTCGTACCAAGAGCTACCATTATTCCAAGTTTGGTCAAAATCGGTCAAACGGTGTAGATTTGTATAAGGAACAAACAAACAGAAAAACAGACAGACACGTGATTTTTATATGTATAGATAAGTCAACTAATGTTAGTGATTTGGCTTACAGAAAACGCTAGATCTTCAGAAAAAACGTCTCTTTGGAAGCCTTCTTCTCGTAAAAAATAAACGTACTCACACACGAGAATTATCACCACTGTAAACAATTTTTTACATCATGACAATAAGTTCAAAAAGTTTTTTTATGTAACAATTATTTTTTATTTAAATTTTAACGTCCATTTTTATGTAACAATTTGTTTTACCTACTCTTAATCTTTGAATAAAACTGGTATTCAATTTTTTCATAAAAACCTTGATTTACCTAATATTCACTTAAAAAAATGTGGCCAAGGATCTCATAATTAAACAGCAAATTGTTCTTAAAAAAAGTTGATTTGTTTGTATAGATCTATCATTTATCCTACTGGTAAACCTGTTTATTAATTCTGTATTTTCTTTGTTTTTGTTATTTTAGCTGACGAAGGCTACCAAAAATTAGCCGAAACGTCCTTAATACAGATTTCATACAAAAATCATATTGATGTTTTATTAGCCAATTCCCTGATTGCTTATTGTCATATATTTACATTATATCAATCCTCAAAAAAAAAAACAAAAAAAAAAAAACTGTCCCACTTTCTTCTCTTCCACCATCCCCTTATCCTAGCTGACCCAGCTTCCCCTAGATCGGAGGGAGGGGCCCCCCTCTTCCTACAGCAATAAAGTTTCTACTACTTCTCGCTATAATGTCGAAGGGGGAGGGGCTAAAATAAACAGATTAATTTGTAAATTGAATTACCTCGAGAGCCTGTGGTTATTGGTAATTGAAAATCCTTCTAGATTGGTACTAAAACTTAACGCCCCCCTCCGAAGTCTCCTTTCCAATTAGCCGTATTTCTCTTGGGGTGGGGGAAGCCACAACTCTACAATTACAAAGGCTTATTTTCTTAAAGCTTAGAGTTTCTCTCAGGAATGGTTTCGCCATCTTCAGGGATTGGCAAGGTAATCACAGCTGAAAGGACGAGTTGGTAAATCTGTTATTTTCCATGAAGGAGGAGAGGGGAGATAACCTGTAGCAATCATTTAACTCTGACACTTCTACCTCTTAAACTTGATTAAATAACAAGAATCGGGATTGAAATTTTATTGAACAATAATAACAATTTTGATTGAAATTTTAAATTGTAGCAACTAGTAACTGCAATATAAATTTGCAATGGACCATGTAGCACAATTTGAATATTTTAATGCGTGGTAGTTTATAAAAATAAAATGCTTATAATTATGTAAAAATTAAAAAAAATGAAAAAAAAAAAAAAAAAAACTTGAAATAATAATATTTTGCTAATAATAATTTCCACAACCCTAGAAGAATGCTAAATTACTGTTTACCTCAATGGTGAGGATTGAGATAAATTGTATGGATTTCTTACAGAAGCATATCGTTCCTCATTATAAAGTCTAATATTTAAGCGGACTTCCATAGAGGCATAGGTTCCTATTGTGGCGTTTTTTTTTTTTTTTTTACATATTCCACTAGTATTTCTAAAGTTAGACAACTAAAAAATCGGCATTTTTCAGTTATGGCTATGAGGCAGTGGGGTCCCAATTGCAGGCGCCCGTTGATTGATTTGTCAAGTGCAAAACATCCAGCAAACAGGCTGGGAGGGAAATCAAAGGTAGCTGTAACGGCTCTCTAGCGGGTTGTTACAGCTACTGGATACCCTGATGGCACACGTATAAATTTAAATTAATACAAATTGGAAGAACCGCTGGTATAGGGCAGCCTAAGGCACAGCGGGGGAAGAGAAGGATAAAAAAAAAGAAAGACATGGTAAATATCTCTTTATCAACCATCAACACTGAATGTACCTAGCTTCAGAGCTTCTACACCAGAAGGCACACTAAATAGGCAAGAGTGACACATTTACTGTTGAGTTGTGTTACTTTAGAGGGTTCCGATTAACCGAGGTGTCAAGCCTGAGGGGGGGGGGCGAAATAAAATCGATGTTTTTTCCTGCAAATGTCACATCAATAATCCAGCCCATGGGCCTAGGAGTAATTTCGGCCTTCAAACGATACTACAAAAAGGAGCTTTTGTCTGAAATGCTATTAGCAGAAGAGGAAGGGTTAATTAAAAAAATAAAGAAAATATCTATTAAGGATGTGATTTATATGGCTGCTGATTCTTGGCAATCTGTAACAAAAAGCACAGTAAATAAAGCCTGGAAAACCTGTGGCCTCGAATTATCCATGATAGCCAGACAATTGCCGAACCTCCAACGAATCAGCAGTTGTGGGATTTGTTAAAAGTCCTCAACTCCCCGGATATAATGGATTCCGAAGTTATAGATTGGTTAAACGACGACACAATAAACCGAGCGACAGTCCTTACGGAAGATGAAATTATTAATGAAGACCAATCCCGAAGAAGATGTTGAAGAAGACGTGGAAACCATTCCCCCAAAAATAAGCCATGAAGAAGGTTTCAATCTGCTTGACAGATCCCTTCTCTATTTAGAAAGCAGAAGCGATGTACCGCCAAATGAACTAATGATTCTAAGAAAATCGAGGGACACAGCTGCTGCCGACAGAAAAAGTTCATTTAGGCAAGCCACAATTAAAGATTTCTTTTTTAAAAAATAATGTCGCGTTTTCTGTTATTATTCTTATTACTACATATTATTATTATTATTATTATGCATTATTATTAATTATTAAATATTAGTTTTTTTAGTATATAAGTAGTTTTTCTTCAAAAACCACCTACATTTCCAATTGCTATTGGCATGGTTCCGATTAACCGATTATTTCGATTAACCGAGGTAACCTTGGCCTCCATCGACTCGGTTAATCGGAACCCTACTGTACTTGTGCAATATATTTTGAAGCTTTTGAAATATTATTCTTACATAAAACCATTTCTTCATTCCTCTTCCAGATGGACGTTACTAAAATTAATCCTTCATAAAATGGCGTGAGTTGTGTGGAATTGTAGAAAGCATTGTTTTATTATCAGCAGAGTTGGCAATATCTCGTCTCCGTACTCCCCAACCCGTAGAAACTAAGCAGCCAGTGCAGCCAACCCCAACAAACCACTTCATTATTGTAGAAGGGTTGAGCGAGTCGTTATTCATACAGCCTCTTATTGTGAGTTATACCCTACGGTTGGTAGTACTGTATCCCCACGTGGAGGCTGCCATTGTTCCAAAGGGAGGGGGGTAAGGAGTGGAGCAAGTTGGACTATAAAGAGCTACACTAATGCCCTCTAACGCCGCAATGCGCAACAATTAGACATCCTTGTCTCTAATGCCATCCTATGGGAGTTGGTGTTCTCCAAGGAGTACTATATAGGCAAATCTACACAAATCTATCCAACAACTTCTGACGTTTCTCCTTCACTCTGAAGTCGTTACATTAACTTGTTTCTTGTATCTTTGTGGAAATACATAAAGTCTTGCATTCAACGATACTGTGATCTCTCAAATTAAATGTATATGTACCTTATCTTGCACTATGACGTGGAGAAAATCATATTGTTACTGTTGTGCGTGTTTCCGGGTTGTGTAGAGTTTCAAGTGCGAAAGAAGAAGAACTTTCCACGCAACAATGCTTAGCGGATAGGTTCAAGATGGCGATAAATTTCAATCCCAACGAGTACAGTATTGCTCTCATTAGGACCCTGGTGAGAAGCGTATAAATGCAGTATGATCCGCAAAAGTGCTGGTCATAATGTCAGTGTTAGATGGGACGTCAGTGAGCGAAAATGGAATACAGCAAGGGAGATAGTATGATGCCTTGCGGAACTCCAGAAAAAAACTTGATTCAGGATACTAGGACGTTAGAAGCTATTGGTAGACCTTCGGGTTGCTGGAATTTCATTTTAACCTCCGTCTTTCTCCAGGCTTGCCTTACAGAAGTTTCTGAAGAAGTCGTGTAGGTCCCATTCTTTCCACATGGCCAAGCCATCGCAGCCGCCCAGTCTTTATGTGTGCCACTATGTCCGGCTCTACATATAGATCCCACAGCTCTTGCTTGCTTCTGATCCTCCACTGCTCACCGATCTTCACAGGCCCATAAATCCGCCGCAGAACCTTCCGCTGTCAAACTCTCAGCATACGCATAGACTCTGAAGTTAGGGTCCATGCCTCGCTGCCGTTGGTGACTGTGGGTCTTAGGATACTTCTATATACCAGTAACTTTGCGTGTGATTGAAGCCTTTGATACTTGAGTACTCTCTGCTGTCTAAACAAACATGTGTTTCCAACAGCAATTCTTGCCTTCATATCAGTTGTTATCTCGTTATTTTCAGTCAGCTTGCTATCTAGATATTTGAATTCTTGGATCTTGAAAATAGGACAACTTCCTCACGGTCTTCTTCTAACGTTGCTGTTTTCATATAGACATAAAAGATTTGGAAAACCGTTTAGAAAATTATTATAAGTGGAAGGTGACCATTCGGAAGCTTACTAAATTTTTTACAACAAAGTAATTTTCAATTACTTGGTGCTGTCAATCGGAGGAATAAGTGCTTACAACTTCGAAATTGTTAGGTTTGTTGTTGTTGGCTCACTTTTTAGTTGGTTATTTTTTCTTTAAAATGTTATTTAACAGTGGAATGAGTATTTTAGTAAAGCAACGTAAGCAAATGAGAAACTTATTGCTAATAGTGTTTTCCTAGGCGAACTTTGAGTATGCGGGGAGGGGGGATAATTTTCGCTTAGGATACTTTCAGTTTCCAGTTTTGGCGCCTGAAATCTACCTTTGAGCTTTCATTTTATATTTTTCACGAATGATCTAAACCAATAACTGCTTCCATTACTTTACTAACGGCAATAGGGATATGAAAGGAATCGCGCTGAGATGACGCAGTTCCTGCGAGTCGGACTTTTTTTCACTTTCTGAACAATTGAAGGGGTCGGAGCAAAATAGTGCCAAGATTTTTAATAAAATTTAACTGTAGCTGCTATATGTTGGATATTATTTAGGACTATCAGTTGAAATGGTTAGGGGCAACAAGATTAAGTAGCATACAGAGCTTGTAGTAATATTTTAGTAGCATTTGCATCATAGACTGATAGTCCCACATAATATCCAACATATAGCAGCTACAGTTAAGTTTTGTTAAGTTTTGTAGCTTGGCGCTATTTCACCCCGACCCCTTCAATTCTGAACGTTAACATAGATCCTCTTCCAAAACCTGCCGACTCCATACAAGGTTCCATGTTCCAGTAGTTGCTCGGTGTTCGAGCTGACATAGAACCAGGGAATTGTGTACAATACACCATTGTAGAATGGGAATTAGCACCTTGGTGTAAGTGACAGCACCATTGTCTGATCCGAGATGGAATTCCACACTCCCTTCTCCACCATTGTACTCCTCCTACATTCGGAGCTTATTACCTTACTCATGGAAACCTAACCTGACAACTCCTTAATACCTGGGCGAATTAATTATATATATTGTACTCAATTATTAAATATGTTAAGATGGATGAGAATGTTTTATTATATGTTCAAAACATAGGTAGAACATCTCAAATTGTGTATGTAATTTTTTGCAATGTTTCGGAGTTCATTGTCCTTCTTCAGGCATAAATATGATTATAAAAAATATACTACTCCATTATCTTCATAACCTTTAATTATTTTAGAGCAACTTTAATATATCGCACTATTATTTCTAAAGTGACACAACTCAAAATAAAACTCAACTGAAAATGTGTCACTCTTGCCTATGTAGAGGGAATAGCATTAAGACAGGAAGAGTGACACAAGTTCCGTCTGGTGTACAAGCTCTGTAGCTAGGTACATACAGTTTTGATGGTTGATAACGATATATTTACCATGTCTTTCATAGTCATAACTATGACGGTGTGAATAAAACTGATTTTTGAGTTGTGTCACTTTAGAAATACTAGTGGGATATAATGATCGCTTATATATTCTACCTTCTATATGTATAGTGGAGATGGAGATAGTTAGCCGTTGCAGTGATACGAAGACAAGGTATAGTTGGGATTCGGCTAGGAGAAAAAAACGTCAGACTTTCAGGAAGAAATCTGTATTTGGACGTTTCGGCTGCACATTGGCAGCCTTCTTCAGCTAATTTTTTTTTTTTTTTTTTTTTTTTTTTATTTATAATTTATAATTTGTATGTATTTTTTAGCTGAAGAAGGCTGCCAATGTGCAGCCGAAACGTCCAAATGCAGATTTCTTCCTGAAAGTCTGACGTTTTTTTTCTCCTAGCCGAATCCCAACTATACCTTGTCTGCGTTTCTATATGTATATATATCGTGCGTCTGCTAAAAGGGTAGAGGGTTCCAAAACTTTAATTATTTCGCTCAAAAACTAAGCAACTAACTAATGAAAAAATGAGTTGTGGAAATCAGGATAATCGTGTGTTTAGGTAAATTATGTAAATTAATTAAAAAATAATAGAAAATATGGATGGTAATGAATTTATCAGATTTCTATTTTAACAACTATAAAGAAGAATATTCCGTGTATCGGCTCCCTTGGGGATGTCTTTTTATGGAGCCAAAATCATGATTTTGCAAACCGTAACCTTACAGATGATAGTCTCACAACCGGTTGTAAATACCGCATTTGATTTCAAGGATTCATCAGATCTTTCTTTCCTCATGACGAACGCTTCAAGTTTATGTCCAATAGGACATAAACTTGAAGCCCGAATTCCTTGAAAGTACTGTAGACCAAGACGATATTGTGGACAGAACTATGCTCCGGTAGTCTAAATTTCCTCTTTATTCGTGCCAGAATTTTCCTTCTGTAGATCTGAGTCCTCCAAATGGTGAAAATAAAAAATAAAACCTTCTTTAATCGCCTGAGATTCGAACTCATATCTAGGAATTATACCAGAGAGCCATGGCTCCCTAACTTTTCCAGTATAACAGTTTTAAAATTTATTTTCAACCCCCCAAAACAATATAATCAGAGCGAAAGCCTTTTCTTGTTGGTCGGTTATTCCATACCAAAGGGACAAACCCTTCGCTATACATCTGAATGGTACACTCTTTCATTTATGTTAAGAATACGTACAGGAAAGACAGGGTGAGAGAGAGAGAGAGAGAGAGAGAGAGAGAGATAGAGAGAGAGAGAGTGAGAGGGAGAGAGAGAGAAAGAGAGATATTGAGAGCTAAGACCTAGAATGTGTATATATATAGAGCTACCCCTACCTCTCTCTCTACCCCTAAGTCTCTCGTATGCTAATTCTATTTCTCCCTCCTCCAATAAGAGCAAAGTTATTCCGTCTGTTCTTTTAATATAAACTTTTATTCCTTGACTCGCTTCTATGATAATTCGGCGGGAAGGAAGGAAATGAAAATAGGAGAAAGTGGAAGTCATATCATTGAAGAACTTTCCGAAGAACTTGGGCTTCTATTTGGCCCTCAACTAGTCAAGTTGGGGTTCAGACATTTCAAGAATCTGTATAAATATTGAAACTGCTGAGTACACGAGTAAAGCGAATCTACTGTTTTTTGTCAAAAGGGTTCTGATTAGGGTTCTATAATGTAACACCTATATGGATACCGGGATACAGAAGGATTTCGGGCAATGAGAAGACCCTTGATGTTGTACGAAGGGAACAGTGAAACCCTGCTTGATTCCTGGAACCTAAATGTATTGTCAGTAATGGAATGGATGGCTGAAACCAGGAACTGTTTAATTTAAAACGACCAGCCAATCAAAGGCAGTAGATGAAATAATAAATATATTCATTGTTTGAAAAGCTCTTTTTGAGATTCGTTTACTTTTTTATAAATGTATTAAAAACAAATAGTATTCACCTATAGAATAGATTTGGTTTCTCACGATAAAAAAATGTTTTTATAAAAATGTTAGTTTTTATACTGTTAACTTACTACTTTCAACATACTGTTTACTTTCCAACTACCGTATTTTCATTGTTTAATAATAAGATTGGTTCTAATCATTGTCATGATGTATATAATACGCTCATTTCTGCCTGTTTTTTTACTTTGAAAGCTGGAAGAAGACTGCCAATGTGCAGCCGAAACGTCCAAATACAGATTTCTTCCTGAAAGTCTGACGTTTTTTTCTCCTAGCCGAATCCCAACTATACCTTGTCTGCGTATAAATGGTATTGTCTTTTAAGAATTTTATTATTGTGTCAGTATAAGGTTTGCTATAAGAAGTCCATCGTACATGTTTTATGGAGCTTATAAGTTTTGGTTCAAGTTGCAGACTTTCAGTATATGTTGGATTGTTAAATGGCTGTCAGCAATTTTGCAAGAAAGTTATTGCGAGTTTATAATAAGGTATTTGTGCGTTAGAGAGATTGTGGATAGGCCACAATCGTATAACACATTAACAAATTGTTCATTTAAGTACAGTATAGATTACATGCATATGACACTATACATGAGTATATATGACACTTTACATGTAAATGCAAGATGTATAACCATATAGTCCCTCTATCCGCTATACAATTTATAGACTTAGAATATACATAATCAATGTGTATATATCCCCCAATAATGGATTTACAGCATTCTTGAACGTCCTTGTTGTGTTTCACAAAGTACATATATATTTAGTCATAATATTTGCTCTAGAAAATATATATTATATAAACTATTTATTACAAGGGAGCGAGGTTAGCTCAGTGGTAGAGCACTGGACTAATAAGTTGGAGGCCTGAGTTCAAATCCCGAGCATAGTACTAAAGATTTTTTCTTCTATTGTCTCCGTTCATGGGATGAATTCGGCCTCCCTGACCGTCCCTAGGCCAACCCTTGGGTGCTAATGACTCTAGTAGTCGAAGCAGCCAAGGGGAAAATTAGGCGGCCGGAGCATAGTACTGACCACACTATCTCCCTAGAGTGCCTATGGTCATGAATCAGATACCTCTATAGTTTCTGCCCCTCAGGGCCCTCGTGGCCTGTTACGGGACTGATTTTAAATGTATTACAATCTGTATATGTCCTGTTCCAGATGCGGGAAGATGGAGGAGGACCCATTGTCCCGACTGTCGGATATCGGATCATGCTCTTCCTGGTCGGAGAGTCCTCCAGGAACCCCAGAAGTAGTGGATTGGGAACGAAGATGTCTGTCTCTTCAGCTACAGCTTCAGGAGTACAAGCTACATGCAACGGAGCTGAAAGCTGTCCTCAAGGAAAAGGTGGGTTTTTTTTAATTTTTATTGCAACGTTTAGGGTCTCCCGTGGTCTAGTGGATAGCGCCTTAGATTCATAAGCGGGAGATGGTGGGTTCGATCCCCACGGGTGGCAGGAATTTTCTCATCCCACGGCTCGTTGGGAAAATTCCTCACTGCACCCTGGATGTCGGCGCTAATGGCCTTGTCGAAGCGCCGTAAAAAAAAACACACACAAAACGAAAACGTTTATTTAACATCCGTACTAATAATGAAGTACCACATTGGCTAAGCATGATAGCCAAGGAGATTATTTTTGATTACTCATATTGAAATGATAGAAAAATGAAGTCATGATAATAATATATGCGCACAGAAGGTTAATACCGGCAAATTAATGTTATATATGAACATACTAAACACTAACCTAGGTTTCTTATCGATTCAGGATTAGTTTAAAACCCGGAAGTTTGAGACGCAATAGCCATGCGCGTTGAAAAAATTCCGAGTGTGTAATATTCCATAATTTAGTACATGTCCAAAGTCTTTCAGAAGTCAAGAAACTTTTAATTCAAAAACAATATTGTAAACGAAAACAGAAAACAAACTACAAGAAATTAAAAATACATAATACTTGAGTGGCAACCCCGCAAAAGAGGGAATAAAAGAGAAAAAGTAATTCTTTGTCGGATAAGGATAGGCTACTCACGTATTGTTCATAATACGTAGCCTTATTTATTGCAGAATTTACGGCTCTTGATTAAAACGAATCTTTTAAATGTTAGATATTTTTCTGTGAAGGTTTATTTATTTTTTTGTTTCTTTTTATTACAGTAATATTTACCCCGAATGTACCAGAACCTTAATCCTTTATTCTGCATTAGGCCGACGTTCCAATAAAGCGGTTTATTCAGATCGTCCGTTCCTCTTATGAAGTGCTTTATTCATCAGAACGTCCGTTGAGGAGTGTGCGGATGAAGTTACACAAAAATAACTCGATGCTTCTCCTTTGATAAAGCTCCAGAGCTAACAGATCTAATGAACGGTGTGACAAACGGAGCGAAGCGCGCCCTGAGGCGGGAGGGAAGTGAGTTTTGGAGGGAAGCTTGTGATAAAAAATAAATAGCATTCCCGATATTAGGAACAAGACTCGGGGAGTTTAATCGGAGGGCCTTTGATCTCCCGCCAAGTACCAGCTGTTTGTTCCGAGTGACAGCCCGCCAAAATCACATTCACCACTTTTGGCGCCTTTACCACGCCTCCAGGCTCTGTCAAACCCTCGCTCTATCACTCTCTCCTCCTGAGATCCCTCTTCTCTGTTATTCTTACCCTCCCTCCCCCCCTTAAAGCTACGTATACCACACATAACCATATATATGACATATCAATAAATCAATATGGATTCCATATCTATATGTAAAAGGTTAAAAAGAGAGAAACAAAAAGTGTGGCCATGGTAGGGTACATATACAATGGAAGGGCATGTATAAAAAACGTCCGACTCGCAGGAACTGCGTCATCTTAGCGCGTTTACGCACATCTCGAACAAATAGAATATATTAGCATTACAAATCACAGGAAACTGACACTAGCCAACTTACACAGAAATGGATAATTCTAAATCTGTATAAGTCAATACAATTTTGTACTAAAAACGTACTTACTCTTTGACTACTGCTTAGAAGGCTCTATTCTAAACAAAATAATGACTTACATTGACTCCACTTTTCTCAGGAACGGAGAGATATTTCCTTGAAAATGGTTTCATTCGTTTTCCTATGATAAGAAACATACAAAACAAGTACCTGCAAGCATATGAACTAGAAAACGTAAGCGTTACGATTTTTTTTGCGCGAATTTCCCCCCAACAACTATCTTCCAATGGGCGGATTCTGCTGGTTAACGAACTTGACCTTTCAAATTAGAAGACAGATTTTTGTACCAAATTTCATCAAAATCAGACCATTTTTGAGCCGTCAGGAGCGCGAACAGACAAGCATATATATATATATATATATATATATATATATATATATATATATATAAATATATGTATATATTTATATATATATATATAAATATATACATATGTATATATATATATATATACAAATTTTAGCCACCTATATTTCCGTGATCTATAGGGTCTGAAACGTGAAAGTTTCTAGTCGGCACTTCCGGATTGCGTCATGAGGTGAACCTCATAAGCGGGTTCTCCCTATGAAGATAGGGAGTAACCGCGCTAAAAATTTGAACAACGTTATTTTCTTGCTCTACGGGTTCTGATTAGTGAAATTTTCTAGTCGGCACTTCCAGGTTTGTCACCTCGTCGACGTCATCAGTGGGTTCCCTCTGTCTCTCCATTGAGAGGAAACCCGCTTATGCCAAGTAAATAAACTTGAAACCAGAATATATTTGCTTAGTTTGCCAGTCATCAGACTTTCGGGCAGCGAGTCCATAAATACAAACTCGCAGGGAAATTATATTACGTTATAATAACAAAATTAAAAAACTAGTTATAATACAATAAAATACCACCGAAAGTTACCAAATATAAAACATATATAATAATTATTTGGATTGTAATAAACCATTATAGGAAGAGATGGTCGCAAAATATATGTAGAAATCAAGTAAACAAGTAAGAAACCCGACAAAGCGTCAAGTAAAAAGTTTAATTATTAGTTTAAACAAAATGCCCTTTTTGAGTGTTTTCCCTCAAGTGGGACATGAAAATGGCATTAGGGATGGTAATATAATACAGATATTTTATTAACCCTACCTCTTAATTTACGTCATTCTTTTAAATTAGCAATACCCAGCAATGATTAAAAATTAAGAATTATTTTACATTAAATGACTAATCTTTTTCTGGATTATAAATGATTTTTATTATTCGTAAAAAATTTGATTAAATTTATACGATGTATAATATACATTACATATTATGTCATATACCATATCAGACTATTCACAGCTAATTGGTCACAGTTATGACTTGACCATTGTAAGGGAAGGTTTGCTTTTGGTAGTAACAATTTGGCTTTGGTAGTGAAGCGAATTTATTTGGTACCTGAAGTTGTTTGTTTGTTTAGATAATTTGGGGCGAAAAACCTCACGGTCGTCAGCGCCCTACTATGTTATTGTAGCGCACAACCACCCATCCCATGTTCCTGGTGAAGGGCGTGCTTTCCTTAGGGAGTCAGGATTTTTTTTTTTAATTAATATAAATATCTTTTAAATATACACTTTTCTTTATTTCTTTTTTCTCCCCATCTTTTTTATTTTATTTATTTTTCATTTCTATTTATTTATTTTTATTTCATTTTTTTTTTTTTTTTTTTTTTTTTTTTTTTATATTAAATTAGACCTTGTACTATGTATATATTTTTCGGCATATTCTACTATTTAGGGGATTTTCTTTTTTCTTTGTTTTCTTTTTCCTTTCTCTTTCTCTTTAAAAAAGAAAGGTACCTGAAGTGGCACTAACATGGTGCGAAAGATGTAGAGCCTGATTGAATAAATGAATTGCCGTTGATAATTTCATTCGTACATTGTTGATAAAACATTCGCCTGACTAATGTATTAGCGTGATCTTGGTTTTAACAACTTTTTGATAATCATACAGAAGTTCCACTATTATAATTTTGTACAAGCTTTGCCCTGTGATATATGATGCACCGGGAATGGAGTCCAGAGCGTAGTGTATATTCTGTCTGGTGTATTTTCCCCCGTGTGGTTGGCCATACCTGCTGTACGTTGTGTTGGGGGGAGGGGCCGAGTAAAAACAGAAAGCCCCCCCCCTCCCGGCAAGTAATGCCCTAATTTATAACCGTCCTGTTTTACCTGGACAAAGCTTTGCGCCATTTGTAATTTGTCAAAGTCCTTTTCACAAAGGATTAACCAACTCCGTTCTAAATGCGCCTCTTCTCTCGCCTTAATGCTCCAACTTGGTCTTGGTAACAATTAAAAGGCCGCGCCCTCAAATTGAAATTTATTTTCTATCTGCCCCTTCGCCTCCCCCGTTCCAGAACGTCGGGGTCAGGATACGCATTAATATCGCAAAAAAGCTTTTTAATGTTCCATACTTTGGAATAATTTAATTTGAGTAAATCTACGATGAATAATTGGGAGTAAATTCTTATGCATTTACAGAAACTTCACAAGGGCGGTTTACCATCCTTTCACGGCTAGGATGAAAGAAGATTGTTTTCCTTTAAAAAGTAAAATCCAGTATCGAAACTTAACCTCCTGGGCTTGGAGTCTGCATGCCTCGGCAATCAATTCCTTTGGCGACCGAGTTTTGTATAATTTGCAGGGAAACATTGACTCCCGAATCATTTTAGTGTATTCAAAACAAACCGTTTATATATTCGTTATATAGGTTATTCGTTATACCTACTATAACAAACCTACGACTTATAACTCATAGGTACAAGCAAACCTACGACTTATAACTCATAGGTACAGGCAAACCTACGACTTATAACTCATAGGTACAGACAAACCTACGACTTATAACTCATAGGTACAGGCAAACCTACGACTTATAACTCATAGGTACAGACAAACCTACGACTTATAACTCATAGGTACAGACAAACCTACGACTTATAACTCATAGGTACAGACAAACCTACGACTTATAACTCATAGGTACAGGCAAAGAAATCGAACATCAAATATACATTCACTTTCCAATAATAAAGTCCTAAGCTTTTGGAAATGCAGTAATATGCCGGATTGGATAGCTGAAGAAAATCTACTTAAGTTACACTGGGTGCCGGGTTACCGATGTATACTCGGAAGTGATAAAGTGGTCCAGAAACAGACTGTGGAGTATCTCTATCCTGGCCAAAGAAATTATTGGCGACCGGGTGAGGACGGAAAATCTAGGCACTTGCCAAGATTTAAATTTTGAAGACAATTTCGCCCCGACATAGACAGGCTATGAGGGAGACTGCTGATCCTTTCACAGGTCATGCAAAGATGAACAAACATCTACACAACATGGGCCTGGCTACAACATCGATGTGTGGGATAGAGGAGGAAACGCCTGTACATATAATTTTTAAATGCACTGCACTTGCAAGAAGACGTTTATTCTACTTTGGCAGTGAGGAAATATCGGACCCAGGAAGTAATCCTCAGTTTATATATATATATATAAAAAAAAAAAAAAAACATCAGCAGGTATTTAAAGATGCAGGGCTACTTTCGTTCACCACGGGATTCGATCTTATCCAATCCAAAGTCCTTAGAACCATAGTCAATGCCCATAAAAGATCCTAACCGATAAAAACTTACATATTTTAACCGTCATTCAAGTAATATTGTGGAAATATGAGCAGCAGACTATCCAGCCATAAAAATCCTGAAGTCCTCTCCCTATCGATCAACACTCTCCACCCAGGCAACTCAGAAGACAGTGGCCCAGAGATCTGCTGCAGTGACCCCCAAGAAAAGATCCTATACAATAGCAACATCTATTCTTATATCAGCGCGCTTGATATATTTAACAGTTCTCTCCGTTAGCAACCAATGATAGGAGCTTGCGCTCTAGAACAACATTTGTACATCCTTTCAGAAGAGAATTATGTTCAGAAGACTTTTGTTGAAACTCCTATCACACTATGACATTACGTAACGAATCAGTTACACACACACACACACACAAATTTATATATATATATATATATATATATATATATATATATATATATATATATATACATACAGTGGAACATGGATAATTCGAAATCTTCTTTAATTCGAATATTTCTCTCGGACCCTCGAATTTAGTGCATAAACAATGTAAAAAAATCGTGGTTAATTCGAATAAAATTTTAGATAATTCGAATTTTTTACGAGTCTGTACCTCTTAGGATACTAAGATACGGATGTAGGGGTTCCGGGACAAGAAGCGCGGCGGTCTCATAGTCTAGTTCTTGGACTCTATGAGTTCTGCAAAGTGTTGGGTCGCGCTTTTTCCCTTCCAGGGCTTGTTATAGTTACATACACCATCCTGTCGTTTTATCCTAGAATTCCCTCCCATCTTCATTTGTTATTCAGTTATTAATCAGTCAGTGCCTAGATATGTTGTATTGTTTGTGTCTTGAATTTCTAGTGTACAGTGCAGTTCTGTGAGTTGTTGATTTTACATGTCGAAGCCTACCAGTTATAAAACTTTAACGTTGTCGGAGAAAATAGCTGCAATTAAAGAAGTTGATAACATCTGAAATTGCCAAGGACTTTGGAATTCCTCCTAACACTACCAATTTACCTGAAAAATAAATAAAAAATTCTTGCCCATGAAAATGGCTTTTTTTCAAAACAATCAAATTTTTTTGAAAAATTATTTATTACTTATTTAGGCAATCATCCACTCTGTTGTGAAATGTTTGTTTTTCTTTAAATAAAATTTATTCTTTTGTGAAAATATGAATTTCGATTTTTTAGCCCTTTATTTTCAAAAACTTTTGTAATTCGAATTTTGGATAATTCGAACTTTTTTAAGGGTCCCTAGGGGTTCGAATTATCCAAGTTCTACTGTGTATATATATATATATATATATATATATATATATATATATATATATATATATATATGGGAGGCATGTAACACAGTATGTTATATAAAGTTTGTTACAGAAACGTTTCGGCAGAAGTGCGGTACAACAAGTCGGTTTGAGTCTTGCACATCCAATCCTCCATTAAAGAAGCAGACTCGAAACATGACATTAACCATGTAATCCAAAAATTTTCTCCTAAGTCAAACTAAATTATATTTTAACTTAAACAGGCACATGATCTATAAAAAGAAGAAATGAAGATTATAATATAAACGTTACTCTAACAAAATTTAATAACCTAGTGTGTGACATGCCGCACCATAAGTAACTTGAAAATAAAATATATTAGGACTGAATAAAGCTGTTACCAACTACCTACAACATCTTAGTCTTCAACTTAGGATCTAAACTATATATATATATATATATATATATATATATATATATATATATATATATATATATATACATATATATATATGTATATATATATATATATATATATATATATATATACATATATATATATATATATATATATATATATATATATATATATATATGTAAGGCAACCATCACAACAAAAATAGTTGGGATAAATTAATTAATTTTTTTAACAAAATTATGAGTGTAAACTTGACTACAGCTGAATTCCTATTTCTCCAAAAACCTTCGATGAAAAGGCGTTCTACAAAAGCGGTTTATCCCTGAACAGGATGAATGATGGTAGAGGCTGTATGGGACTCCTGATCCTGACGAGGACTATGGGCGGGAGATTGATTGGAACAGCTGGATATTCGACGATGACAGCTGATGACAAATCGCCATCATATTACGACAAAGAATTGTAATTAATTCCGAGCGAATTGGTTGGGGGAATTGACGAGTGGTTGCCGTCCGTCACAGCTTCCGTTTAGTTCTACAGGCCCAGGTACTTTATATACAACCTTCGCTTAGGTATATATATTTTTCTACAGAACCAATGATAGTTGTCAACGTCGGGCGTAGTTAATACATTGACTGGGACAATGATTTACTGAGAACAGCTGACGTAGTCTCCCATTTCAGAGAAATGGTGGAATGTTGTGGTCACATGGACTGGATTGTAGCCTAAATACTGAAATATTGTAGTAGCTGCAATGTAACAAGGATGACAAGCTCTTTTAAAACAGGGTGAATAATTTGTGTACAGATTAGTTGAAGTTTTTATGCGGATGGTCCTGAGGCCGAAATGTTAAAATGTAAAAAAGAAAAATAATAAGCAATTAATAAAGTTGTAGGGAAGATTGTTTGCAATTAATAAAGTTGTAGGGAAGATTGTTTGCAATTAATAAAGTTGTAGGGAAGATTGTTTGCAATTAATAAAGTTGTAGGGAAGATTGTTTGCAATTAATAAAGTTGTAGGGAAGATTGTTTGCAATTAATAAAGTTGTAGGGAAGATCGTATGCAATTAATAATGCAAAAATTAAATAAGAAGAATATGAACATTGGAGAACATTAAACTTCAAAGCAATCAGGCAATAGTTGGGATTCGGCTAAGAAAACCTCAATAAGATTTTTGTAAAAGTCTATATTCAGGAGGTTTCGGCTACTCTTTGGTAGCCTTCGTCAGGAATGAAAGTACCGGGAGGCAGAGGAAGACCAAAGTTATCACTTAAGTAACCATCGTGAAAGTATATAACTTTACAGGGTGTCCCACATTGAGATGTCATAACTTTAGGGGTTTATTCTGCACTTCATTTGTAGTTCAGGGACACAGAAATGAGCGTCCTATCTCAACATGTAGCAGAGCTATTCAAACTTTTGTCTCTTTTCAAAACTATTGGGGTTTCTTATGAAAAACTGTGTTTTCCGGATTTCTGGTCTATGTATCGTAAATGAAGACCACATTTGTAGAATCTACATTAAATTTTCAATAAGAAACACTAGTCATTGAAATGTTGTCATGTAAATTAGGAGCTACACTAAGAGCCATGTAGATGTGAACTATTGTTATTAGGGTTTTCTTAACTCCTTCAATATTTTCTTAATCAGCTACT
Organism: Gonocerus acuteangulatus; assembly: GCA_946811695.1. NCBI lineage: Eukaryota > Metazoa > Arthropoda > Insecta > Hemiptera > Coreidae > Gonocerus > Gonocerus acuteangulatus. Next base: position 92,703,025 of record OX328127.1, on the reverse strand, counting down.
TGTAGACTTAGCGGTTTGCCTCCGCCTCAAAAGTTGCTTTATTTAATAAGCTTTAAAATGGTACCCTGTTGTTTTAAAAACAAAAATTATTAAAATCTATTTTGTTCTGATTTCTATGTCAAAACCAATACATTTGCTTTAGTGTGAAGAAGCCATTACGAACACTTTATTTAATTTCACGCGAATATGGTGATGTCCAATCCTTCCAAAATTAGGTGTACACACTTTTTGCTCTGATTAAGGATTAGGGGACACCTTGGAAAGACTTAAATATGACAGAAGAACATTTTGGAAATAATCACAGACAAAATAGCTCTGCTACATGTTGAGATAGGACGCTCAATTCTGCGTCCCTGAACTACAATTGAGGTGCAGAATAAACCTTAAAGTTATGACATCTCAATGTGGGACTCCCTGTATATACTTTCACGATGGTTACTTAAGTGTTAACTTTGGTCTTCCTCTGCCTCCCGGTACTTTCATTGCTGACGAAGGCTACCAAAGAGTAGCCGAAACCTCCTGAATATAGATTTTTACAAAAATCCCATTGATGTTTTCCTAGCCGAATCCCAACTATTCCCTGATTGCTTATCACCTCGACGGCTAACTATCTAATCATCCCAACTATTCCCTGATTGCTTATCACCTCGACGGCTAACTATCTAATCATCCCAACTATTCCCTGATTGCTTATCACCTCGACGGCTAACTATCTAATCATCCCAACTATTCCCTGATTGCTTATCACCTCGACGGCTAACTATCTAATCATCCCAACTATTCCCTGATTGCTTATCACCTCGACGGCTAACTATCTAATCATCCCAACTATTCCCTGATTGCTTATCACCTCGACGGCTAACTATCTAATCATCCCAACTATTCCCTGATTGCTTATCACCTCGACGGCTAATTATCTAATCATCCCAACTATTCCCTGATTGCTTATCACCTCGACGGCTAACTATCTAATCATCCCAACTATTCCCTGATTGCTTATCACCTCGACGGCTAACTATCTAATCATCCCAACTATTCCCTGATTTCTTATCACCTCGACGGCTAACTATCTAATCATCCCAACTATTCCCTGATTGCTTATCACCTCGACGGCTAACTATCTAATCATCCCAACTATTCCCTGATTGCTTATCACCTCGACGGCTAACTATCTAATCATCCCAACTATTCCCTGATTGCTTATCACCTCGACGGCTAACTATCTAATCATCCCAACTATTCCCTGATTGCTTATCACCTCGACGGCTAACTATCTAATCATCCCAACTATTTCCTGATTGCTTATCACCTCGACGGCTAACTATCTAATCATCCCAACTATTCCCTGATTGCTTATCACCTCGACGGCTAACTATCTAATCATCCCAACTATTCCCTGATTGCTTATCACCTCGACGGCTAACTATCTAATCATCCCAACTATTCCCTGATTGCTTATCACCTCGACGGCTAACTATCTAATCATCCCAACTATTCCCTGATTGCTTATCACCTCGACGGCTAACTATCTAATCATGCCAACTATTCCCTGATTGCTTATCACCTCGATGGCTAACTATCTAATCATCCCAACTATTCCCTGATTGCTTATCACCTCGACGGCTAACTATCTAATCATCCCAACTATTCCCTGATTGCTTATCACCTCGACGGCTAACTATCTAATCATCCCAACTATTCCCTGATTGCTTATCACCTCGATGGCTAACTATCTAATCATCCCAACTATTCCCTGATTGCTTATCACCTCGACGGCTAACTATCTAATCATCCCAACTATTCCCTGATTGCTTATCACCTCGACGGCTAACTATCTAATCATCCAAACTATTCCCTGATTGCTTATCACCTCGACGGCTAACTATCTAATCATCCCAACTATTCCCTGATTGCTTATCACCTCGACGGCTAACTATCTAATCATCCCAACTATTCCCTGATTGCTTATCACCTCGACGGCTAACTATCTAATCATCCCAACTATTCCCTGATTGCTTATCACCTCGACGGCTAACTATCTAATCATCCCAACTATTCCCTGATTGCTTATCACCTCGACGGCTAACTATCTAATCATCCCAACTATTCCCTGATTGCTTATCACCTCGATGGCTAACTATCTAATCATCCCAACTATTCCCTGATTGCTTATCACCTCGACGGCTAACTATCTAATCATCCCAACTATTCCCTGATTGCTTATCACTTCGACGGCTAACTATCTAATCATCCCAACTATTCCCTGATTGCTTATCACCTCGACGGCTAACTATCTAATCATCCCAACTATTCCCTGATTGCTTATCACCTCGATGGCTAACTATCTAATCTTCCCAACTATTCCCTGATTGCTTATCACCTCGACGGCTAACTATCTAATCATCCCAACTATTCCCTGATTGCTTATCACCTCGACGGCTAACTATCTAATCTTCCCAACTATTCCCTGATTGCTTATCACCTCGACGGCTAACTATCTAATCATCCCAACTATTCCCTGATTGCTTATCACCTCGATGGCTAACTATCTAATCATCCCAACTATTCCCTGATTGCTTATCACCTCGATGGCTAACTATCTAATCATCCCAACTATTCCCTGATTGCTTATCACCTCGATGGCTAACTATCTAATCATCCCAACTATTCCCTGATTGCTTATCACCTCGATGGCTAACTATCTAATCATCCCAACTATTCCCTGATTGCTTATCACCTCGACGGCTAACTATCTAATCATCCCAACTATTCCCTGATTGCTTATCACCTCGACGGCTAACTATCTAATCATCCCAACTATTCCCTGATTGCTTATCACCTCGATGGCTAACTATCTAATCATCCCAACTATTCCCTGATTGCTTATCACCTCGACGGCTAACTATCTAATCATCCCAACTATTCCCTGATTGCTTATCACCTCGACGGCTAACTATCTAATCATCCCAACTATTCCCTGATTGCTTATCACCTCGACGGCTAACTATCTAATCATCCCAACTATTCCCTGATTGCTTATCACCTCGACGGCTAACTATCTAATCATCCCAACTATTCCCTGATTGCTTATCACCTCGACGGCTAACTATCTAATCATCCCAACTATTCCCTGATTGCTTATCACCTCGACGGCTAACTATCTAATCATCCAAACTATTCCCTGATTGCTTATCACCTCGATGGCTAACTATCTAATCATCCCAACTATTCCCTGATTGCTTATCACCTCGACGGCTAACTATCTAATCATCCCAACTATTCCCTGATTGCTTATCACCTCGACGGCTAACTATCTAATCATCCAAACTATTCCCTGATTGCTTATCACCTCGACGGCTAACTATCTAATCATCCCAACTATTCCCTGATTGCTTATCACCTCGACGGCTAACTATCTAATCATCCCAACTATTCCCTGATTGCTTATCACCTCGACGGCTAACTATCTAATCATCCCAACTATTCCCTGATTGCTTATCACCTCGACGGCTAACTATCTAATCATCCCAACTATTCCCTGATTGCTTATCACCTCGACGGCTAACTATCTAATCATCCAAACTATTCCCTGATTGCTTATCACCTCGATGGCTAACTATCTAATCATCCCAACTATTCCCTGATTGCTTATCACCTCGACGGCTAACTATCTAATCATCCCAACTATTCCCTAATTGCTTATCACTTCGACGGCTAACTATCTAATCATCCCAACTATTCCCTGATTGCTTATCACCTCGACGGCTAACTATCTAATCATCCCAACTATTCCCTGATTGCTTATCACCTCGACGGCTAACTATCTAATCATCCCAACTATTCCCTGATTGCTTATCACCTCGACGGCTAACTATCTAATCATCCCAACTATTCCCTGATTGCTTATCACCTCGACGGCTAACTATCTAATCATCCCAACTATTCCCTGATTGCTTATCACCTCGACGGCTAACTATCTTATCATCCCAACTATTCCCTGATTGCTTATCACCTCGACGGCTAACTATCTAATCATCCCAACTATTCCCTGATTGCTTATCACCTCGACGGCTAACTATCTAATCATCCCAACTATTCCCTGATTGCTTATCACCTCGACGGCTAACTATCTAATCATCCCAACTATTCCCTGATTGCTTATCACCTCGACGGCTAACTATCTAATCATCCCAACTATTCCCTGATTGCTTATCACCTCGACGGCTAACTATCTAATCATCCCAACTATTCCCTGATTCCTTATCACCTCGACGGCTAACTATCTAATCATCCCAACTATTCCCTGATTGCTTATCACCTCGACGGCTAACTATCTAATCATCCAAACTATTCCCTGATTGCTTATCACCTCGACGGCTAACTATCTAATCATCCCAACTATTCCCTGATTCCTTATCACCTCGACGGCTAACTATCTAATCATCCCAACTATTCCCTGATTGCTTATCACCTCGACGGCTAACTATCTAATCATCCCAACTATTCCCTGATTGCTTATCACCTCGACGGCTAACTATCTAATCATCCCAACTATTCCCTGATTGCTTATCACCTCGACGGCTAACTATCTAATCTTCCCAACTATTCCCTGATTGCTTATCACCTCGACGGCTAACTATCTAATCTTCATGATTAAACTTTAATGTCGTTTTCTCTAAACTATGTATTTGAAATCGGGCGATACTTATGCAGGTTTATTATGATATTTGCTAGTAAAATTCGTAGGACTTTTTCGATTCAATGAATTATAACGGTTTTATGACTCTTTTCGGCGGATTTTTAGGAGAAATGAATAATTGTTCACCACTTTCGAAAAAATTAATATTTTTTAAAAAATCCCACATATTTTCTTAGATTTAACCTTCGTCTTTCGGGATAAGTTTAGCTTTTCGTTCTTGATTAATAATCAAGGTCCACAAAAAAAAAAGGTCCACAAAAAAAAAAAGAAAAGTGGTTTGTGCTGGGTATCGGACACATTTTTTCTGACGTATTTTTTACCGCTGAACACGAATCTGAAGTCATAATTGGGGGTTAATCAGCAAAAACCGGAGAAAAGTGAAAAAAAAAATCGATAACAATTTTTGTCGATTTTTTTTCACTTTTCTCCGTTTTTTGCTGATTAACCCCCAATTATGACTTCAGATTCGTGTTCAGCGGTAAAAAATACGTCAGAAAAAATGTGTCCGATACCCAGCACAAACCACTTTTCTTTTATTTGTGGACCTGTGAAATTGGAGCCCGCGGACTAACGCCCGTGAAAAAGAGGTTTTCCGTTCGTATGACAGCAACGCCATTTCATTTTTCAAAGAGCTACTTTAACATACCAAATACCATATAAAACTAGTATAAATTAGTTTGATATAAAGAATTGAGAAATATTTATTTATAAATTGAAGAAAATGACTATGATATTGATTGGACACGGTAGGAATACCCGTTAAGATGCTACGGCGTGACGGTATGTTTGATATTGAATGCACAAGGTAGGAATACCCGTTAAGATGCTACGGCGTGATGGTATGTTTCCAACATGCACAAGGTAGGAATACCCGTTAAGATGCTACGGCGTGACGGTATGTTTGATACTGAATGCACAAGGTAGGAATACCCGTTAAGATGCTACGGCGTGACGGTATGTTTGATATTGAATGCACAAGGTAGGAATACCCGTTAAGATGCTACGGCGTGACGGTATGTTTGTTACTGAATGCACAAGGTAGGAATACCCGTTAAGATGCTACGGCGTGACGGTATGTTCGATATTGATTGCACAAGGTAGGAATACCCGTTAAGATGCTACGGCCTGACGGTATGTTTCCAACATGCACAAGGTAGGAATACCCGTTAAGATGCTACGGCGTGACGGTATGTTTGATATTGAATGCACAAGGTAGGAATACCCGTTAAGATGCTACGGCGTGACGGTATGTTTGTTACTGAATGCACAAGGTAGGAATACCCGTTAAGATGCTACGGCGTGACGGTATGTTCGATATTGATTGCACAAGGTAGGAATACCCGTTAAGATGCTACGGCCTGACGGTATGTTTCCAACATGCACAAGGTAGGAATACCCGTTAAAATGCTACGGCGTGACGGTATGTTTGATATTGAATGCTCAAGGTAGGAATACCCGTTAAGATGCTACGGCGTGACGGTATGTTTGATATTGAATGCACAAGGTAGGAATACCCGTTAAGATGCTACGGCGTGACGGTATGTTTGATACTGAATGCACAAGGTAGGAATACCCGTTAAGATGCTACGGCGTGACGGTATGTTTGATATTGAATGCACAAGGTAGGAATACCCGTTAAGATGCTACGGCGTGACGGTATGTTCGATATTGATTGCACAAGGTAGGAATACCCGTTAAGATGCTACGGCCTGACGGTATGTTTCCAACATGCACAAGGTAGGAATACCCGTTAAGATGCTACGGCGTGACGGTATGTTTGATATTGAATGCACAAGGTAGGAATACCCGTTAAGATGCTACGGCGTGACGGTATGTTTGATATTGAATGCACAAGGTAGGAATACCCGTTAAGATGCTACGGCGTGACGTTTTGTTTGATATTGAATGCACAAGGTAGGAATACCCGTTAAGATGCTACGGCGTGACGGTATGTTTGATATTGAATGCACAAGGTAGGAATACCCGTTAAGATGCTACGGCGTGACGGTATGTTTCCAACATGCACAAGGTAGGAATACCCGTTAAGATGCTACGGCGTGACGGTATGTTTCCAACATGCACAAGGTAGGAATACCCGTTAAGATGCTACGGCGTGACGGTATGTTTGATATTGAATGCACAAGGTAGGAATACCCGTTAAGATGCTACGGCGTGACGGTATTTTTCCAACATGCACAAGGTAGGAATACCCGTTAAGATGCTACGGCGTGATGGTATGTTTCCAACATGCACAAGGTAGGAATACCCGTTAAGATGCTACGGCGTGACGGTATGTTTCCAACATGCACAAGGTAGGAATACCCGTTAAGATGCTACGGCGTGACGGTATGTTTCCAACATGCACAAGGTAGGAATACCCGTTAAGATGCTACGGCGTGACGGTATGTTCCTAACATGCACAAGGTAGGAATACCCGTTAAGATGCTACGGCGTGATGGTATGTTTCCAACATGCACAAGGTAGGAATACCCGTTAAGATGCTACGGCGTGACGGTATGTTTGATATTGAATGCACAAGGTAGGAATACCCGTTAAGATGCTACGGCGTGACGGTATGTTTGATATTGAATGCACAAGGTAGGAATACCCGTTAAGATGCTACGGCGTGACGGTATGTTTGATATTGAATGCACAAGGTAGGAATACCCGTTAAGATGCTACGGCGTGACGGTATGTTTGATACTGAATGCACAAGGTAGGAATACCCGTTAAGATGCTACGGCGTGACGGTATGTTTGATATTGAATGCACAAGGTAGGAATACCCGTTAAGATGCTACGGCGTGACGGTATGTTTGATATTGAATGCACAAGGTAGGAATACCCGTTAAGATGCTACGGCGTGATGGTATGTTTCCAACATGCACAAGGTAGGAATACCCGTTAAGATGCTACGGCGTGACGGTATGTTTCCAACATGCACAAGGTAGGAATACCCGTTAAGATGCTACGGCGTGACGGTATGTTTGATATTGAATGCACAAGGTAGGAATACCCGTTAAGATGCTACGGCGTGACGGTATGTTTGATATTGAATGCACAAGGTAGGAATACCCGTTAAGATGCTACGGCGTGACGGTATGTTTGATATTGAATGCACAAGGTAGGAATACCCGTTAAGATGCTACGGCGTGACGGTATGTTTCCAACATGCACAAGGTAGGAATACCCGTTAAGATGCTACGGCGTGACGGTATGTTTCCAACATGCACAAGGTAGGAATACCCGTTAAGATGCTACGGCGTGACGGTATGTTTCCAACATGCACAAGGTAGGAATACCCGTTAAGATGCTACGGTGTGACGGTATGCTTGATACTGAATGCACAAGGTAGGAATACCCGTTAAGATGCTACGGAGTGATGGTATGTTTCCAACATGCACAAGGTAGGAATACCCGTTAAGATGCTACGGCGTGACGGTATGTTTGATACTGAATGCACAAGGTAGGAATACCCGTTAAGATGCTACGGCGTGACGGTATGTTTCCAACATGCACAAGGTAGGAATACCCGTTAAGATGCTACGGCGTGACGGTATGTTTCCAACATGCACAAGGTAGGAATACCCGTTAAGATGCTACGGCGTGACGGTATGTTTCCAACATGCACAAGGTAGGAATACCCGTTAAGATGCTACGGCGTGACGGTATGTTTGATACTGAATGCACAAGGTAGGAATACCCGTTAAGATGCTACGGCGTGATGGTATGTTTCCAACATGCGGAAGGTAGGAATACCCGTTAAGATGCTACGGCGTGACGGTATGTTTGATACTGAATGCACAAGGTAGGAATACCCGTTAAGATGCTACGGCGTGACGGTATGTTGATATTGAATGCACAAGGTAGGAATACCCGTTAAGATGCTACGGCGTGACGGTATGTTTGATATTGAATGCACAAGGTAGGAATACCCGTTAAGATGCTACGGCGTGACGGTATGTTTGATATTGATTGCACAAGGTAGGAATACCCGTTAAGATGCTACGGCGTGACGGTATGTTTGATATTGAATGCACAAGGTAGGAATACCCGTTAAGATGCTACGGCGTGACGGTATGTTGATATTGATTGCACAAGGTAGGAATACCCGTTAAGATGCTACGGCGTGACGGTATGTTTCCAACATGCACAAGGTAGGAATACCCGTTAAGATGCTACGGCGTGATGGTATGTTTGATATTGAATGCACAAGGTAGGAATACCCGTTAAGATGCTACGGCCTGACGGTATGTTTCCAACATGCACAAGGTAGGAATACCCGTTAAGATGCTACGGCGTGACGGTATGTTTGATATTGAATGCACAAGGTAGGAATGCCCGTTAAGATGCTACGGCGTGACGGTATTTTTCCAACATGCACAAGGTAGGAATACCCGTTAAGATGCTACGGCGTGATGGTATGTTTCCAACATGCACAAGGTAGGAATACCCGTTAAGATGCTACGGCGTGACGGTATGTTTCCAACATGCACAAGGTAGGAATACCCGTTAAGATGCTACGGCGTGATGGTATGTTTCCAACATGCACAAGGTAGGAATACCCGTTAAGATGCTACGGCGTGACGGTATGTTTGATATTGAATGCACAAGGTAGGAATACCCGTTAAGATGCTACGGCGTGTCGGTATGTTTGATATTGAATGCACAAGGTAGGAATACCCGTTAAGATGCTACGGCGTGACGGTATGTTTGATATTGAATGCACAAGGTAGGAATACCCGTTAAGATGCTACGGCGTGACGGTATGTTTGATACTGAATGCACAAGGTAGGAATACCCGTTAAGATGCTACGGCGTGACGGTATGTTTGATATTGAATGCACAAGGTAGGAATATCCGTTAAGATGCTATGGCGTGACGGTATGTTTGATATTGAATGCACAAGGTAGGAATACCCGTTAAGATGCTACGGCGTGATGGTATGTTTCCAACATGCACAAGGTAGGAATACCCGTTAAGATGCTACGGCGTGACGGTATGTTTCCAACATGCACAAGGTAGGAATACCCGTTAAGATGCTACGGCGTGACGGTATGTTTGATATTGAATGCACAAGGTAGGAATACCCGTTAAGATGCTACGGCGTGACGGTATGTTTGATATTGAATGCACAAGGTAGGAATACCCGTTAAGATGCTACGGCGTGACGGTATGTTTGATATTGAATGCACAAGGTAGGAATACCCGTTAAGATGCTACGGCGTGACGGTATGTTTCCAACATGCACAAGGTAGGAATACCCGTTAAGATGCTACGGCGTGACGGTATGTTTCCAACATGCACAAGGTAGGAATACCCGTTAAGATGCTACGGCGTGACGGTATGTTTCCAACATGCACAAGGTAGGAATACCCGTTAAGATGCTACGGTGTGACGGTATGTTTGATACTGAATGCACAAGGTAGGAATACCCGTTAAGATGCTACGGCCTGATGGTATGTTTCCAACATGCACAAGGTAGGAATACCCGTTAAGATGCTACGGCGTGACGGTATGTTTGATACTGAATGCACAAGGTAGGAATACCCGTTAAGATGCTACGGCGTGACGGTATGTTTCCAACATGCACAAGGTAGGAATACCCGTTAAGATGCTACGGCGTGACGGTATGTTTCCAACATGCACAAGGTAGGAATACCCGTTAAGATGCTAAGGCGTGACGGTATGTTTCCAACATGCACAAGGTAGGAATACCCGTTAAGATGCTACGGCGTGACGGTATGTTTGATACTGAATGCACAAGGTAGGAATACCCGTTAAGATGCTACGGCGTGATGGTATGTTTCCAACATGCGCAAGGTAGGAATACCCGTTAAGATGCTACGGCGTGACGGTATGTTTGATACTGAATGCACAAGGTAGGAATACCCGTTAAGATGCTACGGCGTGACGGTATGTTGATATTGAATGCACAAGGTAGGAATACCCGTTAAGATGCTACGGCGTGACGGTATGTTTGATATTGAATGCACAAGGTAGGAATACCCGTTAAGATGCTACGGCGTGACGGTATGTTTGATATTGATTGCACAAGGTAGGAATACCCGTTAAGATGCTACGGCGTGACGGTATGTTTGATATTGAATGCACAAGGTAGGAATACCCGTTAAGATGCTACGGCGTGACGGTATGTTGATATTGATTGCACAAGGTAGGAATACCCGTTAAGATGCTACGGCGTGACGGTATGTTTGATACTGAATGCACAAGGTAGGAATACCCGTTAAGATGCTACGGCGTGACGGTATGTTGATATTGATTGCACAAGGCAGGAATACCCGTTATGATGCTACGGCGTGACGGTATGTTTGATATTGAATGCACAAGGTAGGAATACCCGTTAAGATGCTACGGCGTGACGGTATGTTGATATTGATTGCACAAGGTAGGAATACCCGTTAAGATGCTACGGCGTGACGGTATGTTTCCAACATGCACAAGGTAGGAATACCCTTTAAGATGCTACGGCGTGATGGTATGTTTGATATTGAATGCACAAGGTAGGAATACCCGTTAAGATGCTACGGCCTGACGGTATGTTTCCAACATGCACAAGGTAGGAATACCCGTTAAGATAATACGGCGTGACGGTATGTTGATATTGATTGCACAAGGTAGGAATACCCGTTAAGATGCTACGGCCTGACGGTATGTTTGATATTGAATGCACAAGGTAGGAATACCCGTTAAGATGCTACGGCGTGACGGTATGTTGATATTGATTGCACAAGGTAGGAATACCCGTTAAGATGCTACGGCGTGACGGTATGTTTCCAACATGCACAAGGTAGGAATACCCGTTAAGATGCTACGGCGTGACGGTATGTTTCCAACATGCGCAAGGTAGGAATACCCGTTAAGATGCTACGGCGTGACGGTATGTTTGATACTGAATGCACAAGGTAGGAATACCCGTTAAGATGCTACGGCGTGACGGTATGTTGATATTGAATGCACAAGGTAGGAATACCCGTTAAGATGCTACGGCGTGACGGTATGTTTGATATTGAATGCACAAGGTAGGAATACCCGTTAAGATGCTACGGCGTGACGGTATGTTTGATATTGATTGCACAAGGTAGGAATACCCGTTAAGATGCTACGGCGTGACGGTATGTTTGATATTGAATGCACAAGGTAGGAATACCCGTTAAGATGCTACGGCGTGACGGTATGTTGATATTGATTGCACAAGGTAGGAATACCCGTTAAGATGCTACGGCGTGACGGTATGTTTGATACTGAATGCACAAGGTAGGAATACCCGTTAAGATGCTACGGCGTGACGGTATGTTTGATATTGATTGCACAAGGTAGGAATACCCGTTAAGATGCTACGGCGTGACGGTATGTTTGATATTGAATGCACAAGGTAGGAATACCCGTTAAGATGCTACGGCGTGACGGTATGTTTGATACTGAATGCACAAGGTAGGAATACCCGTTAAGATGCTACGGCGTGACGGTATGTTTGATACTGAATGCACAAGGTAGGAATACCCGTTAAGATGCTACGGCGTGACGGTATGTTTGATATTGAATGCACAAGGTAGGAATACCCGTTAAGATGCTACGGCGTGATGGTATGTTTCCAACCTGCACAAGGTAGGAATACCCGTTAAGATGCTACGGCGTGACGGTATGTTTGATATTGAATGCACAAGGTAGGAATACCCGTTAAGATGCTACGGCGTGACGGTATGTTTGATATTGATTGCACAAGGTAGGAATACCCGTTAAGATGCTACGGCGTGACGGTATGTTTGATACTGAATGCACAAGGTAGGAATACCCGTTAAGATGCTACGGCGTGACGGTATGTTTGATATTGAATGCACAAGGTAGGAATACCCGTTAAGATGCTACGGCGTGACGGTATGTTTGATATTGAATGCACAAGGTAGGAATACCCGTTAAGATGCTGCGGCCTGACGGTATGTTTCCAATATGCACAAGGTAGGAATACCCGTTAAGATGCTACGGCGTGACGGTATGTTTGATATTGAATGCACAAGGTAGGAATACCCGTTAAGATGCTACGGCGTGACGGTATGTTTGATATTGAATGCACAAGGTAGGAATACCCGTTAAGATGCTACGGCGTGACGGTATGTTTGATATTGAATGCACAAGGTAGGAATACCCGTTAAGATGCTACGGCGTGACGGTATGTTTGATATTGAATGCACAAGGTAGGAATACCCGTTAAGATGCTACGGCGTGACGGTATGTTTGATATTGAATGCACAAGGTTGGAATACCCGTTAAGATGCTACGGCGTGACGGTATGTTTGATATTGAATGCACAAGGTAGGAATACCCGTTAAGATGCTACGGCCTGACGGTATGCTTCCAATATGCACAAGGTAGGAATACCCGTTAAGATGCTACGGCGTGACGGTATGTTTCCAACATAAATACCCAAGTGCCATGATGTGAGCCCCGAAGATAGGGATCTATTTTTGGTTAAAATAGGCAGGCAAAAAGGCACTTGAAATACTGAAATTAGGCAGTACTGTAATTAAAATAGGAATTTATTAGGAGTGAAGGCAAAGAGGAATCTCACTCATTATTAATGAAAATATGTATTTTAAATACTCATTCATTTCTTTATTATCAATTTATCACAGAATTAGTGTACTTACTCTTATATTCCCTTCTTACAAGCAACAACAAGATGCTTTTTCAAAGTTCCAACTCTCATAGACCTTCTAAGAAAAAATGTTTTTCATCAGGGATAAACTTTCTCTGCATTATCTTATTATTTCTAAATCCGGCAATATGTAATGTAAATTGTGCAACCTTTTTTGTCCTCGATGAACGGAAATTCATTATGTGATTTTTAAAATGTTCAAATCGCAGAAAACAAATTGCATAAAGACCAAAAAAGGCAAATATAGCCTTTAAATATTAAAATAAGCAACGGAAGCCAAAAAAGTCAAAATAAAAATTGTTGCTACACTTCCTAAATGCTCGAAAACATATTTATTTCTATCTGATTCTTCAATATATTCAATCTGATTGAAAAGGCATTTTGCCTAAATTTCGGACTACAGTTATGATATATGTTAATGTTAACACCCCTGGTATTATCCTGCTATGACTAGTAAATACACCAAGACCCAGTCCCTTGCCTCATGTCCTCTGCTCCTGTATTATCCTGTTTATCCAGGATTAATATCGGGTTTATCCTAATCCTAATTCAGATATCGGGCATAATTACCATGTCATAAAGATTAGTAATTAATTAACACTAATCTATAGCTTTATGACAGCATAACCTTCTCCTCTTAGCCTCTTCCCGCCTAATGGAAACAGCAGCCATTCATAACCTCCACCCGCTGATTCATGAACAGCTGGATTTAATATTTCACCATAATTAGGCGCGGGCTCCTAGCTGTCATTAATTGAACGAATGGATATTCAATAGAGATTTCTTTATTAATATAATAAATGTTTATCTAACAAAACTCTAAGACTTTTAACTAATTTTTGACAACTTTACTTAAAAAAAAAATTGAATTAACAATTAATAAATTTTACAAATTAAAGAATTTGAAATTAGCTAGTTTAATATTATTAAATTTTGCAATAAAATAATAGGCTTATTTACTTGTCATATGTGAGTGAGTAAGGTGTTAGTACAGTAAAAATCAATATTTTACTTTTTATTAGTATTTAGTGGTACAAATAACAAATTCACTTGTGGAAATGGAAAATATTTCTTTGTCATCATTATTATAGTATAATTTTATTGATTGCTAAAATTTTCAATGATTTTTGGAAAACACAATTGAAGTAGTGTAGGGAAGAAGTTTCTTTTTTTTTTTTTTTTTCTTTTTTTTTTTGAAAATTAGCCCAAGTGATAACAGTCCTGTAGTGTATAGATAAGGATGATAACAG